>WEDG01001415.1:0-112500 GCA_017591395.1 Schistocephalus solidus | reverse complement strand
CAACCAATGCTCAGCTCGACCGTGGAGAACTGTGCTGTCTACTATGCGTCTCAGAGCATGATAGGCGCAGAACCGTGACTTGCGCAGCATCTGTCGCACTCTCTCTCCGCGCTCACATTCCCGAGCTAGACCGATTGAGGACGGCGATCGTCGGTAGCAGACGCAGTGCCCAATAGCCCGTCAGCGCGTGTCACACAACACACTAGGTTTTCAAATAAAGGGAACGTGCTACCAATATAACCTCTTCCACCGGCGTAATTAAAGGAACAAGCTCGCATAGGCGCGTGTTTTGAGCTGGCAACTTATCACCTTCGTGTAGAATAGGGTTAGCCCGACATTAATTGCTGAGACTATCCGTTAAACAGCTTGGTCACGGCGTCTTCCCGAAGTTCACTCGACACATCTCGGCGATTTTTCCACTTTCCCGCATAACCGGGTGAGAATTTATCAAAAAAATGCTCGCTCATCAATAACTCTTTTATTTGGACCCCATGGGAGCAAAAGGTTTCACCTACATAATCACTGAGATAAAATGGTCAAATATGTAGCACTTTGGCATTTATTTTCTGGTATTACGATCGATGGAGGCTGTAACGAGGATTCTCAGAGGCAATTCAACTCACGGGCATTAACTTCTGGTTATGTGGCATGCGCAGTAGCCACAAATGACAGTTATTTTCAGGTTGGAAGCGTATTTAAACGTTCCAATCAACTTCCCATAAGTTTCGATGCATACCATTCCAAAGTGGGCATCACGATCACTGAGTCTGCCTTTCACGAAAGCTAACAATTTTTTGGGAAAAAATCGTTGAATTTAACGCTCTTACGATAATTAGTTTCCCATGGCTAGTCGAGTGAGGGGCCAAAATTGGTCGCAAAATGGGTATTTTTTGTGGCTCCCTCCTCCGTTAACCTGGAGGACAAACCCTACCATGGAGTCCAGGTTTATTACAGGATTACAACCACTATCGTATAGAATGACGTGTTTGGAAGTGGCCACGGTTTATTCCCGTTCATCCATTCCAGGTGCAATGGTAGAATTCGTTGGCAGCACACGATGACACCAGTTGAATTTGTCTTTGAAAACTTGGCTGTAGTTGGTAAGTCAGCCAGTCCCGTACCTGACAGTTCGACCGTCGATTTCGTCAAGCTCCACCGTATGCTCCACGGAAGAGTGGTGCAGGGACGGTGACTTGCGCGTGATTTTTAAAAGTGATAATAGACTTGCGCAGCATCTACCGCACTCTCTCCACCTACGCCCGGTGTCAGGACAGAGTCAAGAAGACCGGAGATGGGAGAGGGCGCAGGTGGCTGGCCCTAGCCGCCCCTGGATGTGCCACTACACCCCCCCATATTCGGCAACCCGAATAACACCTGCCGTGCCCTGATGGGGCCCCCGTTTCGGTCTAACGCATCTACCACGTGGCCCGTTTGGGAGGCACTGTCCCGTACCCACTAATTGGGAAAACCTCATAAAGCCCTAGTTACAATCCTTTAGACATCGACTAAGAGGGCCCCAAAACCACCGCGTACCCCGGAGATAATTATTGGCAATTTTTTATATATGTGATGAATATTTTCGTTCTTTTTCTTACTATCCCCTCCTGGTGGCTTCCTAGGCTGATTCTAACTTATCATACTGAGCAGATTTTAAAAAAACACCTTGGCAACGAGGCAGATTCGTAGTTTCTGTTAATGCTGCTTCCTCCCCCGCCCCTGACATCTTCAGCACCAAAGACAACATGTGATGGCCCACTATTCGGTATCAGTCCCTTTTTGCGCTGCATTCCTGCCTGGTTTCGGTTCGCCCAGTGCCTCCGTCGATACGAGGATCTAGTTGTGAAGGAACCGTGGCCGCATATTTACAATGCAGCAAAGTACTTCAGCTTCTTCTTTCGTCCCCTCTTCAGTACTTGGGCGGAGCTCAACCCCAGTAAGTCATTTCTTATCAACCTTTGTACTTTCTCATCTGCCACGCTAAGAGCATGCGGACGAGGCTGCAGCCCGCCAGAACCTAGCCGGTGGGCCTTTACAAGATGCAGGTTACCAGCGGGGCATCAAATTGAATCACTTGCTGAAGTTATAGGAAGGCGCAGTCAGGTGCCAAATCACACGATCTAAAAACTTCCATGCCTCCATGACACGTTGTCTATCGGGTCCGATGCAGTTCTTGCCAGACTAGCTACGTCGGCGCATATCCCTCCCCGTGGCGGGTCCTGCCCTGCGGACGACCTCGAGCGTCAGGACTATGGATCAAATGCAAGCAGTACGCCGGTGCAGTGGTAGATGGCAGCATGGGTACTAGGGTGGCCATTAACCTTGCACGACCGATTCCTGTGCTGGCAGGGTGTCACCCTTCTCTACCGCCCCCGGGTCATGGCGATGCATCACACTAGCGAGGAAACGAGAGAGAGAGAGTGTGAGCGACGAACGCCTAAATGTCACCCTATCCTTGTATCCACGGTGGCATGGCCTGTCAGCTGTCATTCTCCAGTGTAGTCACGACTACTGTAAGGTGCTGTGGCGCAGGGCGCTCTCGGACAGTGTAAGCCTATCTGTTTTCAAAAGACGATTTGGCGAGCATACGCGTTGCTTTCAATAACTTCTCTTCAGGCCAGTACAGTTATAGGGAAACGTTGGAACGTAGTTGAAATTTAAAACATGATTTCGATAATGCTCGTCCGTTTGTGTGTGCGTGTGTTACATGAGAGGTGTGCATAGGGAAAGAATGATAAGAGACAGCGTGTTAGACGGCAGTGAGCGTTTGTTAGAGCCGTTCTAGGGGAAGGCGGGGGGAGGGGGGCAGAGATGGCACGGGGAGATGTATGTAGTTAAGCGACCGTTGGTCAAGTTAAGTGCGAAGCTTGTACGAGATTCTTTTGTGCGCACAAGATCGGCTTCTTCAACCTAATGGCAGTCGCTTCTGCTGCTGCTAATAAACGTTGACCCAGTGGCTTGAGGTAGTTTTGTGGAACCTTATAAATTACACGGAACGCTTGGCTGGGGTCCAAACCATGCCCGGAGTCAACAGTTTGTGCAAAGATGGCGCTGTTTACGCTCTTGACTTCCTATTTTCTCAGCCATTCTAGGAGGTGTTCTCTTATTCTTTCGGATAGGCGCCGACTAATGCGACCAATATAACTTGCTCCACAGGAGCAAGTAAATGAGTGGTGGTCTGAGTCGGCAACCTATCCTTACCTTCGCCTCGTAAAAGAGGGTTGGTTGAGAACACTATCTGAAGTCTCGCTGCTGGGAACGTTTGTGTAACTGCTTGATGTAGAGGTATTTTCAGGAGTTCACTAGCCGCATCCCTTGAAAGGGAACTTTCAAGAATAGAGTTTTCTTTTCCGCAGTAAGCTTCGCAGGTTTCTCTGGTCTTGCGACAAGATGCTTTGTAATAAACCGATCAGAGTATCCATTCTCTCGAAGTAGGTTCTGGAGCTTCCCAATCTCTCCTCAATACTATCTACCGGGAAAAATTTTTCTAGCCCTTTGCGCTAAGCAACGAACTAGATTGTGTTTGTGTTGGAGAGGTACTAAACTTCCAAAGTTCGTACATTGCCCAGACCACGTTTTCTTTCGATAAACGCTCCTTCGGACGCTACCATCAGGTCTTATGCTTAGAAGGACGTCTAAGAAATGGAGTGAACCTGCTCTTTCCATTTGCTCTTTCCATTTGCTCGATGGATGTGCTTGGTTTACAGCATTTAAGAGTGCGTCTACATTTGTTTCTTCTGTAACAATTCCAAAGATGTCGTCAACGTATCGGTCTTAGTATCTTAGTTTATTGATCTGGTCGCTTAGCTGAAATTTATCCAGCTTGCCCATAAAGACACCTGCAGAGAGGTCCAAGTGACGAGCCCATAGCAACGCCGTCTATTTGTCTGTATAACTGTTTGTCAAAAAGGAACTGCACATTTAATGTGCATCTTAGTAATAATTCTTTCAGTGCATTTGTCCTTATTCCTGTTTATTGCTCACTGGTCAATAGGAATTCACAGAGGTAATCGACTGTCTCAGTGACAGGGACGCTTGTAAAAAGTGATGAGACATCCAAAGATAGCATTCTCGTGCCGTTTAAGCTAAGGTCTTTGACGTCTTCAATAAATTCAAAGGTATCTCGGTAGCTACGTGGCGCTAGCTGACGTTGTACGTGAGGAATTTGAATTCACATGTTTCACATTAACTTTCGGACTTAGCAGAACAAGTTTTGTTCGGAAGGATTTACTCCAAGTTCGCGCGTTAATTTCTGAGGACATTAGTATCTTTCGGTTCGCTTCGCTTCAGCATTTGTAGTTCCGAGTCGGACCCGCGCGGTACGGCCACTGACACGAGAATTTTTGGGACATTGATCGCCACAGTATGTGCGTCTCAGCTCACTGTCACCCTCTTTGAACGGTTCTAGTCGCCTAATGTGTTTGCTATGAACTTTTAAACGGTTGATGTCGAGTGTCTTATCATTCGCTTTGGTATGCATATCAGGTTGGATGTTAAAACCTGCCGGTCTCCTACTTAGTTCGTGTTTGTGCCATTTCGTCCACAGCTGTTCTACGGTTTCCCTCTGCACTTGCATTGAATAAATTTACTTTATTTCCTCGTAGTTCAGGGTCGAGTTTACCAGACATGACAAACAGTTTTTAGCATGCGTTAGACACCCGGGGGTATGGTTGGTGGACTGCCAACGGGTTTGAACAGTCGGGAGACTGTCCAGGAAAGCCTTTGGTGTGGAGTCGTTTCTGCCTACGTGTCGATCTACACTGTCGAGTGGATATCCGTTTAATCGAGAGGCTTTTGGAGATGGAAGTATTTGGATTTCTGGCTGCGCATGTCAACCTAAAACCGCACACAACATTTTGGCAATGCCAACTGCTGACGTTGGATAATTAGACAACTGATCAACATCCGTACAAGTTCTTTCATCATGCTATGTACTCTAATGTACTTGGCAGCCTGTAATCATGCCTGATATACGCGGCCTTTAAGGTGTCGCGATCGCAGATCTGGAGGGATCGATCCAATCCATTCCTCAGCGGTGGAAGAACCAATTGCACGATTTGGCTGAGTGTCTTGGCAACAAAGGCCTTCAGTTAACGCCACCTGATCGAAAAACCCTGTTTCAACAGGCGTCAGTTTCATCAACACGATTTCGACGAACCTGAACCTCTTCGCGCATGAGTTTTTTTTACAGTCCGGGAGAATGGATACGTAAACGAGCACTTCTTGAGTTTCGTACCCCACTCCCAGCGGATTCGAATCTTCAGACTGCGAGTCACATGTGGTCAGTTCGCGGCAGCTGAGGGACTAGCGCCTGGGTGAACGTCCAACAATTCGCTGTGATCACGCCTAGCCGTAGCCCTGGGTTATGGAGATCGGAAAGTGTGTGGTTTCACGACTTAAAGCGAAAAAAGGCGTAACCATGGCCAAACCGGTCACGGAATGAACGCCTTATATCATTTGCGTTTGCTCGCGCGTGCGGCCGGCCGGCCCAATCGCTGGTCGATCGAACGTTCGAGATTTTCACGCGAGGGACTTCTCGCGTAAGAAACAGCCAATCCACGACCGATAAACCTGAAGGTTCTAGAACATTCTTCATGATTGGCACGTGATAGGCCACAGTGTTCCCGAAATCTCAGGTCTCTTCATCAATAAGGTGGGTTTTGATAAGAAAAAAAGAAAAACTCCGCGTGTTTGCAGGATGAGAATAAAATGTTTATTGCCGAAAGTCGCTTTCCTTGTCCTTCAGGGCTGCCTATAACAGCCTGAGTAAACTTATCGAACAAAGGCCACGAAGTAGACATGACACGGAAGATTTAGATAGCTGATGCGGACGTTTCCGTCTCTGTACTCGAACTTAAACACAAGTCATCTGTGACTGGAAGGGCGGTAGGGACGGAAGAAGGGGAAGGTGGCAATAATTATCGTCGCTGCCGAAGGACGCAAGCTAGAGTCAACCAGTGTCTGCATTCTACCATTGGGGGGACTGCCGCTCGCCGATGTAGTCATCAGAGTGCACACTCTACATTGCTCGGGTCTTCTGATTGCCTTGTTGCACGTTAATAGACCGATCACAACAATGTAAAGCACTACTGTCTGACTGCCTACGTGTCATTTCATAAACCAATTTACTTTCCAAATGGGCTGTTTGTTCAGTCAGCTAACCTCACAGTGGACTCTGTAGAGAAAGTTTGGGCGGTCGGAATCATGGCCTGCATCAGCTTCCTCTATGGCAAAGATGGCATACTGTACCCTCACATAACATTTTGGGTCGAAGACGATCAACCACTGTGGAGTAACCACCTTAATGCCCATTCTACAAACACGTAGTACTACAAGTAGTATGAATCTTATATGGCAAAGACATTATACCGTACTTCCGACATAGGTACTAGCTAAAAGCCCAGACACGTGTTTCGCCGATGTTTCTGCTGCTGCGTGACACAGCAACGAGGGGTTCGGCTCCTCAGTGGGTCCCCAGCGTTCTCTATGCGGTTTCTGGTATATGGACTCCAGAGAATAATCGGGGAAATAATGTCTGAAATTATTAATGTGCAGGACTTGGAGTCAGGTGATTCGGACATGACTTTTTAGGGTCAGACCCGAAATTTCAATGAACATTTGGTCGAAGACAATCAACCACTGTGGAATAACCACGTAATGCCCATTCTACAAACAATTAGTACTACAAGTAGTAGGAGGCTTATATGGCAAAGAAGTTATACCGTACTTCCGACATAGGTACTGGCTAAAAGCCCAGACACGTGTTTCGCCGATGAGCCTGCTGCTGTATGGTGCAGCAACGAGGGGTTCGGCTCTTCAGTGGGTCCCCCAGCGTTCCCTATGCGGTCTCTGGTATCCGATAGTGCTGTCAGCAGGTGAGGGTCAAGAAGACTCGGGCCATGGGCTGGCTTGACTTGGAACACGCGGGCGCAAACTGTCTCTTCGGGGGACTGACCTTGTCCTAGGTTGTCTACCTGACCCTGGAGGTAGAGCCGTCACCAAAGCCGACCTAGGCCTTCCTGAGCTGTGAACCCCTGACCAAACTGTCACATGTCGGTGGCCGTGCGCGCTGTTGTTTTGTCAAGTGGCATAGCACGTTCACAGCCCAAGTCACGTGCGCAATTGACACCCGAAGACAGCCGAGTTGTGTTTTACGCTCACTGGCACTAATTCAGTTGGAGGGGGAAGGGGGGGGGGAGTTAGCTGTTTCTGCCATTCGAACCCTTTTCTGGCTGGGCGCTTTTTGAACCATCAGCGTCGTGACGATTTCTAGCATAGTGTCTGTGGGAAAATATAAACCAAAATATGAAAAATTTTGTAAATTATTAGAGGATTTTGGCAGATTTGAATAATTCATTTGACTCACTTGTGAAAAACTCGGCGGCCTCGGTGGGATTCGAACCCACGCCAGCAAGGGGAAGGCTTTAGTACAGCCAACGCTCTAGCCAACTGAGCTACGAGGCCCCACGGGAGCCGTGAGTTTAATCACACTTGGGTCAAGTTATCCGCCCAGCCTACTGTAAAGTATGGAATCCACCAATTCTGATACAGCAAGCTGACTGCCCAAGCGGGTAACTTGACCCAAGTGTGATTAAACGCACGGCTCCCGGTGGGGCCTCGTAGCTCAGTTGGCTAGAGCGTTGGCTGTGCTAAAGCCTTCCCCTCGCTGGCGTGGGTTCAAATCCCAACGAGGCCGCCGAGTTTTTCACAAGTGGGTCAAAGGAATTTTGTAAATGTAACGACTCCTCCAGCTGTATTTAACGTTTATTTTTTAGCATTATACCATTTCGAAGGGCATTTTCTGAGCCTTCGTTCCTTTGCAGTTGTAATACGCGATTAAACCTTAAGTGCCATACACATACAGGTTCGAAAAGAAGTCCGCCTTGACGCGCAACCCTAACCACACCCGAATTGAACCTAGTTGCTTGCTAACAGAAGACTTTCATATCAGATTTATTTTCCCCTATTGACAGCTTGGACAGATAGGGCTTCGGTATACCCTGTCAATGGGTGAAGGGTCGGTAAGGAGGACTTACGTTGCTGCCGTGAAAGGACGTAAGAATAGGAACCGCACGCAATACATGTGGCTTCACGCCCAATTCCAGGGAACTCAGGATGAGGATTAAGGTTAGGGTCACTGTTAGGGCTAGGGTCAGGGTTGAGATTAGCGCTACAGCCAACACTAACCAACTGAGCTACGAGACCCCACACCGGGAGCCGGGAGAACAGGAATCGCCTGCAACAGAGTGTGACTTTGCGCCAAATTTCAGGCAAAATAGGGTTCGGGTTAAGCTCAGGATTAGCGTTCAGGTAACTTAGGGTTGCATTTAGGGTTAAGGCTAGGGGTAGTGCCGAATGTAAGGCTAAGGTTGAGATCAGCGTTAAGGTTTAGGTTTATGTTAGGGTTAGGACACGGGAATATGTACGACTCCTGGAATTATGCACAGGGCCACTTTTTATTACTTGGGCGTTGTGCTCCTTTTCCCGTGCCCTGATCACAAAAGTCATCCTTACCGAGAGGTCTAGACTATGACCTCGACCACAGATAATTAATCCAGCTTGGTGTCTTGGTTGGGATCCAGACGTGTGCACAGTCAGCGACTTTGGTCATTTCAGAAGACGAGACATCTCGCGGACACCTGATTGCCCGTCATCTTCCAAGTGGTGCAGTCACTCTGCTAACGCATACGTGGAAAAAAAGATGCGACAGTCTACCAACTGAGAATTTAACACTTTATAAACCTTCAGCGAAGTAAGCTTAGATTCTATACGTCTCATTCCAAATATACTGATCTATACCATCGTAATTCGTATATTTGCTCACTTTTTTTAGATCCCGTTACAATTACCCTGATGGTGATTTCCTACATAGTGAACACTACTTACCTGTTCTTATGGGACGTCATTGTGGACTGGGGCCTGTTGGACTTCAAGGCCAAGGACAATCCCGGTCTTCGGGACGAGCTGGTTTACCGGTTCCGCGCCTACTACTACTGTGCCATGCTGGAGGACCTCATCATCCGCTTCTCCTGGATACTGATAATTACCTTTCAATTTTCCCATCGTGCTGAGGTGGAGATTGTGCGGACGGTGGTTTACTTCGCGGAAGTTTCAAGGTGCTTCCTCTTCTCTCAGCATCACTCATCTGCATTGTGACCCTTTGATTCTTTCGAAGCTAAAACCCTATTGGTAGTTAAAATAATTACAGTCGTAGTACTGTTGGTCGCTGTATTAATAGTAGTAGAAGCAGTAGTAGCAGTACTATTCTTATCCTTGTTAATACCCATGGGGATAGAAATGACAATAATTACAGTAATAGGAATGTTCCTAGATTTCAGGATAGTAATATTCCTGGCAGTCATTGCTATGGCCGTTAGAATGGTATCGCTTTTAGCGATGCTTTTAATGTTACTATTATAATGGGGAATATTACACCAACGATGGCATTAGTTACCCTGGTAATATTATTTGTAAAATGAATGATGATGGGGTTGAAGTTAGTTGTCCCGATAAACTATCTTTAGTGAGGGTCATAATAGCAATCGGTTGATAGAACTATTGCTAGTAGTGGTATCAGCAGTAATAGTATTTGTGCTGATAGTGGTAATAGTCGCAGCTATATTAGTTTGGCGTATGGTCAGCTGTCTCGGAATTAGTATGTGATTAATGTGAAGGTCGATGACAGCCTGTGATACGGTGTGTTTGGAGAAGCTCGAAGGAGCAGATCCGGCGTCTTTGCTATTGTAGCAGGTACTGAAAGTATTCATGGACGTCCGTTTGAGAGTAGAGTTGTGGTGAAGCACAAACCGACGTCAGGGCTAGTGAGACATGGCGCGTTTCTGAGCCCGAGTTTCATAACTAATACGTCAAATTCAGTCTGCGTTGAAACCGCGGACTTCGCCGGCAGATGAGTCAACGTGATCTGTATGTTGTTTGAAACAGTTTTGTGGAACGAAGTCGTTTATCATTCAGTCCTTATGTTGGACCTTGGCGGATGGACGCTTCACCGAACAGTTATCGGGTTTACTCGTCCCGTGCCGCCTTGAGGCTCACTTGAGCTCGCAGCTCAATGTTTAGAGCGTTTGACTTCTAATCAACAGGTCGCGGGTTCGAGCCTCAGATGGAGCACGAGGTGGTGTATGGCTGACTGATAACGGCTAATGAGCCAGAAACGGCCATTCCAGTTTCAGCTACGTTAACAGGAGCAGTTTGTCGCAGTTGACGTTGACGTAACGATCCGAAGCCCTAATAGATAGGGTCGCATTCGCTTCACCCTGTCAGCTGGTCAACCCTCTTGGCGCTGTATCTACAATAACCTTTAATCTCAATCACAGTTGACACCGAGTGAATATGTCACTCTGTTAACCCGGAGTTGAACCTCAAGGCTTGCGATCGGATGATGGCGCACTGAGGAGTAACGGGCAGAGTGTTATGGCGAGTATTTCAGGGAGGTGAAGAGCAGGAGGAACACGAAAAACCCTCGTTGGGGTTCCCACGATATCCAGAATCAACGACATGTGTAAGGAGAACTCTGCTTATCCTCATAATTTAGCCTTTTTCCAGCCGTTCCGAGAGGTGTTCATGGTTTTTCTTGGATAGGCCTTGACTCGTGCGACTAATATAACCTACTTCAAAGGAGCAAGTTGAAGAGTGAATACACATTGAGATGAAATGAGATTGCAACCTATCCCCACCTACTCCGTAGAACATAGGGCTGGAAGAGATTAACGCCCGAACACTCGTTTCTGGGACGGTTCGTGGAGGCGACTTGACTAAGGTTTCTTCAATCACAAAGCTGGGGAATGCAAAGTGGTTTTGCCCCCGACTGCTGCTTAGTGTGAAATGAGCTCTGCTTCTAGCCACCTTATTCTCCTGACTTTCAGCGAGTAAAATTGATATGTTGTGCAGTCCAGACCCCCTATCCCGGTGTCCTTACCCTAAACCCTTCTGATCTCCTTACCCTACGATCCCTCCCTTTCCCTTCCAGGCGAATAATTTGGAATTTTTTCCGTCTGGAGAATGAACACCTGAACAACTGCGGTCATTACCGGGCTGTTCGGGATATTTTCATTGTGCCTATGCATAGGAACACACCTGGGACGATGAACAAGAACGTCATGCAGCAAGTAGCTGCCGCGGCGCTTCAAAATGGTCGCGTAAACGGTCAGCAATACACCCGCTTCAACTGTTGTTTACGCCGTGATGACGTCGGGCATCAACCAGTTCCGGAGGAGCGCAGGAGCCCCAAAAATGATGATGCCCCAGTGAAGCCCACTCTCAAAGCAGATGCACGTTACAGGGACTGCAAAACCCTGGTGTCAGCCGAATCAAAGAATCTGTGGAGGTCCTTCCAGGATGTCTGCTCGAAAGCTTGCAACGAGCCCAGACGAAAATTGGGTGTCGTGGTGGGGACTACCACGCCGAGTGTCCTCTGTGTTGTCGGTGCCCACTGTCACATGCATTATTCCGCCCCCAACACACCAGGCTCTCTTCTGCGAACCGAACCTTCCTCGCCGAATGACAAGGCTAACCTACGTGGTGGCGTTAGCAAGGGAACTGACAGGAGGTGATAGCCAGGATGTCTATTTCTCTGACTGGGAGTACGAGCCGCGTCTTGGGGAGGACTGGAGCACTGTCCGGTCCTCTTCCTCGCAGGGCCTCTCAATTCATGCTGCGGCAGGTGCGACACATGCAGTTGTGCCTGGCCACCCCTGCCGCCTCACTCTGGAGGCGATTGTGAACCAGCCGCCGTCACCGCTGCCGCCAGTTGCTTTAGACCGGCGCCGGCGTACGGTGCATTACGATGAGCAAGAAATGCTGTTCAATGACAGACCGAGAAGGGCCTCGGCGCAAGCTACCATTTCGCTACAACCGGATAGGACTAAGGGGGCACGCAGAACACAAGGTAGTGAGACAGGTGAGAGCTCTGCCGCCGCTGCCTCCACCTATGGAACCTCCGTAGTAGCCCCCACGCAACTCTATATTCTTGTCCCACCTACCGCATCAGACAGTTCTGCCGACAACGCAAGACCATCCGGCCGCGGTAGGAACCCCTTTCTTGCTCATACTTTTCTTGTGAGTGTCTTAAGCCATAGTTGCACGACTGTCATCTTTTTCAACTTGTTAGTAGGCGTAGGCGACGCTCTCTGACACTGGCGAATATGATATCGCTCACCAGGTTCTTCAGTAATTTACCGCTGGCCTCCCGGTTACCATTGTTAGAAAACTCTACGCGGGGATCGGTTTGCCGCAAGCGCACCCCAGGGGAATTTTGGCCCATCTACTTTATTCCCTATCATGTTCTAGTGTCTTCTCTCCCTTGAGTAGTATTTGCTATGGGTTTGATTCGTACAACTGCGGGTGATCACTTTGTTAACTCGGGTGTTGACGTATGCCCTTATTTTAATCTTTGGCGTCCCATCGTTTGGACATAGATAAGAACATTAACAAGTCCTCCTCCACCTCTGAGTTCAGGAAAGTTACGTTCGCGTTTAATTATAGACTCATTTGCGGTTTAATTATGATGAAAATTTTATTGACGCGCCCGAACATAACAAGTAATTTGTAAGCTTTGAGCACCTACGCTTATAATTTTAGTAGAACAACGAGTCCGGCGAACGACGACACCACCACTACCACATCACCATCACTACTACCACCACCACCACACCATCATCATCATCGTGACCACCATCAGAGAGTTTTTGACCTTGATGGATGGGCACTCACCGATGAGTTATGGGACTCGCTTTTTCTGTCCTGCTCTGGGGCTCATTCTCGAGCCCCGCCACAGTACCTGTGTCCTCTCCGTGGGACATGTGGTTGACTTCTTCACTTTCGACGGCCGACAGCCAAGGTTACCCAACATAAGTTCAGAAGGTAGAATGCATGTTTTCGCAAATACAATGTCGTGTTTCTGGTAGAACCGACACCAGCGCACACACAGCTCTCCATCCTTTTGTCATCTTTTGATGCCACTGATTAACTTACCACTGAAAATAAAGACCTTTTTGACCAGTTCCCTGTGGCAAGTAACTATCTTCCACTGCCTTACATTATGCTCCATCTCAATGCACATTAGCCACTGCCTGAGGCGAAGATCACCGGCGGTTCATCCAACCCAAGTGCGATTCTCTCGAAGTCTCGACTGATCTTCAAACGCCTGCGCTCCGTTTTTCGCATCTTCACCAACCAAAAAGAGAACCATCAGGAGCTACGGCAACAGTTGAAATCGAAACTTCTCGTTTTGGACAGCACTGAAGCGGGTGTGCATTTGTCTGCCGCCGCGGGACAACAACGGAGACATTTGGAGAGAAAATGCCTACTCCGCGAGTTGCCTGTAACAACTGCCGATGAATCGACAGTCAATATATCAGGGAGCAGCGAGGAGCATAAGCCTACCACAGCCACTGTCTTATCAGACAACCGCCCCGGTCGTTCTGAGAGGTCGCTGCCTAAGTACATCCAAAATAAGTCAGCCTACACTGAGTTCGGCAAACAATTGCCTGAAGTGAGGTGAGCCATCTACACCTCCACCACCTGGACAGATGGGATCTGACCGAATTAAACAACTGCTATCGGTATCCATAAAGATAACATTTTTTTCTGGCCGTGGTTGCTGATCTGCTCTGTTTTTTTATGACTGGGTGGCTGACAGTAGGGGAATGTATGTGCTTATTTGTGTGTTTCGAGTGTGCGCATGTGCGCTTTCATGTGATTTTGGTTTTTCCGGCAATAAAACTAATTTTGTAGAAGCCAGCCTCCTTAAGGCCACCAGGCTGACGAAACACCCCCCTTTACTGGTCCCGCGACCTAGGTTGGGCCTTCAATAGGGCACAGTCTGATCCGCGGTGTTGCTGTGCTTAGCGACCAGGGGGTGGAATTTGCTGCTGTGTAGGAAATGTCACTGCCGGCAGGTAAGTGGATATCAAGAAGTTGTGACAGGCGCAAGAATAAGGTGGTGGTCAAGGAAGGTTTCATAGGTGCTGTATTTTTCGCAAGATCCTGTTTCTCTCGTCGTTGGTTGTCCTTGTCCGACATGCGACCCATAGCCCCCCTCCCCCCGTTCGAATAAAGCTCAGCTCGGAAGTTGCCCACAGGAAAGCGGCCGTGTCGGACGAATTGACCCAGACACAGTCTATAATAGTGCCTGTATTTGAGGGTTGGCACCTACGTCCACCCCTCCGGCACACCATTGTAAACTTTCAGCCTTCTGTGTGTGAGGCCCAAATGAATGTTATACTATATTGGGCATGGTGTAACAGCGCTGGGGTTTAGCATGTGTAAATAACATGCGATATTGACGTGATTATTTTGCGGCTGAACTACACAGCAACTCGTGCCACTATACGGGACTCCTAGACGCTGGAAATTAGACTCTGCCATTCCCAGAGTTCGCATCTCCCCGGAATGAACAGACGAATTGACGTTGACAGCATCGTCATTAGATCCAGATTTCATCGCTGTAGCATTAAAATGACTATTTCACTCATTCACACACTCGACCATCACGCATCTCGGTGTGTTGTGCCTGTTCCTAAACATACAGAATTTATGGTTGGCGTAATGACAGTGTGGGTTTGAAGTGAGCATATCGTCTTATCCGTCTTGTCAGATCGACTCTCAAACAGTTCACCTACCGCTACGACTACCGGATCCTGCGGGATTGAAGTGAACAGAGCGATGAAATCAAACGACACAGAACTCTCTTTTATGTTTATTTGAACCTCCTATTATCGATTCTAGGACGCTTACGTACGCTTTAGAGGCACTAGCACATATCCTTAGACATTTGGAGACTAACATTTCTCACAAGCTGGAGTCCACTATTTGATATCCGAGTATGGGGCCAAACTTGTCCCGTGACACGACTTGTAACAACAAAAGCCATCCACCGGACCACCGTAACTCCTGTGAAGTAAGTTACGTCGGACAAGGGAAAACGACAGTATAATCTTTCCAGAAAAACCAGGTCAGTAAGGAATATGGACATGTTGCATCTGACGGCGGAACGCTGTACAGACTCCAAGTACAATTTCCTAATCCAGGATACCTGACCTCCCAATGCGATGAAGTAACAAGTGCGATGTATGTGCAGTGACAACGTAGACACGCCAGGATGCTAGCTGTTCAATCGTTATAGTTAGAATAAATGACAGAAGACCTTGAGCAACGGTACAGGTAGGTAAAGTAGGTAAATTGCAAAAATTTTCCAATCGTTTTATTTTGCAGAATGCATGAAACTAGTGATTAAACATGAACCTTAAAAAAAGTTGCGGCATTTTCGAAATAACAGCGAACATGTCCACTTCATTCATACCATGAAAATTTCGTCAGTCAAAATTACTATAAGCAAAACAGTCTATTGAAATCAAGGAAGTACTATGTTTATAGTTAGTTCAGTAACCCATTAGATGGGGCTTGGGGCATTCGGGTTGACCTTTAAAAAGCCTAGACGTCTTTTGAACACACTCACAGTGGGGAAATACACAACATAAGCCGATAAAGACTTCCAAAGACAAGTGAGCGTTGATTGGTGTGGAAAAATGCCTTTTCCAGCTAGCAATCGTGTCTTCCGAGGTTCGTCTTAGGTGCCATTTCAAAAGGATCTTCCCAGCTAGCAACTGAAACGTTGCTGTTCTGTCTATAGTGGAGACGATAAAGCTTAAAGGCGTCACTCGTATGTAAAAAAGTTGAGTTCATGAACAACCTTTGTAGCGCGTTGTCGTGCACCTTCAAGATTATACCTCTAAATTTCTGAAGCCACGGCTACCAAATTTTTATCACAGGCCGCACAAACGCTCCCTCATGCATGAACTTTAATCACTGTTCAAGTGACGTAAAAAGGTTTATAAGACAGGACCTCATTTCGCTGAAACCATATTGAGTTGGTGGCGATGTTGCTATTGGTGCGGACTGTAGAAGAGGGGGGGGGAAGAGTCGGTAATGCTGGACATAACGGACGATTTGGGTGTGCGAAGTGGGTTTGGAAGATCAAAATTAACGTTCATTCCGCTGTTGTAGATGCGCATGTTGCTGGATCGGTCCGTGTGATGACTGAATGCCGCTGTGCGGCTCCAGCGGAGCTCGAGAGTGAGCCCAAGGCAGAACGCATGAGTGTGTCCCGTAACGAATCTGTAAGTGCCCATCTACCAATGTCAGTATTCCAGATCGAAACCGGTAAAAATACGAACCAGTGGCTCAATAGTTAGAGCGTTGGACTTCTAATTCGTAGGTCGCGGGTCCAGGCCTCGGGTAGTGCTGGCTAATGAACCAGAAAGGGCCGTTCCAGACTCCCTCGTCTCTGTCGGCAATTTAGATTTGCCTGTTGTGTGGAGTGTGTTTTCACTGATGTCGCCCGTTGTAGTGGTAATGGTGCTCTTTGTGGCGTACTTTAATGGTGAGCGCTCGTTTTATTACAGCTTTTCTACGCTGAGGATGCTCAACGCTTGGACACTGACCTCCCTTTACCCGTATGATGATTATAGGATGCCGTTGTTTTTAGCTTTAAAAGTAGAGAGAAAATCGTAAGAGGTACAGTGGCCATCGTTGCATCTCTCTCTCTCTCTCTCTCTTCCTGAGGTATTACGGACTAAATTTTCGTCCGACTTCCTCTCGATAGCCTGGCTTGACACTTGGTTCAAGTTTTTTGATTCAGAACCATACTAGGGAGCCCGGAGACGGCGTGATAGATGATATGGTTTTCCCCAAATGACTACTACTGCAGAAGGAATACTAAGAAATGCGGATCAATCACCACGAGGCTCTAATTGATCTCAACATGTTGGGCCCACACTGTGGACAGGCAGTTTCTGGGAAGAGTGGATGTAATTCGGATTCCCCGAAAGGTCCATGTTATGGGGCGAGTGCGTGAGGGAAGGATTGCATGCATAAGGGAAACCGGATCAGCTCTAACGAAGACTACCAGACAGGATAAACAAACGTTTTACCGAAAATCTTGAGCTCAAAATTGTAAATCGAGCAGGCAGGTAGCGGAAGGTGATCTTCTTAGTCTCCAGATAGCTCATCGTTTGAGTAAAGGGGAAAAACGGTTGCTACGCCTGACCAAGAAAAAAAAACAATGGAAATAGCAGCGTGTCTACGCTGTGAGAAAAATTATACCGCTAGGAAGGTGAAATAAAAACCGAAACTTCAAAGTCAGCTAGGTTATCGACACATCTCACACCCCAGTATAAGATCATCGTAACGAGGTCCTCGAACAAAACTGATAATGCAAACGCTTGCCATCCCGACAATGCTTCCGGATCTACAAAAAGCCCCAACCGCTTAAATTCAGGCCCCCTTCGCGGGATATTAAATACAAAGTAATATGGACTGGCATGCATACCGTAGTCGTTAAGTCGACCAGCATGCACCACATTTTCGTCAACGCCGGTGAAGATTTCGGTTTTATGGTGCGGTCGCCCTGTGAAGCCGGCAGGTCAGGTTATACGGGTGGGGCTTTAGGATGTAGGCTCCTAACCCCAACCCGAACTGTAAATATCATCTTAACTTTACCCCGAACCCGAAGGAAGAACTTAACCGCATAAAGCCTACTTAAATAAATGTAGTAGCGACTAAGGAACATTAACCCATCCCCACTCCATACAATTTTCTTTAAGATCAGCGTATATCGAACCAGTGTGGTCATGGACTACGAACGAGTGACATAGAGGGGGATAACAGAGACATCTCGAAATTCTCACTCGGATAGCTCTGAATCGACCGAGAGTCCCCGAAAACCCCGGGATAGCATAGATAGGCACGGCGACAGTGAAAATTACCATCCCTAATTAAGTGCAGGCTATCAAGGGGCAAAGCTGACAAAATTGAGCATAGTTCACGTGTTCTAAGTGTCAACATTCAGTCAAGGCTCCAATTTGTCCAGCAGGAGATTGCAGCCCAATCAGTACGAACGCAGTCACCATCACGTCGAAATCGTTGTCCAATAGTTTATCCCCTACCCACAAGGTGCGTCCACGCCTTTACAACGACAAGAAAGCGACAGCTCGGCTTAAAATACTCCAATCACACACACCTTCTGTACAGCAGTGACGCGTATCCAACCAGTAAAAATACACCAACTAGCGTTCGTATTATTATCCTTACTATTAAGAAAAGATATTTTAGTATATCGAGAGCACTCTCGAACGGTATCGCAGAGCACAGAGAGGAAATAAGGAAAGTCCTGCCATTGAGGAGAGGGTAGAGGGAGGGGGTGGATGACAGGTCTCGAGAGAGAAAAAGTCACTCTGAGACAAAGACGTCGCACCTAGAGGCATGGATCCGTCAGTTGAATAGGAAGAAGAAAAAAAGGACGAAGAACAGGTGGTAGGGAGCAGGGCGGAGGTGAGGGAGGAGACGGGGGGTAAATGCTGGGGGACATTGAGTCCCCGTGGCCACTAGAAGTTTGTGTGCACTCGCGTCTAAAATACATCACAAGGGTGAACGCCTTGTGTTATGCGTGAGAGAGCGAAAGAAAGAGACAGCGAAGATAAAATTAGCAAGAACGGTGCGGCAATAAAACAGACGCAGACACCAGCACACGCACAACTGGCCCATCACAGGGACGCGTCCATTGTCTTTGGTGGCGGTGACTACCATTTAGGCGACCCTCCGGCGTCAGCGGGGAGTCCACTGCGACCAGCGAATCATCATCGAGGTCACCGTCAAGGTCACTCAGACCGTCCTCCGCCTGCCAGACAGAAAGAGAGTTATAAAATAAACAAAGAAAAGGAAAAGGGACATGAAACGAACAGCTCAAAGTTTCAAAACAAAGAAATCCACGACAGCAGGTAAGGGTAGATGTAGAGGCCTTGACGACTACGACCTTCGGACCAAGTTCCCGTGAGGTGTAAAGTACTGACACCAGTAGGAAACTTTGTTCGGCATAGAAACGGAGCGGCATGCAACGCGGGGAATGCGCAAACGGCGGATGCAAGAAAACACCATACAGAACCTTAGACGACCGAGCGGCCAGAGTCAACAGACAGGGACTGTCATGTGATAACGGATGCTGGGAACAAAGTCACTGGAAGTCTTCTAATTAGTGGCGGCTAAAATACGAAGGTATTTTTCAGTTTATTTAGTGAGGTTGATAGGCAACGCCTTCAAAAACCCTATTGTTGTCTTATATCCGTGTACGTACCCTTAATAAGGTGCACTATATAAATAGTATTCAAAAATATAAGTAGCATTGTTTTTAAAAATAACTCATGTCTGGAGTTAAATCATAATTGTTGCCGCAGCCAGCAGACCTCTCAGACTTCACTTTCCGTTGGACGTTTACCCTCCGTCAGTTAGATGGAACGTCGCCCGTACCTTCTAAAGCGTGGAGCCCCGAGGAGTGGGTCACGTGGATGGGCCCTCTAAGATGAATTGTCTGGAGCGGCAAATCTGTGGCAGGACAGCCCGGATATTGCGTCGCCCGAAACGGGGACACAGGAGTATACTAATTCGAAGTTAACTTGCGACTTCGCTAAGGCTCGGTTCAGAAGAGTGTCTATTGTGCTATAATGTTAGATGGACGACGATACTGTGTTTCTCGGTAGTCTACGGCACTGACTTCGATGAGAAATTCAGAAATAGTCTCAATTGATACTTCATGAAATTCCAAAGGGATTCGAGACTGATATAACAATAACTGGAAGTCAAATAATAAAATTGGGATGGACGGGAAGACAAGAAACTGATGCCAGTGATACCTTTACGGAATTGGTTTTTATGGCCTCCAACTGTCGTTTAAGATTGGCATTGCGTTTTTCGCTTTCTAATAGCAAGTGACGCCACTTCGCCTCCTCTTCCTCGATCGATCTCTGAAGTCGCGCGAGCGTGTTCTCAGTGTTGACCAGCGTAGTCTAAAAATCGTAAACGTTAAACACAATTTATATATCTACTAACTTTAATTACGTAAATGGTTTTGACAAAGTAAAAATCACCTGCAGCAGGGCCTGCTGATCCTTAGCCTTGTTAGGGCCAGACTTCGAGTAGACCAACTCCTTAGCCGCAGTGCCAACGACAGCAGGGGCAGCATCATCGAGTCGCAGAGGTTCCTCGGAGGTTGCAGCGGCGACTTCATCAGCAGTCATCGGTGCTGAGGTGGAACTGACTTCTGCCGAACATGTGGGCTGCTGCTGCTGCTGTTGTTGTTGCTCTTGACTTTGGGTAGCTAAGCAGGCACGCAGTTCCTCCAACTCTACTGCGAGAACATCAGCACGCCGGCGATGCGAAGTAACCTCCTGTACTGCCTTGGCCAGTTCTGTCTCCACCGTGGCTAATCGGGCCTGCAGTTCGGAGACGCGACCCTGTGTACTAGTTTTGGCAGCCAGGACTGTCTCCGCTAACCGCTGTTTCTCGGCGTTCAACTCCTATTGGTATGTAAGGGTACGCAAATGAGGTAATGAGGAGCAGGATAAAAACCTCCAATAAAACGCATTTTTTAACAAAGAAACGCCATGTGATGGCATAGGCAAGGTGGGATAGCCAAGCATATGGGCAGTCAATATGTATTATTGGGAAACAGACTTTGTGGTCCCCATGGGAGGGTGAGAGAGAGGGAAGACGGGTTCTGGGAGCCGCAAACTAACATAGCATGATGTCAAAAGTGCTAAGAGCAATTTTATTTATAAGACTACAAATGGTTACAGAACACACTGGATTCTGACCAGTGCTCGTTGTGGATTGGCTATTTCCTGGGCGAAGACTCTCACGAAAAAATCGCGAGTCAGGTGATCTATTGATTGGGCCGCACGCGTGAGCAAATGCATCACACTTGTTCGATGATGCATGCACCTGGGGTTGTGGGAAGAACTGGCTGATGACGGCTAACAGGTCAGTACGGTCTGCCTAGTCTTTGTCGGTAATGTTACAGAATGGCCGGAAGAGGGTCAAGTAGTCTGCTAGACAGACAACAGCCAATGAAATTCAAACTCCGCGCTGGCTAAATAGCCATATCTTCTTGCCAGGCTCGCAAAAGGTCTCCGGTCAAGTCACGTAGAGCAGAAATGGGCGGAGGAGGGGGGATTCAGATAGGAATCATTAAGGCAAATTGCTTACCAAAAATTGGTAGTTGAGACTGTCAATCACTTTTGACTTCTGTCGATCGAGTTCCAGCAGCTGAGATCTCTCCTTCTGCAGTGAGGTCAAGAGCGTGCCAAACTCCTAAAACCCGTAACACAAAGGTGAGGAGATGCGACGAAAATGCAGGGAAGTTCGCTATAAATAAGCTCACAGAAACGGTAGGTCATCTCTGCAAAAGTTGTGGGATTGAAAAGACAGGCGGTGGGTGACAGTGTATTCTCAATCGGCACAGAAGGGAAGGAAGGAAGATAGTTCATAATCTAGCAACCTGTAGTGGCTGAAATATCTTGACACTTGACTGCAAGTCTACTTGATTAATCTTTTTCAACCGCAAACACATTTTTTTCCTGAGATAGCACATCTACTTAAAAAGTTAAACAGTAATACCAATACCGGCAGTGGCATCGCGCAAACGAGGCAGGCGAGAAGACGAGCGTCTCTGAGCCGTTCTTAGCAAGGGGCGCAAAATAATGGGTCTGCGGGTGTGGTTTAACGAGATCATGCGAGGCTTAAAAGGACGCAAGGGGACAAGAGCAACTACTTGTCAAAATGCGTTCGTATCTGCTCGGCAGCTTCCTAAAGCTGGGTTCTTCATTGGCATTTCCGTTCTAAACTACAAAGAGGACATTTTCCACGGATTCGACAAAAAATGGAACTTTTAAATGAAGTGCTTCACGGGTAGGCATTTCGAGGGTCCTTTCAACCACAAAAAAGTTGAAACCTAACATAAAAATATCCAAACTGACGGAGCATAGTGCTTTTAGGACTTTGCGTACTATCCATTTTATGAATTACACTGAAATTTAATCTCCATTACGAAGGATGGCTTACTTGAAAAAAATGCAATATCGATCATCGAGTGGCATAGTCTCATGA
Source organism: Schistocephalus solidus (assembly GCA_017591395.1). Taxonomy (NCBI): domain Eukaryota; kingdom Metazoa; phylum Platyhelminthes; class Cestoda; order Diphyllobothriidea; family Diphyllobothriidae; genus Schistocephalus; species Schistocephalus solidus. The sequence continues at coordinate 90,549 of WEDG01001415.1, read as the reverse complement.
TATTTCAGACACACACACACACACACACCAAGATGTAAACATTCGAATGTATTTCTTTTCGGGCGCCTGCAAAAACCACACTCGGTCAAGCCTGACTAAGCATGCTATAGTGTAGCGAAAATTCCCATTAAAAGACCCAGCAGACCAGTCGGCGAGCATAGGCGTGCTTTCGATAAATTCGCATCGGGAACGGGGTACTAGCTAAAACATGCGATCAGTAGTGTATGTGTGTTGCATGCGTTTTTTAAAATTATTTTTTTATGCCCTTATAAATGCAAATATACCTAATGGAAAAAATGCTCGAAAGGGTCCTACCTTGTTGATAGCCAACCACGTCTTCTTCGAATTTTATACTCGATGGAGGGCTATCTTTCGGTTCTAAAAATTTTCTAACTATGGAATTTTTAAGAACGCAGAAGGTCCATTTGAATACTATCTCATCTATCTGTTATGCTGCATGCTTCTCACGAAGCATGTAGCATAGTCCACCTCAAGTGCGAAATTCTCCGAGAACTATATGGTATATTCTTAAAGATATAGAGGAGTGTATTCTTTTCCTTACATAGAAAGCATACAGCTTGTAAACTGGAAACTTTAAATGCCGACGCAACGGTCGATCGGGCTCACAATTAATCGCGAATAGCGAAACTTTCTTAAAACCTAAACATCCCCTTGCGTGCGGCATCGCATCAAGAATGGTTCGAAATGCTAGCTGGACGCTTCGTTAGTCTCGCACAAAAATAGACTCTTTTCCAACTGCACCAGCTGGGGCAACGAGTGGAACAAAACTGCTGATAACGACCAAGGAAGAATGGAGCGGGCCTTTTTTTAGTTCAGATGCTGCAGTCAACCGGCTGGTTAAAATGGTCCGCTATAATAAAAGGTCCACTAATGAATTGAAGTAAATTTCTGTCTGGGTTCACTCCTTAGTATAAGAGATTATGACGACAGCCCTAAGACGTGGAGGCGTTTCTTCACTACTGGTCTTCTCGGTACTCTAATTCGGAACGAGGCAGGTAGACCTGATTATACAAGGACAAGATGTACTAGCGGAGAAAGTCCTGACTCAGGGGGGGGGGACAGTTGAAAATGGCGCACTACGCGCCACTAGACATAAAAAAGAAGAAAAGCACTAAGTCTGGCATCGGTGCTTCGGCTTACTGAGGGCACAATAAATCCCAAGTCTGGAACGACAAGGCTCCACAGAAGGCGCGTCAAGTCCACCGATATAGTTTTCAATCCCGGTGCGGCCGACCCACTAGGAAGCTTTAACGTGCCAAACGAGGCAGGAGTATCTAGGAGGCGGCAGGTCAAAAGACCAGCCGGTCCATGTGCCAGCGGTCCTGGGCCAGTCCATCGGTAAATCGCAGCCAATCGGTGAAGAGCATAGCCACAACCACCAGCGCGTGGGCGTGACTCACGCACCGGTTTGTCCACACGCCAGTGGAGACGGGTCGGTGCGGTCGCAGTCTTTGTTTCAGTCTTGCAACCCTCCTCGATCCAACCAGCGCCACTTAGGTTAGGGTCAGCATCTGAGATTCGTTTGGAGAGAGCAGGCCCTCCGCTTAAAATGTGCTACTGCCACTAACCGCTTGCGGAGACAACCGCACGCATTCGTGTTTTGCATTTTCCTCAGGACGGTCACAGCTTGAACTAGCTGCACAAACAAAGGCGGAACTTGGCAACCTATCATAGGAAAAGGTTTTAACTTTTAATGGACTAGCGCGCGCGTTGAGTTACAGCAAAAATCACAGGAACTGTAGGTGACTGACTTGTGCATAATTGAGGGTACGGATTTTCAAATAGGCTGCGCATTCAGTTGAACTGTACACGTGCGGCAGGTTGACCGAAAGGGTACTTTTTGACGCACCTAGGTAATAAAATCCATCGGCCCTTATGGTGTTTGCCTGGTCGACCTGCAAGAAGCAAATCTAATCGGACAGCACAGTGGCCTACGAAAATCCAAGCACGTATAATCGAAATAGTTTAGGGTTCAGAGACGGTTCAAATTGAGCCAAAACATTTCAATCAATCAACTGGCCGATCCGAAGTCCGCCAAGGAAGAGCTTTCACAAAGCCCGGGGTCGCTCGGTGCTCGTTTTCGCTTTTTAGATGTCCCCATGGTAACTTTCAGGCAGTACCCTCGCAGTTTGCCTGGTGGTTGTATCCCGCGCGTGAGTGCAAACACAAGCACGCCTGCTTTCGCCAACAGCTGACAGCGATTGGGACTGGACTGCCGTTGTGCCAACTAATGATAAATCCTTCCGTGCCTCTTCATTGTGTGTATAAGCAACCATGACGACGGATTGACGCTAGTGTGGACCAATCAGCGAACAGCAACTAAACGACGGTAGCCAAATTCTTCCACTCGCTTTCATCCATCCCCATTTCTGGTGCTGGGTCTGATGATGAGTTCGAGTGTAAATCCGAAACGTAAGACCAAAAAATTATTGTTCCAGTAATACAGACCCCTTCTGCCGAACTAGTAGACGCGCATACGCGCGTCTACGTGACAATTTTCCGAAGCGGACGTGTACCTTGCTCGTAGTATACCATTTCGGGGAGACGAATATTTTCTTATGCAAAGTGATTTTAAGAAATGCACTTTTTGACGGATTTTTTTACCAAAAAAACAATAGTTCATGATATCAAAAATCGACTTAATTTTTGACTCTCGTTTGCACGGGAACTGTCACGTTTGACTGGGAAAGGCGCCAGTGAACAGCCAGCGAGCAGGTATCTGAAGCAACAAGCGAGTATAGTAGAAACACTAGGGTTCAGAATCGGTTAAAATCGAGCCAAAGCGTTTCGTTCAATCAACAGACCGACAGCAGAAGATAACTGTTCGTTGTGGCCATGATCAGTTCACATTACACAATGGGCGTCTGCGAATGGACCATCAACCAACTTCAGTGGATTCTCAATGGCTTAATCACTTTACATCGGAGCGTTGCTTTTGATGTTTCAGCCTAAGCAAGTGGATCAGCACAGTGATAACATTTAATGCGCGGACATAAAAACCCAACGAAGGGCACAAGAGAAACCAGCCGGGCTCTGGCTGCGCCTGGTCCTCATTCGAAAAGGAAAAAAACACACAAAACACAAAGAATGTCCGTAGAGGAAACACGTTCAAGCAACTACGGTAGTGTGCTCTCCGTTCTGCTTAGGAGCTAAATCTGGAGCACCGTGCGGCAGAGAACTATCAACGACAAAAACACATGAGACTGGAATGTGCATTTATGGTTTATTAGCCGTTATCAGCCGAAACCTGAGTTTTGGGACCCCCGAGGCCCGAACCCGCATTCAACGCTCTAACCATTGGACAACGGGCTCGTTGTCCTTTCGATCAGGAATATTAACTATGGTAGAGGGCGCTAACCGATCATCCCGATGGGCTTTGGTAAGCGCATAGCGAGTAGTATGATATGCAGAATGAGTGCCGGCAAAGATAACACCGTTATGCGACTGCCCCCGGGACATAACGGGACGAGTGGGTGCCATAATGCAACGAGAGGGTTTACGTCAAACAATAGGTTTGTCTTGACAGAGATTTGAATGACCGGGTCGCCGAAGTGCGAAAAATTAGTCGGGATGCGAACCCACGACAGAGAGGGCAAGACGTGAGTGCAGTAATTGCTCCAACCCAGAGCCTTAATTTTAATGTGCAGGTCAACTTCAGTGCCCACCTTACTCATCTTGCGGTCTTGGGTTCGAGTCCCACAGAGGTCCCACAGTTAAAAAGGTCGACAAACGGAAAGGACCACCGTAAAAATCCGTTGTTTCTTTAGTTTCTTCTTCTCTGTGTGCATTTGTTATGGGACCTTAACCCAATTAATAATAACGCCTGCCGTACCCTGAGTTGATACCCGTGTTGGTCCAGTGCATCTACCATGCGGCCCGTTTACGGGGCACGGTCAATAACGTAATATGAGACCCAACTCAAAGAACAAAGGGCAGCGTGTAGTACGCGACCGCAATATATGCCAACGTTACTGAAAGCATTCGTTGCCGGGTTAGCAGCGTCACATATTATTTCGTTGGCCGTACGAAGACCGAAGTAGCAGGTAAAGTAACAACTTCCGGAGCGACGACTATTAGGATGTCACAGTACTTTCAAAACACATCCGTTTTACATTGATAATGAAAGATCGAGCAGAGCGGGCCTCATTCTTAATCCCACCAAGGGTTCGAATAAAAGTGGATCAGGTCAACTAGGAATGATATCACGCCTATTGGTCGGCGTGAGGTAAAGCCACCGGATCTGGCAATGCGTACACTTGTCGGGGCAACAAACTATTGTGCGAGCCTACTAACCCGGCAACGAATGCTAACCCTAACAAAAACAATGGATAGGATTAGGTTGAGGCTCCGCTTTCCTTAATTTAGCCTTATCAATAAAAATCATATTACTACCGGTCCCATATTACTCGGTGACCTATCCTTTGTTCCCTGAGTTGGGTCGCATGGTGCCCCCTAAACGGGCCACGTGGTAGAGGCGTTGGACCAACACGGGGGCCACATCAGGGCACGGCATGCGTTATTCGGGTTGTGCTCCGCTAAATGCCGAACATGGGAGGTGTGGTGGCACACCTAGGGGCAGCTAGGACTTAGGGGACCCGGCCGCGCCAGCCACCTGCGTCCCCTCCCGCCTCCGGTCTTCTTGACTCTGTCTTGACACCGGGCTCAGGTGGGGGGAGAGGAGGAGAGAGTGCGGTAGATGCAGCGCAAGTCTATTATCACTGAAAACTAATTCACGCGCAAGTCACCGTCCCTGCTCCACCCTTCCATAGAGCATACGGTGGACATCGTCGGACTACGACGGTCGAAACTATCGGGTCACATATTACGTTCTTGCCCCGAACAGGGCAGTTCGAAAAGCCAGCACACCAATTCATAAATAACGTTCACGCTGTGCAAACGAGAAGCAAACAGCAGACATTGCTGCAAAGGGCACAAGATAAGAGGATAAGTAGAACTTGGTCGGGTCCTTAAGGTTTAGTAGCAAGAAATCGTTTTTATGTAAAATTAATGGGACGAACACAGGATTTGCTGTTTGGGCGGCGGGGCGCAGTGCGGTTACAATGTAGGGTCGCATGCTGGGAATGCGAACGGGAGCGGGAAAAGGTGTGGGCAAAGTTTACACGTGACAGAAGTGACATGATGGGATCAGGATCCAGTAGCGCGCGATCGGTGAGATGAGCTCGCAGGTCCACACGGCGGGCATGCCGGTAGTTTCCCATGAACCCCTGTGTCACCCCCAGCAGTCCCCCGCGACCAGCGCATAAAACCCATTCATATTTTCAGAAGACAGGCTATATTTAAAGTCGGGGATTTACAAGAGCACAACCCCCGACTGCTCTGACACCAGAAATTAAAAAAAAACAAAACGCACATGGTTTCGCTGATTGACGCGTTTCAGCTCGGAGGTGCATTGTTGGAGTTGGTTTTCCAGAGCTGCAGAACGAGCTGAAAGCTCCTGGATGCTGAAGGGAGAAAAATTAACAAAATGTGCTAGGACGGGAGAAGACCATCGAATCGGCACAAAAAAACCTGTACTGCCGTGGATGTTTTTGTACTGTTACCAAAGCCTGCTCTGGACCGATTAAAATATAACCACGACGCCACGCAAGGGCTATGTCTGACGATGGTTGCACGTATCAGAGGTGGCTTTGATCTAAATTTCTGGGGATATCTATTCCCGTGTCCTAAAATTAACCCGAGACATAACACTTATGCCCATCGTCTGAAATTTAGCACAAGGCCATTTGCAATACGGGGGTAGATGAACGATGCCAACAACGACAAAAGAGGGTGGAATGGCCATTTCTGGCTCATTAGCAGTCATCAGTCAGTCACACGCAACCCCAGGTGGCGCACCACCCAATGCACGAACCAACGACCTATTGATCAAAAGTCCAACGCTCTAACCATTGAGCCACGGGCTCATTATCTTGCAGAATATCGACAAATGTGTATATTCCCGATATAAACCGGCAAAACAACGAGCCAGTGGCTGAATTGTTAGAGCATTGAACATCTGATTAACAGGTCACGGGCTCTCCCTTGTCTGTGTCGGCATTGTTAATCTGTCTCCAATACTACTATTACTACTACTACCACTACTACTACAACGACCACTAACATTAACTAGTACTACTAATACTGCGACTACTACTACTATTAGTACAACGACTACTAACTAGTACTACTACTACAAGCTAGTACTATTACGCTACTAAAACTACTACTACTACAAATTAGTACTATTAATACTACTACGATTGCTACAAATAACTGGTACTACTAATACCATTACGACTACCACTGCTACTACAACGAATACTACTATTAACTAGTACTACTACTACTGCTACTAACAAGTACTACAAAGCACTAGTATTACCACTACAACTTCTACTATTAGGTAGTACTACTACTAAAAGCTATTACTATTACGATTACTAGTACCTGATTAATATTACTACAAACTAGAACTATTACTACGACGACTACTACTAAATTTTACTACTACTACAACGACCACTACTATTAACTAGTACTACTACTACGACTACCACTACAAGTAAAAACTAGTACTATTAATACTAATACTACTATTAACTAGTACTACTATTACTAATATTACGACTACTACGACTAACTACTACCACAACTACTACTACGACTACAAGCTAGTACTATTACGACTACAATTACTACTATTACTTATTAATACTACTACAAACTATCACTACTAATACTACTACGAATACTACTACTAACTAATACTATTACAACTACCACTACTACTAACTAGTACTACTAATACTACTATAACGACTAATTACTACTACTACTACTATGACTAATACGACTGCTACTACTAATGCTAGTAGCCGCTGTGCGGCGGCTGGCAGGGCTCGAGAGTGAACTCTAAGGCAAAACGGGACGGATGAACTCCGTTAGCAGTCGGTGAACGTTCATCAACGAATACCCGGGGTACTCGTAGTCGAACCCTACCGGTTGCTCTTATCTGAAGGAGGGGGGACTGCTGGAAGTTATTTGTGCAGTACCGGCTCCACTCAACTCCCATTTCTGACATACTCAAGCGCAAAAGACGGCGTCAACACCATGGACGATAACAAAGCGTGCAGTGGCTAGCATGACGACGAGTCACCACCTATGCATGACACAAAATGGCTGGCTTTACTCTAATCACAAAGCCAGGTTTCACACAGTAATTCCCCGTCGTGGGACACACATGCTGACTGGCCCATCGACCCGTATTTCTAGTCCACGCTCTGTACTTTGATGGCCCAACATGTTTTTCCCATCTCATGAAAATGGCAGCGCACAAACTACCCGACAAAGGGAGCATTAATTGGGCCTGTGAGTTGGACTAGACAGGCGGAACGCAAATCTTGGAGACCCCGGTGCGTCTTTGTCTCGGCGACTAAATGACTAGTTAAGTGACTAATACTAGGCTCACGTTTCACCGACTCGGCAATGCAGTTTCGCGTAAATACCTAAAATGTGCAACCTCTCCGCCATCAGCCGCAGTTGCCGGGCAGAGAAACAAGAGGAGAGAAAGCAGGGAAATGTAGCCTACCCGAGAATGGTTTTCGTACGTTCCGTCTCCAGGAGAAGTCGACTGGTTTCCAGGGCTTCCTCCTTGTTGCGCATGGTCTGTTGGGAGAAAGGGTTGGAATGAGAAGGAGTGAGGGCATAACGCCGAAAATAAGCCCATGAACAGGCGGGAAAAGAAAGGAGAAAAGATGAGCCATTCAGGCGACGCGGCGCACATCTAAACTTCACAATCCGAAGCGACCGCTAGGAAGAGGATGCGAGAACCGATTTCCAAACTCATCGAGGGGTGTGCGAGAAGGAAGTGCATAACGCACACCGTCTCCAAAGAATGTTAGAGGACAGTTGTGTGCAGTAAAGATAGAGAATTTGACGCAGAGAAGAAACATCACGACTAGTTTCACCCTCTTAGCATATTTACTCTCTAGGATGCAAATAAGTGGGAGGATGATGACGACTAGCATTAAGGAAGCCGCAGAGCTGGATAAAAAAGGGGGGAGAAGGGAGGAAGGAAGAGTGTAGTGGGTGGAGGAAGGAGGAAAGGGGGGAGGCAGGGGAGTGATGGCGGGAGGAGGATGTAAAATAGAGGAAGTGAGCGGTGGAGGATGAAGAGGAAGTATGGATGATTATGATTGCAGGGAGCTCCGCGGTAAACGCAACTTGAAAATCATTCCCGAAGAAAAGAGACTGAATTCCAGGGTTGTGAAGGGAAGCAGATGCTTGTTGGTATCAAAATTGTACTATGACTCAGTGCGGTGTGTCGTCAGAAACAGGGTGTGTGAGATCCCTGTAATCGCACTGACTCGTGCTGCCGAAAAGCCAAAAGTTGCACATGTTAGATTCGAATGAAAAAACGATCACCAGGGGCCAGCAATATACTCAGATAGGTTCCTTTTTTATTATCGGTCTGTCATCTAAAGCACGTTAGCCATCCGTGACAAATCGGCAAACGCAATGCTCATAGAATGCTCCCGCTGGGGGTTATGTCAGCAAAATAGAGGGAGCTTCCATGTGCGTATTTCTCGAGAAGTGCCAATGTAAATAACGCCACCATCTCACTCCTCCTCCGTCTACTACTAATAATAATAACAATAATACTAAAACTACTAGTACTGCTATTTCGATTACAACTATTACTGCTATAACTAGCACTATTACTACTATTAATAACAATCATATTATGGCTAATAGTACTACTAATACTGTTATTACTACTATTACTGCTACTAATAGTACTATTACTACTACTAATGCTACTAATATTAACAATAAGATTACTGCTGCTACTATAACTACTACTACGACTACTGCTATTACGACGACTACTACTACTACCACTAATAAAACTATTTCTACTACTAATAACAATAAAACTAATACAAATAGTACTACCACTACTATAACTAATGATACTACTAATACTAATAATAAAAATAATAGCAGGAAAAATACTTATACTACTAGTACTACGTAGGTTGATTTAGAAAAAAGTACACCAATTACCGGCTAAAGTAATGAACCAACCACGCAATTCGACACCGCTTCCGACATCTAAGGTTTGAGCTAACACACACTTTTCACTGGCGCATGGGAAGGAAGACTGGCCAGAGATATTGTGGGTCTCTTAGGCACCAGATACTGGACGTTCAGCCCAATCGAAAACTCGGTTCAGGAAAAACAGGTCCACCGTATGCTCCACGGAAGGACGGTGCAGGGGCGGTGACTTGCACATGAATTAGTTTTAAATGATAGTAGACTTGCGCTGCAGCTACCGCACTATCTCCTCCTCCCCCACCTGAGCGCGGTGTCAAGAAGATCGGAGATGGGAGAGGGCGCAGGTGGCTGGCGCGGCCGGAGCCACCCCTGGGTGTACCAACACTACTGGCTCGGATCCCACGGAGTGGGAGTGCCATAAAGGCCACATTAAGAAGGAGCTATTGCAGCCTGACTCTCAGTCCGCCAGTCAGCCACTCCACACATAGGGCTGACAACGCGGTCCGAGTTATCCCGTCAGTTGGCAACCTTCCAAGCCACGGCTTTGAGCGCACCGTGATAGTTTCAAGCACCACAGATTGTTTATAGTGAGGAAAATGCGCTGAGCTGTTGACCTCACTCTCTCCCCCCCCCCCACCCCCACTATCAGACCACCACCCGAGCCAGTCAGTTGTCTGATGTGGGAGTGGGCGCATTGGCTGACGGATCGGCGTACCCGTCTTCGCGCGCCACAGCACGACCTGGCCCTCACAATGCACACACCAGGATTTACTTACTCAGGGGATATGGAGGAGCCATCGCCGTCTGACCCCCAGTCCACTGGTCAGACACTCGACACACACAGCACATACACTGGGCCGACGGCGTGGTCTGGTGTAAGCGTCAGATTGGCAGCCTTCCAAGCCACGGTTTCTAGGAAACCGTGATTGTATCAGGTACATTATGGTGATTGTAAGAGTGATGTCTATGTATTAGAGTGTAGATGGTGAGCGCTGGTGTGGCTTAGCCTCCGGTGATTTACCACAGGTTGTCGTGGAGGCGCATGTGCCCTAATAGGCCCATGCGGTGTGTAAATGTGTGGGAGCAGTGAAGGCAGTGGACGCGGGCGCGTTGACTGTATGTCGCAGCCCCAGGCACTGGTTCACCAGCCTCCGTGCGATGGATTCGCAGGTGACCGACCAGGCCGATGCGTGAGTTGAAGTTGCGGGCGCAGTGTGGGCAAGAGAAATCGGGAGACGCTGGGGGTGTCATTCATGGTAGTGGGGGTGGCAGTGGCGGTAAGAATGGCAGGAGCGGAGGGTGTGCATGGGGTATCGGTGTTGTCGGCATTGCGGTGAATTCAGCTGTCATGGATGCGCATGTGACCGAATAGGCCCATGCGATGAGTGAATGCGCGAGGACAGTGAGGGCAGTGGCGGCGGCGATTCGGTTGGTCTCATTGATTGCTGAACCAGTCTTCACGGATCTTCTCCATGCCGGTGTATCCTGGGCGAAGCCCTCCCAGGTCGCCGGGTTGATTTGCAGTTGCTTCAGCGATTTCTTCAAAGTGTCCTTGTAGCGTCGTTTTTGACCTCCCTGTCGGCGAGCACCCGTAGTGACATCGCCGTAGAAAAGTCGCTTGGGTAGTCGCTCGTCGTCCATTCTTACATGTGGCCGCTCCATCGTAGTTGCACTTGCCTCAGCATGACGTGGATGCTGAGGATTCCGGTCCGCTCCAGGACTTCCGTGTCCAGGACTTTCCGTGTCTTGCCATCTCAGCTGCAGTATTCTGCGGAGGCAGCATGACTTTCCACAGTCCGTCACGATTCACCGTGTCAAAGGCTTTCGTTAGATCCACAAAGGTTGTGTATAGGTGAGTTCGCATCTCCTGGCACATCTCTTGTAGCTGGCGGGCGGCAAAGATCAGGTCGGTTGTTCCGCGGTGTCGGCGGAAGCCATATTGGCTTTCCGGGAGCAAGCCCTACTCTATCTGATAGCTGATAGTTTCAAGCGCGTCAGATTGTTTATATTAAGGAGAATGCGCTGAGCCGTCGACCTCACTCTCTCCCCCACCCCCACAATCAGACCACCGCCCGAGACGGTCAGTTGTCTGATGCGAAAGTGGGCGCAGCTGCTAGTGACCTCGTCTACGTGTAATACGCACACGACCTCGCCCCCCAAACACAAGCACAAGGATTTCACACAACAGGGGGTTGAACGGCTTACATCTTACATGTGTGAGATAACCAGAGGACAGGTTAAGAAGGAGCCATCGCAGCCTGACTCTCAGTCCGCCAGTCAGTCACTCCACACAAAACACACATTGGGCTGACCACGCGGTCCAAGTTATCCCGTCAGTTGGCAACCTTCCAAGCCACGACTTTTAGCGCACCGTGATAGTTTTAAGCGCGTCAGATTGTTTATAGTTAGGAAAATGCGCTGACATGTCGACCTCACCCTCTCCTCCACCCCCACAATCAGACCACCGTCCGAGCCCATCAGTTGTCTGGTGCGGGAATGGGCGCATTGGCTGACAGGTCTTCGCGCGCCACAGCACGACCTGGCCCCCATAACACACGCACCAGCATTCACTAAATCAGGGGATATGGAGGAACCATCGCCGTCTGACTCCCAGTCCACTGGTCAGCCACTCGACACACAGCACATATACTGGGCCGACGGCGTGAATTGGTGTAAGCGTCAGATTGGCAACCTTCCAAGCCACGGTCGCTAGGAAACCATGATTTTATCAGGTACATTATGATGATTTCGGGGTGTTGTCGATGTATTAGTGTAAATAGTGTGCGCTGATGTGGCTTAGTCTCCGGTGGTTTACTGCAAGTTGGTGTGGAGGTGCATGCGGTGTGTAAAGGTGCGGGAGCAGTGAGGGCAGTGGAGGCGGGCGCGTCGACTGTATGTCGAAGCCGCAGGCACTGGTTCACCAGTCTCTGTACGATGAATTTGCAAGTGACCGATCAGGCCGATGCGGGAGGCGAATGTGCGGTCTCAATAAGGACCGTTTAGAAGAGTCCCCATTGTTGATGGTGGTAGTGGCGACGGCGATGGAGGCAACAGGTGAAGTGGATTGGGATGTGGTCTCTATAATGGTGGGAGTAGTGGAATTGATGCCAGGGGTGAGGGTGGGGGAGTTCGATGGAGGGTAGGCAGAATTTGACGTAGAAGTTGGAATTGTCAGATTGTTGGACCATTGCGTCTTAAGATGTCCACCCAGGCCGATTCGCGCGCAGAAGATGCGTTGACAGCGCGGGCATGCTGGAAGGTCTTGGGCATTGGTGGTGTTGGTCCGGGGCACTGATGACTTTCGTGCCGCTCTTTTGGTCTTGGCGGCGGCGATCCAGTTGGCCTCATAGATTACTGGTGGGCTGGTCCAACAAGGCAGAGCACTCGATCGGAATTCGACAGGTGGGCAGTTCCACTTTCTCTCTCTCTCCCCGCGCCCGCATCCCCCACACCCTATCGGTACAGAAGTTCTCCAGCCTATAGGACTTCACCATTTTCGCATTCAAGTAACATCAAAGAGAGCTGCCACTGCATGCACAGCTCCGAGCCGCAGTAGGCTTAGACTGGGATTAAACCACCAGGAACACATGGGGTAGATGATGCGCAGCACTAACTGAGATGAACGAGGGCATTCCTTTTGAAAAAAACGACCAGGAAGATTGCTCAATGTGCTCCTGAACTTGCTTAAGGATATGCTCAAATATGAGTGGGCAGGCAAGGTATGCCAAGTAGATACTTTTCATTTTGAGAGACCTTCTCGAGGAAAAGGCTACGATACGGGATTCGAATTCAGACAAGACATGCTAGCCCCACGGGGCCAAAAAAACTTTTCAATGCCAAAAGACGAAGAGTCGAAAACGTTTCGATTCAAAAGCGTGGCGCCGGCGAAGAAAAACGCAGAGAACTGCCAAATAACGCAAGCAGCTGGATATTGTTTTTTTATTAAAAAAGGGGACACTGCCAGATCTCAGCAAAGGTTCAGTATAATGACTGCCAAAAAGTCACTTCTGAGAGAAGGCTTATCGTCAAGCCAAGCCCGGGGCATTTAAAAAAGAGACAATGTTCCTCCGGATTTAGGCAGCCGCTACAAGGAAGACTTGCCGAATTGCCTCCTACCATGAACCTCATTGAGTCGATTACATGTACCAGGAACGGCTGTGATAATGTCTAATTCATCCGGTCTCAATGATGCCAGAGACCGTAATACTTTATGCGCGGTGATTTGCGGCAGTGACGAAAGGCGAATGACGACTGACAGAATGCATTGGACCGAGGCTGGAGGTTACCTCTTCTTGATGTCCCCAGGTGGGCAGCAACACAAAAAAAAACGAGGTGGGTGACGAAACAAAAACAAATAATTCGTCTCTCTTTGGAAGTCTAGTGCATTCTCATGATGCTGTCATACTAACGGGACATGTTGCTAAAAAAAGACCTACTTGCTCGCATCACTGACCACCCAGCTGTCTCCTAACTGATTAAATAATCCCAGTGTCTTGCTTGGCATTTTCGTCAACAGACAGCACACAATTTCGGGATTCACGGATATCCACCTATGCTGACCCATACATATGGAAAACTAACCGTTCGCTGGGACATTTACAACAATAAATCACGAGGGATGGTGAGACGGATCTAGAGACACAAACAGTCGTCGTGTCCTGTGTTGTGTGATCGCCAGTACTGGTTATTGATTGGTCGCGTGGGTGTATTTCATCTGAACGTTCTCCTTCACCAACTGTGCTCTTGTCGACCGCAAGCAGATCGATGTTTCAGTTAACAGAGTGCGTGTCTGACAGCCATTATTCTCATAACGGGCTCGCTAAGTGCATACCTCGCTGGTCCACAACTTCGTCGGGGGGAGGTAGTCACAAACTTAACAGTTTTAATCTTAACATGCTGCCTTGGCGTTCGACATCTGCACCGATTGGACGCTCGTAAATTCCAGCCTGCCATTCTCGACCAATTTCACCAATGCAGTTGCTCTCACTACAAATGTACCCTAGGATGAGGCAAGGGACGACTTATCGGGACAACCAGGTTTTGGATTCGGCCATACACTCTGACTGTTTTTGTTCCTCCATATAGGCTAGACTCAACGCACTTTTGTGATAAAAATGGTTTTAGTGAGCACCCACGTGGGCCAAATCAAAACAGGCCGCATATCTGGCAAAGTTAACAACACCATCTACGCGTACCACACACAAGATCTGGTCCTTAGTATGTGTACTAAGCTTATCCACCGAAGTAGGGAAGAGGGAGTTTGAAAACGAAAGAAATACAGGATAAAACAAGTAGACCGACCTGGATTTCCTGCTGTTGTAAGTTGCTGGTTTGACGAACTTGCCGCAGTTCTTCCTTCATCTGTTCCACATGCGATTTGAGGTACTGGTTCTCATTGGACATGGCCTGAAAGTGGAAAGAAGGCAAATAACAGAAGAGGACTTGACAGTAACTAGACGACAATGACGACAGCCCGTTCAACTAGGACCACAGCTGACTCAAAGGTACACTGACGACCTGCGTGAAGGATACTTACCGCCACTGTACAATCGCTGACGCCGAAATGGAAATGCGCATGTGTGCAGGTGATTATTAGTTTTAAGTTCCACTTACGTCCCGAGCTCTAGCTCAATATGGACCAGTTTCCAAGGACGATGACTCAAATATATGAGCGAAAACAATTGTCAGAGTTATTATAATCCGACCATAGTTCCCAAGGCAGACGGAGTTATGCCGTCATTTGTCAGCCATGGCTAAAGAGCACTGCTACCAGAAAGGGTTTGAAGTCTGCAGGAGCAGCCCGGCTCCGCCTAACATAGACAACGATAGAAGCACGCAGAAGTTTTAATTTGTTCAGAAAGTCAATACATTACAGCAAGGTCACGTTTCACTGCAGAGGGAATGATCAATGAAAATGCTGCCTTAAAACCTCAATATACGAAAGAAAAAAGAGTGGAATGTCGACAAAAAAATATAGTAGCTAGTAAATATAGGCATGAAGCTTTCCAGGACAATTAGAGATTGACCACCTGGTCCAGCTGTTTGCATGGGTCGGGATTCTCCCGCCGTATATAGGCTCGCCTCGAAGCAGTATAACTTAACCGCAGCTATCCTGCACGCTTCATTTAAAAGTACAGCAACCCTTTACAGCAGAAACCGACGGAACAGTCAGTTTAAAAAAAGCCCGTCAAGATTGCCTTACCTTTCAAAGGGTGATAAAATTTCCAATACCATGATGCAACTGTTGCACTGCACGATAGAAAGGTCGAACAGTGTGCATGAACTCGCATTCACTAGTCCTACCAAAATTATTCCAAGTAACTAGACAAAGGATGCCTTCCCGTTGCACGCACCCCAAACTGTGCGTATGAATTCACCGGTGCTCGCGGTGAATGCAAAGGCAGGGCCTTCGAGCATTTACCTAAAATGACATTTTAAAACAACAAAAGAAAATACCTCAGTCTTCGATGACAAAAAATCTGCTAGATAGTGGTCACACTGTTGACCGCACAAAACACCTTTCGGGCACGAACAGCCCTACTTGGAAGCAGCCTTTATACGGCAAACAGTTGGACCACGTGGTCAATCTTCAAGTACCGTGGTAATCTTCATGCCTACACTTACTCACCACCGTGTTTTCTGTTAACGTGCGACTTCTTTTTTGAGGTTTTAAGGTAAAATTATTATGGATTATTCTTTCTTCAGCAAATGTGCGCTTCTATTCGTTATCTATGTTGCAGTTCGGGAAATTCACTGGTATGAAGCCTATTTTCCGGAGAATTAGGTGCACAGAAGCCTCTATTGCGGGCGGTTCCTTTTCTCATATCTTGGTTAGGGGGTCTATAAGTAATCCTTACTGCAGGGTCAATTATAATGCGTACTAGAGTCTGTATGCAGCAGCCTTCCCCAGCTAGAAAATCGATCCACACTAGGTAGCAGGTAATTCCTGAGCCTATTCATAGCAGCAAGATTAGACTAACACAACAACTGATTATCACTTTAAGCCAGAGCAGAAATTCGACATGCACTATGAAAGCCTTCCGGTAGGTCGGAAATAGTTGGCAGAATGGGTGGAGAGGGAATGCTTGAAAGATGAATGCGCGCGAAGTTTATGGCCCGCGTGCGACCGAAGGAGCGCAGGCAGTATGGGGTCAGGAAGGATGGTCGCAAGGCGACCAAGAGCAGAGCAGATTGCCAGGGCAGTTGTACACTGACAGCGCTAGACTTAAGTTTTATTTGAAAGGAAGGCTGAATATGTTCTCGGCGTATCTTGCGTGAGAAGTTGCCCCGTTCAGCGCAGGCTCGTTGATCATTCTCGGCACAACAGAAGGCATGCCCCAACACCTCCTGTCAAAGGAAGCAGGGGATGAGACGTGGCCGCCTACACTCCTACAGAATACGCTAAATCAGGACATTTTGAGGGCTCAAGGCCAGTAGAAATGGTCGGGATCCGTTGGCTGTCACAACGCATGCAACTTGTTTAAGGTCGACTTAGGGCCGTGGTTCAACGTGGCCTAACTAACCACGGCTGGCAAGACGACCAGGACAACGTTTAGGGGGAGGGGGAGGGGGGGAGGGTCAGAAGGGGGCGAGTAGGGAATCGGGCGGATAAACCAACGCCGACATGCGTGCACTGGCTTGCGCTGCTAAGATGGGAAGTGGATAGATGAAAACAGCAACCAAAGCATCTCGGACACAAATAACCGAGACCCTATGGCATGATAGCATCTTCCCTACAAAAATGTGTCCTGTACAGGCAGCCGACCAGCAAACCGGAGGGGAGGCAAGGCAATAAGATAACTGGGGTGACAGTACGATTAATTACACGCGAGTTTTTAGGGTAGTTGCAGCCACAGTAGCGTGGATCGGGTCAAAACAAGAAGGGTGTGCTGGCACGCCTGGAGGGCGGCTCCGGCCGCGCCAGCCACCTCCGCCCACTACCACCTCCGGTCTTCTCGATATGTTAATGACACCAAGCCCAGGTGATGAAGGGTGAGAGAGTGCGGTAGATGCAGCGCAAGTCTACTATCACTTTAAACTAAATCACGCGCAAGTCACCGTACCTGCGTCATCATGATACGGAGCATAAGGTGGACCGCTTAGATACTATATTCAAACTGTCGGTGGTGTGGTGGCGACGGTGAGGGTAGCAGCAGCAGCAAGAGAAGGGTAGAAAATCCGCACTTACCATCATAATGTTCTGCAGCCGGAGGAGCTCCTTGGAGCTGGGCATTTGTTGTTGTTGCTGTTGATGCTGTTGTTGCTGTTGCTGTTGTATACTGTTCGAGGTAAACAGCTTTGACTTGGCATTGCAGAGCTGTAGATGAAGCTCTGTGATCTGCTTGTCAGCGGCCGACTTCTGCGAGGAGACCTCCGCAGTCGCCGAATTCAGCTGAGATCGTAGGTTGCAGCAGGTCAAGTCGAGCGACTGAAATCAGAAAGAAGAGCGGAAATGACTGCTCCATTGGGCTGCCAGCGGAGGGGACAGATGTAAAAAACTGACTGCATGGTTGAAAGACGCCTTCGGAGGTGTAAAAAACGGGGTTTAAACCGTGGAGTGCAGAGCCAGATCTCATCAAACATACAGATCGGAATGCAGGTTCATGCAGACAAGGGAATCTGGGTACAAGGGACTTCACGAAAGCGATTGCACGACCCGGGGTGCAGTGGTTTGTCTAACAAGTCTTTTCCGTTTTTTTAATATAATTTTTCAAAAATATTATTTGTTGTTAAAGGTGGCAAATAGTACTTGATGACATTTTTCCGCTCAACAAGTCGACTGTCACTGTTTCCCCGTGATATTTAATAATTTCTTAATTTTTTGGCTTATATAAGGAAATTCCAAGTCGTGGAAAGTGAGCATTTCCAAAATCGCATTTTTTCGCTTTCAAGTAGGGGTTTAAGGCTGTCAAATCTGTTTTTTGACATTTGTACTGCATACGGTGCAGCTTAGCAAAACTCAAAAATGAGATGATAGAAATCAAAAATGCCCCGCCCCCTTCACAAATTGAGGCGAATGTGTATAAGTAGCTGTGCCCCCTAAACTGACCACATGGTAGGTACGTTGGACCACCGTGGTGCCCACATCAGGGCACGACAGGCGTTATTTGGGTTGCGCTCCCATAACAAATGCCGAATATGGATGGGGGGAGGGGTTTGGTGGCACGCCTAGGGGCCCCGGCCACGCCAGCCACTTGCGCCCTCTGCCATCTCCGGTCTTCTTGACTCTGTCTTGACACCGGGCATAGGTGGAGGAGAGAGTGCGGTCGATGCAGCGCAAGTCAACTATCACTGTGAACTAAATCACACGCAAGTCGCTGTACCTGCACCACCCTGCTGTGTAGCGTACGGTGGACCTCGTCGAAATCGACGGTCGAACTATCGTTTAATTAGCGAGGAAGAAACTTGTTCGGTCGTCGGAATCATGTCTTTATTCAGCTAAGTTTTCGAACTCTTACTGGAGTTCATCATCAGAGATAAAATCGGCAACAAAGCAAGCAGCAGATATAGCAGGTAGGGACCAATGAAATCCAAGTAACGCAAGTCTAGAGGTGACTGCGTATGGCTCTGTATGCCGGCACAAAATCGATAAATTGATTGACTAACTTCAGTCGATTACCGGCTGGTCTTGCTTCCGGTGTGGGTAATTATCGTCGTGGCCGCAAAGTTCAGCTCGTGACCCGTTTCTTAGGTGTGGGCAGCCCCTTGTGATAATCTCTGACTGTGGACTCCAGTAAGAGAAATGATTGCGGCAAGCGAACAAGATTCCTCTTCTCTACGCCCCTTCCCCTCTCCATTCCAACGACTGGTTTCATTAGGGACCATCTGAATGAACACTTGTGAGAAAAAAATAGCTGACATACCAGCAAACAACTGACGGAGAAATTGATCTGAAACTATCAGATCATCCTCAGCCCCTTGAATGCGGTGGGAAAAGTTGAACAGCTTGGAGCGTCGGTGCCATGTGACTTGTTGGAAAATAACCAGCATCCGCGCTTCGGTATTGCTGTCAAGTTGTTCATGCGGTACAAAGGCACCCGTGGGCACATACAACAGATTCTCGAAAACCGTTAAGACTTATAAGACAACACAGACACCGCATGTATAATGAGGGCGCAGACGACTCTTCCGTCTCCACTCCGTACCGCTTATAAAACAGTCGTTTCTAGCTAATGACACGAACGCCAAGGCAAGATGTGCTCATTCGAACATGTGATGTAGCAGGCCTCATGGCAGGGTGTTGGGATGAACTTTCCGAAGTATATTAGACTACGTAGAACGTGTTGACGTTCAATGGACAGAAAACCCTTGTGGACGGCGTATATCTTGTTGGCCCAGCTGCTCACTACCTGACGCGTCCACGGATTGCGGTTTGCCAGTGAAGCAAGCGGACTTACACCTGATGAATGAGTAGTTGTGGACCAATAGCGGGGTGCCAGGATGTGGTACGGCCCACCCTCCACCGTATCAACCGCAACGACATTGGATGCAGGCACTGCGACATGGCGAGCATGCACAGCCACGAAATGAACTCATCTTGTCACAGCCTGTCACAGACCGATTTGAGGACTAGGGAACGGAATTTTTGCAAGATTTCGCGTCCTTTTTTCACCCTATCCACGCCATGACCCAAACAGTAAGGAACTGCACAAGCCGGCCTCTTCAAAGGAAACACAGCCTGAAAGGTTAGAGCTTCTCTTGCACCAGCAACGCAGATCCGCATCAGGCTGGGCTTGGAGCAGACGTGTTGTCCGCCCCGCCAAGGTGCGCAGGCTCCGATAAACGCTTCCACCTTTGTCAAAGCAGTGTCACTGACGGCTCCGATTGACAGAAGTGGCCAGTCACACTTTCGGGAAAGTAGGAGGGGTTTTCGCCTTGAAAAGTATGATTTGTGAATTTAGGTAATTCTGCGCTCTTTTAGATACAGTAGTAAAGTAGGAAGACAACCGGACGCTCTAACATAATGGCAATTGCTAGCACATAAAAATAATCCATGTAAGATTTATAAATATTAAGATCATTATAAGACTACTCTCCTCCCCCCCCCTTTCGAGTATAAATAATGGTAAAATAGGGTCTGGAACCAAGCGAGGCTAACGAAAATGTGCTAAAATAGACAGGTAAACAAGCTCATCGTTCGCTGTACAATTGGTGTCAACATCAGTCCGGAACGTGTGTGCACGGGGGAGCTGTTTTAGCAACGACAGGCACGGACACCTGTAATGCGAGAATGGGCGTAATGGAGGTCTTAGGGGCGGAATAAACGCAACGGACATACAACCGGTTTCGGAAAGCAAAATGTAAAAAACGACATTTCTGGTATTAGCTCGTCTAAATACGCCAATAAGATGTAAAAAAGGCATGCACAAAATGTTAAGTACTGAAAATTAGACCAGTAAACGCATGAAAAAATGACGACCGAAGGATCAATGAGACGCACTGATGCCAATACGTGATGAGCAAACAAACTGAAAGAACAAATACGAAGGATACATAGCTAAATCTGACTCTGGTGACGGCCATGACTGAAGGTATAATTGAAGTTGACAACATTGATAGCCTAACGCCAACCTTTAGGCCAGACTCCGAACCCTAACCTTACCGTCTAACCTTAACCCTAGCCGTAATACTAGCTTCTAATTTTAAAGCCGAAAGCTAATCCCAACTTAAGTCTACCAAAATCACATAAATACGTATTTCTTAGAAGGCAATACGAGATGGGGCCGCATATCCGATCGAGACAACTTTTAAACTATCTCCTATTTCGCTCTTCCCGCTTCTCTTTGGATGAAGAAGAGACATGGAGACCACGCGAAATACTCTAATAAAGGAGTATTTGGAAAGAAGACTTACTGTGAATGTCCTCTTTTCTGAATCAAAAGTTAATTTTCCACAGGCCCCTGTCATGTAAATAAGTTTTCTACGACCGAGAGGTCTCCTGTTTACATCTGCCTACAACTAAGGCTCAAGGCTTCCGTTGCGAACAGAAAAACTCCCGTAGAGAGAGAGGGAGAGAGATACGCTTTTATTTTTAAAGTATCATTCAAAATTTTCAGCAAAAGCTACAAGAACAACTCCCGACAACACACTGCACAGGTGAAAGCTTTTAAGGCCTGCCTAATTTTTCTGGCTTTGCTAATCACTCAATACGGAAAATTACCCTTTTTGAAGTTGGACAGCAAATTGAAAAATGTGTCGTTTCCTACTGATAGTTGAGGACGCTTTGAGGCCCAACACCGTTTCTGTAGCAAAGAACAAAATAAATGTGCTCACGCACAAACAGTGGCGTTATCAGCCCCGTGCACGGCAGGTGATCTCTGCGAAACTTTTTCTCCCCGACGAGAAAAGCAGAAGAAAAAAAGACATCTTTGCCGTGCTTAACCACGTCCTAAACAGTACAGAAATGAAACATTTTGACTGATGATAAGGTGCAGGACTTTGAGAAACTTAACTCAGTAGCGAGCAGTTGACTGGTTGTCAGACTACATAAAGATGTGACTGTTTGGTAATAATGAACCCTAAAATTATTAAAAACCGTCTTTGAAATTTATTTATCATGATTGCGTTTCTAAGTACATCCTAGCTCTTTCCCTGGCCACCCTACTGAAAAGTTGTTTGTGTGGACATGCCGTATGTAGTTTTACAAACCAAACAGATACGAAATTTCACATGTCTGCAATTTACGTTTCGCGGGTAGAGGCGAATAGGCGAGTCCTAGGTTCCACGTACAGTAAAGAAAAAGAAGAATAATAATATCTGATCACTCCAATTACAATTTCAGTAGTCTGAGCTTTCGGACACGTACAAAAGCTCATCGTCAGGAACTATGAGAGCAAAACAACAAATGATTAGTTTTGTAATCGAATATGGAGGAGGAATGATAACAGGGAAGGAACGTTCTAACTCAGATCACGTGACAGACTAAAAGCATTGCCTTGAAAAGCCATTGGCTGGCGGGATGAGTCCATCCTACTACGGGATGAGAATGATAATGTGATAGCTCATTTTTGATGCAATGTTTATAACACATTTGATCGTGTGAAATGCGAGACCCTCTCGTTGAATACGGCTTCGGGTGGAGTTTGGGAATAGTACGAGGGTGGCACGTGCAAACATGGCTTCAATTTCACCAATAATTGACCCCCACGCTTTTCTCTAATTTTCTTTAACTGTATTCTGCCATAGAAACATGATCGGATTGGAGGAGGAAGAAGCGAGCAGGGTGAATGCTGCAGATGATGAATGCACCGTAAGGTCGACTTCGCCACCTACGATGGACGAACTTATATGCAAAACTCAGAAGTGACCTTTGTGCTCACCGCCAACTCAAAGGTCCGAGGTCAAGCATTGACTGAGATGCGCAAATGTGCTTTTGAATACTGCAGTTGAGCGGTAATGAGCCAGTTCGACGGTCACAAGCGACGACGTCCACTGTGTGTCGCACACAATGAAAGCAGTATAGAGTAGTTGCACGCGCGAGTTAGATTATAATGAGGCGGACATGCGTTGCATGTACCTCACTTCCTCTTTTCTCACCCACCCTGCTGCGGAGGCAAGACCGGGGGTACAAGGGCGCAAAAGCCAGTTTACCCGGGCCACACACGATCGGCCTCTCAATACCTGTATTAGGTTATAATCAGGACGACTCGGATATCCCTTTAAAATACCACGAAGGCCACATTCAGAAGGGGCCATTGTAGTCTTCATTTCTTCAATCACTCCAAAATACTCCCACGAGGATCGAGTTAGTCCGTCAGTTGACACCCTCTCAAGCCACGACTTTTAATTCGTCAATGTAGGTTTAAGTGCGTCCGAAACTGGCATAGCAGAACAGCACGTCTACGTGTACTACACACGAACAGGCCCTTACTGTATGAATCAGGCTACAATACAAACGAATAGTATCTCACGTGAGTGAAAATAACACGAAGGCCACATTCAGAAGGGGCCATTGCAGTCTTCATTTCTTCAATCACTCCAAATTACTCCCACGAGGATCGAGTTAGCCCGTCACTCAGCAACGGTCCTTAGCTCGTCGGTATAGGATGAATCACATCGGTTTTTTTTATTGTACCAAAGAATGCGCTGAAGTTCTGTGGGAACAGATGTCCCGGTGTCCACTTAATTCTTTCTTCCCTCTCTCATGCACCAGCCGACTGTTCGAGCCTGTCAATTAGCTGGTGATGGGATTAGGCGCAGTGGCTGACAAGGTTGGGCGGCGAGCCTCTGTGTGTGTGTGTGTGTGTTTGCCCGGGGTGTAGGGGTACTAGTTAGGGGTAGCACCACACAGATAGCGTTTGGTCGCTCCATTTGTCTCGTACAGGTGGTGAATGCTCCTGTGGCTGCCTCTAACTGGTACCCAACTCTCACCTGTGGCTCCTCGAAGTTGGGTTCTTCCCAGCGGGCAACCGCCACGACCGGCGGGCTAAACCAGGTGAGGGTCTCCGGTGTTGTGTGTGCCTCCACACCCAGTATGTCTGACTCCCGAACTTCCCACCTCCCACCTCCCACCTCCTCTCAAAAAGTCCTACGTTGGGGGCGACACCAACCCCGTCGGCGGCCCAGGCTAACTCGGGTCGTTCTTCCACTAAAACAAAACCGTGAACCATAGTGGAGATCGGCAGCAGTCTGGGATGTCCGAGCAGCCCTATTTAGGGATAGTACTGCTTGCCTCCTCGAGGAGGAAGGGGCTAGAAATGTGCCCTAAAAAAATGCTGGGTCTCACGTCTTCTGCAGCCGGCCGCGGCTCGCAGATCGCAAACTACGCGGTCGTAAAACTCAAACAAACAACAATATCCCCCGTCCCAACCCCCCTCGCCATACCCTCCAGGCTGCTCGGGTGAGTCCACTCACACTAGCAGCCTGGAATGTTCATTCCCTTTTAGACAATCCTAGGAGCAACCGGCCGGAACGGAGGACGGCGCTAGTCGCTCCGGGAACTGGCGCGCTGCAATGTGGACAGTGCTGCCCTCAGCGAGACCAGATTCTCTGAGCAGGGTCAGCTGGAGGAGGTGGGTGTCGGCTACACCTTCTTCTGGAGCAGCCGGCCAAAGGCAGAGCGACGCGACGCTGGTGTTGCCTTTGGCATCCGGAACGACATTGTTGGACGTCTGCCCTGTCCGCCTGATGAACCTCCACCTGCCTCTTCGGCGAGACCAGTTCGCCACCATCATCAGCGCCTACGCTCCCCCAATGACGAGCTCTGATGCGGTTAAGGACAAATTCTACGAGGACCTGCACGCCCTGCTGGCGACTGTGTCGAAGGTGGACAAGTTAATTGTCCTTGGTGACTTCAACGCCCGCGTCGGAACGGACCACGATGCCTGGCAGGGAGTGCTGTGTCCCCACGGTCACGGTAGCTGTAACGATAACGGCCTCCTACTTCTGCGCACGTGTGCGGAACACCGTCTCTTGCTGACCAACACTTTCTTCCGCCTTCCGACGCGGGAGGTCACGTGGATGCACCCTCGGTCGCGGCGCTGGCATCTGCTGGACTATGTTCTCGTCCGGAGGCGAGATCGACAGGACGTGCTGGTAACCAAGGCGATCCGCGATGCCGATGGTTGGACAGATCACCGCCTCGTCATCTCCCAGATGAGGCTCCGACTGCAACCCCGACGAAGGCCCCAATAAAGAGGCCGCCAGGAAAGTTAAATACTCTTTTATTAAATTTGCCTGCTCACTGTTTTGATTTCAGCAACCAAATAACCGAGAACCTGGAGAACCTGCATGCTCCAGATAACCACGGCACCGTGGAGACACGATGGTGTCAACTGCGAAATGTCATCCAGTCCACCGCCCTCGAAGTCCTCGGACGCGCACGCCGTCAGCACCAGGACTGGTTTGACGACAATGACGCCGACATCAGCAACTTACGCGCGGAGAAGAATGGACTACACAAAGCCTACATGGACCTTCTGACTGACGCCACCAAAGCAGCCTTCTTCAGATGCCGCCGCATTGTACGGCAACTGCTGCGAGAGATGCAGGATGCCTGGATGATCCGAAAGGCTGAGGAAATCAAGGGGTATGCGGACCGCGATGAAATGAAAAACTTTTTCAAAGCCATCAAGGCCATCTAAGGTCCGTATATCAAGGGGACCGCACCACTGCTCAGCTCTGACGGCACAACACTGCTGACAGAGAAATCGCAAATTCTGAAGCGCTGGGCCGAGCACTTCAGAAGTGTCCTTAATTGCTCATCAGCCATCTCCGATGCTGCCATTGACCGGCTCCCTCAAGTGGACACGAACAATGACCTGGACCTGCCGCCTTCCCTACCAGAAACCATCCGGGCCGTGCAGCAGATTTCCAGCGGTAAAGCACCGGGATCCGACGCAATCGCACTTGAAGTCTACAAGCACGGTGGGCCCCGGCTGATAGCAGAACTAACAACACTCTTCCAGGAGATGTGGCGCCAAGGACAAGTTCCTCAGGATTTCAAAGACGCGACTATCGTCCATCTCTACAAACGGAAGGGGAACCGGCAACTCTGTGATAATCACAGAGGAATCTCGTTGCTCAACATCGCCGGGAAGATCTTCGCCCGTATCCCTCTCAATCGTATGAACGGTCACCTAGAGCAGGGCCTGCTCCCGGAAAGCCAATGTGGCTTCCGCCGACACCGCGGAACAACCGATATGATCTTTGCCGCCCGCCAACTACAATAGAAGTGCCAGGATATGCGAACTCACCTATATACTACCTTCGTGGATCTAACGAAAGCCTTTTACATGATGAATCGCGACGAACTGTGGAAAGTCATGCAGAAATTTGGTTCTCCTGAGCGGTTCACGCACATGGTGCGTCAGCTTCATGACGGGATGACGGCGCGCGTCACTGACAACGGGACGGTATCCGAAGCATTCGCAGTGACCAACGGAGTGAAGCAAAGCTGCGTATTGACCCCCACGCTGTTCAGTCTCATGTTCTCGGCTATGCTGATGGACGCCTACCGTGATGAGCAGCCTGGTATCCGCATCGCCTACAGAATTGACGGGCACCTTCTCAACAGTCGGCGTATGCAGGCTCCAACGCGCGTGTCTACGACTACATTCCATGACTTGCTCTTCGCGGACGACTGCGCCCTTAACACCGTGACGGAGGAGGACATGCAAAGGAGCATGGACCTCTTCGCCGAAGGCTGCGCCGATTTTGGATTAACAATCAGTACAGCCAAAACGGTTGTCATGCACCAGCCGCCACCCAGCGCGGAATGCAATGCTCCTCGAATCAATGTAAACGGTGCTCAACTCAAAAACGTGGAAACCTTCGCTTATCTAGGAAGCACGATGTCGTGCAACACGAGAATCGATGACGAGGTTACCCAACGGATCTCCAAAGCTAGTCAGGCCTTCGGCTGGCTGCAGGCCTCCGTGTGGAATCGCCACGGTATTCACCTGAACACCAAACTGAAGATGTACAAGGCCGTCGTCTTGACGACACTCCTTTACGGAGCGGAGACCTGGACCGTCTACTCGAACCAAACCAGAAAGCTGAATCACCTTCATCTCAGCTGCCTCCGCAGAATACTGAAGCTGAAATGGCAACACATGATCCCGGACACGGAAGTCCTGGAGCTGACCGGAATCCTCAGCATCCACGCCATGCTGAGGCAAGTGCAACTGAGATGGAGCGGCCACCTGTAAGAATGGACGACGAGCGACTACCCAAACGACTTTTCTACGGAGATGTCGCTACGGGTGCTCGCCGGCAGGGAGGTCAAAAACGACGCTACATGGACACTTTGAAGAAATCGCTGAAGCAACTGCAAATCAACTCGGCGACCTGGGAGGACCTCGCCCAGGAAAGACCGGCATTGAGAAGATCCGTGAAGACTGGTGCAGCAATCTATGAGGCCAACCGGATCGCCGCCGCCAAGGCCAAAAGAGCGGCACGAAAGTCACCAGCGCCCCGGAACAACACCGCCAATGCCCAGGCCCTGCCAACATGCCCGCGCTGTCAACGCATCTTCCGCGCGCGAATCGGCCTGGTTGGACATCTTCGGACGCAATGCACCAACAATCCGACAATTCCAATTTATACGTCAAATTCTGCCAACCCTCCTTCTGACTCCCCCACCCTCACTCCTGGCAACAATTACATTACTCCCACCATCATAGAGCCCACATCCATCTACTCATCGCCTGTTACCCCCACGAACGCAACCACCACCGCCTTCACTACCACCACCACCACCATCAGCGATGGGGAATCTCTCCTAAGCTGTGCTCAATGCGACCGCACATTTACCTCACGCATCGGCCTGGTCGGTCACTTGCGAATACATCGTACAGAGACCGGTGAGCCAGTGCCTGGAACACCATCACACAGCAGAGATCGTCGCCTCCACTGCCCTTACTGCCCTCGCGAATTCACTAATCGCATGGGCCTATTCGGTCACATGCGCATCCATGATAGCGGAATTCACCACAATGCCGACAACACCGATACACAATGCACACCCTCCAATCCTGCCATTCTTACCGCCACTGCCACCCCCACTTCCAAGAATGACATCTCCCCAGCCTCTACGGATTTCTCCTGCCCACACTGCGCCCGCAACTTCAACTCACGCATCGGCCTGGTCGGTCACCTGCGAATCCATCGCACGGAGGCTGGTGAACCAGTGCCTGGGGCTCCGACATACAGTCGACGCGCCCGCCTTCACTGCCCTCACTGCTCCCGCACATTTACACACCACATGGGCCTATTAGGACACATGCGCCTCCACGACAACCTCCAGTAAACCACCGGAGGCTAAGCTACATCCGCGCACACTACCTACACCAATACATCGACAACACCCTCACAATCACCATTTACCAGAGTATATCACGGTTTCCTAGAAAACGTGACTGGGGAAGTCTGCCAATCTGACGCTTCAACCAGACCACGCCGTCGGCTCAGTGTATGTGCTGTGTGTGTCGAGTGGCTGAACAGTGGACTGGGAGTCAGACGGCGATGGCTGCTCCATATCCCCTGAGTTAGTGAATCCTGGTGAGTGCGTTATGGGGGCCAGGTCGTGCTGTGGCGCGCGAAGACGGGTACACCGATCCGTCAGCCAATGCGCCCACTCCGACATCAGCAACTGACCGGCTCGGACAGTGTCTGATGTTGGGGGTTGGAGAGAGAGTGAGGTCAACAGCTCAGCGCATGTTCCTCACTATAAACAATCTGGTGCGCTTGAAACTATCACGGTGCGCTAAAAACCGTGGCTTGGAAGTTTGCCAACTGACAGGATAACTCGGACCGCGTGGTCAGCCCAATGTGTGTTTTGTGTGAAATGGCTGACTAGCGGACTGAGAGTCAGGCTGCAATGGCTCCTTCTTAGTGTGGTCTTTATGGCACTCCCACTCTGTGGGATCCAAGCCAGGTGTGGTGGTACGCCCATGCGCGGCTCTGGCCGCGCCAGCCACCTGCGACCTCTCTCATCTCCGGTCTTCTTGACTCTATCATGACACCGGCCTCAGGTGAGGGGGAGGAGAGAGAGTGCGGTAGATGCAGCGCAAGTCTACTATCACTTTAAACTAAATCACGCGCAAGTCACCATCCCTGCTCCGCTTATCCCATGGAGCATACGGTGGACATCGTCGGACTACGACGGTCGAACTGTCGTGTGTGTGTGTGCCCCACACGGGTTGGATTCCCCTTTAGACCCTAGAGGATGGGTTTCTCACGTAATCGAGACGCGCATTTTCTGATATGAAATTTCGCCTGCTGCATCGGCGGTGGAAAAGTGAATCGTTAACTTGCTGCAGAAGTGTTATATTGCTTGGTAGGGGGGGGGAGGTTGTGGGTAGGTTCATGTGTACGATAGAATGTTTGCCTGCTGTACGTGCAAAGTTGGGTGTGACGATGGAATCCAGACTATGGTGTGCCAGTGAAAATTTTCATAGATGGGTAAGTGGTCGAAGGACTGTTAGACGGGAGGGACAGGTGTAGCTAGAGGCATGTGGCACTGGTTCGCCTGCTGAGGTGCGATGAATTCGCGAGTTACCAACCAGCGTAGTAATATGGGCAAAAACGGGAGTCCATCAAATAGCTACCCTTACACGAAGGATCCTTTCGGTCGCTTTTGTCAGTCTGATCGGAAACTAAAAAGAGGGAGTATCACCTAATTTGTATTGACTTTGCTAGAATTGCCTTCTATAAGAGGCCTTTTTTAATGTTTCGTGGTAAGAATCCACCATTTCTCAACGCACCCTTAAAAGAAAGGGATGCTTCCATTTAAGAACAGATGAGTGATGGTCGGCATGTCTCAGGTTTCTAAGAAAGCTTGCAAGGCCCGTCAATTGCTTCATAAGAATGCGGATATGCGTGAAAGGAAGAAAACGCACGTATGCCCCAAAGCCACGTCGAGGCTGTCAAGCATTAGGATTTATTCAGCTATGTCTGCTCTACTACCTTGCGCTTTACAGTCCTGTTCTCAATGCCAACCAGATTTCGTAACTTGCGTCACGCTAATTACCACCCCCTCCCCGCCACTCACAATCATCGACCCTAACCAGTGTGATTACAGTTTGGAGTTCTTGCTTCCGGTCCTCTGATATCGCCTAATAAGAGACATTTTCCCTGCGATCGACGGAACGAGTGCATTGTCTTGAAACAGTAAGGACATGCCAAAAGCGGATCTTACTTCAAAAACGTAAATAAACTAGAAAACTCGGTTGGACTGGTTTATAGCTGCAGCCCTTCCCCTCACCGCACCACATGGGTGCGCCGAGCCAAAAAGGAAGTAACACGGGCTCATAATGTGCGTTGGCAGAGCTGTCAGCGTCAGTCCATAACAATGGCCGTAGGTGCGTGCGACACACGCAGATGGAACATTTCACGCCACACCAGGCACTGCGCCCAACCGCATGGACAGTTCACTGGTGCGTGATAGGGGGGAAGGAGGCATGCCGACATGACCTTTTTTAACAAACCAGCATATCATAGGAAATGTGTAAGAGGTAGGAGGAGGAGGAGGAGAAGAGAGGCATGAATTAACTAAACGCCACATTATCGGTTAGCTAACAGAAAGTAACAGTTTGAAGACACCAGAAATGACTAGACCGCAGGAAAAGGATAATGAAGTGATGAGAGGGTCGATAAATGACGTGGCCCAAAACCCCTTGAGATATGAGTGGTCCGAAACGCTATTTCTGGGGAGAGGTGGCTATAAGCAGTTCCAATTGAAACTCCTTTTTAAATACTCAAATATTTTACTGCATGTTACAGACGGATAAACGCCCGCAAAGAAGTCATAAGAACTGAAATGTTGGCGAAATTTGCAGCAGTGTACTCATTGGTGTTGAAACGCCAAATGTGTAAGCCGTTCTCTTTGAAGTGTTGCGTACTGCCCCTGCCTTAGCGGTTCACGCACTTACAATTCACACAAACGGCTGTGGGCGCGTGACCCATGGCTGAAGGTCGCAATCTCTGGGCCACGAACGTCCTGCCGCCCACGTGACTCAGCCCCCGTCGTCGTCGTCATCGCGACTCGGTTTCAGTGCTCGGGTCACGCGGCCTGCCTAATATGCAAATATCACCCGGGGGTATGCGCAGAACGTGTGGCCACGGTAGTTGCTTCCACGTCGTCTGGCCGGTAGGCAAAATGCAAAGAGTCCGCTGAGTCTCGATCGCGAGTTAATTTTCGCGAAATTTGAAGTTTCGTGGGGGTGTGTACAAGTAAAGATACTAGTACCGCCAGTACTATGATGAGTGAAGCCCTAACCCGTAGGGAGCTGAGTTAAGACCAATAGAGGGACGACATATCGGTGGACAGTCAAACCTGAAAGTATTACCACTGCATGGTAGTAGGCAGCTAGTTAATCACCAAACACCGTGACACACAGCAAGTGGTTACAGCAGCGATGACTACGGAGGTAGGCCGGAATACCGACAAAGACAAAGGAGGCTGAGATGGCCATTTCTGGCTTATTGGCCATTCTTATATGCAGAAAGAGACTGATGTAAAAGGCAAGGGAAACTGGATAGTCATTGTTGGCTCACCAGTCATCGCCGGCCAGCCTTACTGAACCATAGGTTTGGGGTACCTGTAGTTCGAAGCTGATTTGAGCATTAGTCAGTTCAGAGCTCCAACCATTGAGCCACGGGTACGTCCTCTCGGTTACGAGCGGGCTTAGAGGAACACTGACCAATCGGCTTGCGGGACATGCTTATACAGTAGGTGTCCTAACTCATGAAATCTGATGAATTTCATTGGTTATGGCCCGTTTCGCGAAATCAGCGCACACTGCATCCACCAAAATTTTAACGTCAATGAAGAACCGATCGTAAGGAAAATATATGACTTTTTGTGGTTTACAAAGTAATATAACATTGTCTAGAAATGTTAATTTGTTTAGAATAGGTACAGATTACGAAAATTTGAAAAATTGACCTATTTGAGTAAACTGAAGTTTTAAATATATAGGAAGCCTGACCATGCAAATAAACGAAAGAATGAAGCAGAAAAAGCCGAATTACTTTTGAAAATAGTATTTTTCAGAGTTTTGTACATACATATTCCTCTAGATTAAATGCAACGTAAAGTATGGCCGTCATCAAGCAGCCTACCATGAAAGTGCATATTCCAACACCGTTTCACAAGAATTCGTCGTTTTTCTTCTGTTTGTACATTTTCTTAGATTATTTTTACCAAGGCAAGCAGATATTCGCTTCATTGCGCCCATAGGGATGTCACATGAATATAATATTTCATAAGCTTACATGTATCAGTGACTAATAAATTTAAATATATTCGTCAGATGCAATCGTAAACGAATCATTTGGTGTATATAAAGAGGACTATTCTATTGTTAAATTTCTCTACAAATATTTAGAGTTTTCTATTACGATGAGTTGCAGATAGTCTTTGAAAATCGGCGAATTCTTTACGATTTTCAGTGTCTTCAGTCGACTGCCCATAAATGCACAATCCGTTTGATAAGTTTGGTAAAACCCTCAAAATAACATATTTCTTTAAAGCATTTACCGAAGCAGTAACTTTTTTGGCGTTCTTTCTAATGCAGACGGCCGTCTGGGTCATATTTGTAGACTCACATAAACATGATAACTTACTGCCATGAAAAATCCACGTCCACAATAAAATCTGGGAAAATATATGTCTAATATTAGTTAAATTATTTTTTATAATAAGTTATCCGTTTAAAAAATGCTTTAATAAGACGTTTCGCTGTCGAATTCCTGCGTAATTAACATTTTTTAAAAGGGAAGTCAAGAAAAAACTGGGACCGTTTGATCAAATTTTCGACTTCACTGAAAAGTATGGAATGAATTTCTTGTTAAAATTAAAGAACACTATTTTATCTTTCTATTGAAGTATTTTTCGATATATTTGCTTACTTCTCAGTCTAGTTCTAAGCTTTCAAACACACAAGAGAGTGGCCGAATATACAGTAGATTGCCTAACTCATGAAATGTCTATATCAGAATTTGAGGTAGTAGCAGGGCAGGCATTTTAAGGTGTTAGTTCTGTTTGTTGTATTAAATTTATGAAGAAAAAGCTGTTTAATAATAAAGAGATCACTTCAGATCAGTTTATTCAAGGGAAAACGGGGTTAAATGAGGCAAAATTAGACGTTACTTGCCATCCCGGAATTTGCGTATGCTATTACAAGCTACAGATCAAAACGTTTTGTTTTTATGCGCATTACTATGCATGAACATTTATATATGCCGGAAAAATTTGGAATATATCCCTTCGGAGAACGGTAAATTTGGTTTTGGTTTCACAAAAATCAGGTGAATGCAAGTTTGAGAACTTACATTGTTTACGGCAAACTGTTGACAAATTTCGTTTAAAAAATCAAGTTTTGCAAATTTATGGCGTTTTGTACCAAAAAACGCTGTAATAAAATTTTGTGAATGTATTTTGTTTTACCACATCGATAGTTAGGAGCGTAAACGCGCATATATACGAGACGCGATGATACACCGCGACTTTTCGCAGTCACGACGTACGCGAAGCCTGAAAAGACAATTTCGGTCTGCAGTTGACTATAAATGAATAAGGAAAGTTAAAACGGAAGGGGCAGAAAATTCACATTTCATCGCAAATTCTAAGTATATATTCGGTCACTCTCTTGTGTGTTTGAAAGCTTAGAACTAGACTGAGAAGTAAGCAAATATATCGAAAAATGCTTCAATAGAAAGATAAAAGAGTGTTCTTTAATTTTAACAAGAAATTCATTCCATACTTTTCAGTGAAGTCGAAAATTTGATCAAACGGTCCCAGTTTTTTCTTGACTTCCCTTTGAAAAAAATGTTAATTACGCAGGAATTCGACAGCAAAACGTCTTATTAAAGCATTTTTAAACAGGTAACTTATTATAGGAAATATCTTAACTAATATCAGGCATATATTTTCCCAGCTTTTGTAGTGGACGTGGATCTTTCATGGCAGCGAGTTATCATGTTTGTGTGAGTCTACAAATATGACCCAGACGGCCGTCTGCATTAGAAAGAACGCCAAAAAAGTTACTGCTTCGGTAAATGCTTTAAAGAAATATGTTATTTTGAGGGTTTTACCAAACTTATCAAACGGATTGTGCATTTATGGGCAATCGACTGAAGACACTGAAAATCGTAAAGAATTCGCCTCATTTTCAAAGACTATCTGCAACTCATCGTAATAGAAAACTCTAAATATTTATAGAGAAATTTAACAATAGAATAGTCCTCTTTATATACACCAAATGATTCGTTTACGATTGCATCTGACGAATATATTTAAATTTATTAGTCACTGACCGACCTGTGAACATGTAAGCTTATGAAATATTATATTCATGTGACATCCCAATGAAGCGAAAATCTGCTTGCCTTGGTCAAAATAATCTAAGACAATGCACAAACGGAAGAAAAACGACGAATTCTTGTGAAACGGTGTTGGAATATGCACTTTCATGTTAGGCTGCTTGATGACGGCCATACTTTACGTTGCGTTTAATCTAGAGGAATATGTATGTACAAAACTCTGAAAAATACTATTTTCAAAAGTAATTCGGCTTTTTCTGCTTCATTCTTTCGTTTAATTGCATGGTCAGGCTTCCTATACATTTAAAACTTCAGTTTACTCAACTAGGTCAATTTTTCACATTTTCGTAATCTGTACCTATTCTAAAAAATTAACATTTCTAGACAATGTTATATTAATTTGTGAACCATAAAAAGCCATATATTTCCTTATGATCGGTTCTTTGTTGATGTAAAATTTTGGTGGACGCAGTGTGCGCTGATTTCGCGAAACGGGCCATAACTAATGAAATTCATCAGATTTCATGAGTTAGGACACCTACTGTATACTTAGAATTTGCGATGAAATGTGAATTTTCTGCCCCTTCCGTTTTAAATTTCCTTATTCATTTATAGTCAACTGCAGACTGAAATTGTCTTTTCAGGCTTCGCGTACGTCGTGACTGCGAAAAGCCGCGGTGTATCATCGCGTCTCGTATATATGCGCGTTTAAGCTCCTAACTATCGGTGTGGTAAAACAAAATACATTCACAAAAGTTTATTACAGCGTTTTTTGGTACAAAGCGCCATTACTTTGTAAAACTTGATTTTTTAAACTAAATTTGTCATCAATTGGCCGTAAACAATGTAAGCTCGCAAACTTGCATTTACCTGATTTTTGTGAAAACAAAACCAAATTTACCGTTCTCCGACATTATTCCAAATTATTCCGGCTTATATTAATTTTCATGCATAGTAATGTGTATAAAAAACCTTTTTAATCTGTAGCTTGTAATAGCGTACGCAAATTCCGGGATGGCAAGTAACGTCTAATTTTGCCCCATTTAACCCCGTTTTCCCTTGAATAAACTGATCTGAAATGATCTCTTTATTATTAAACAGCTTTTTCTTCATAAATTTAATACAACAAACTGAACTAACACCTTAAATTGCCTGCCCTGCTACTACCTCAAATTCTGATATAAACATTTCATGAGTTAGGCAATCTACTGTACCTTTGTGCTTTGCGGCTCAATGTAGAGTCCTCACGGGCAATCGCACAGCGACTAGTGAGACAAGCAAGATACTGCCGACTGGCTTACGATGAGGGCTAATAAGCCAGAAATAACCATCCCAGTCAGGCTCGTTTTTGTCGGTGGTCTCCTCCAGTAAGGTACAAGTGTGGTTTGGGGTAGAAAAACCACTCCAGATGAAAAATTTGCAGCCCAACGTGATTCTGTCGAGGAAGACGACTGAACGTCTCAGTTAGTCCAACTAAGTATCCTCGGAAGAAGGAAGATAAAAAGTGTCCACCAGTCAGGATTCAGATTTCTCTGCCATCCTTGAAGCCTTATTTATCAAAACTAAAGAAATGGCAGGCTGTGAAAGAGTAACAGACAGAAGAGGTCACCAGAACCTTTTTCTTGTCGAAAGCAGGTAGGCTTGTGTGACCTGCCGCAACGATGCAGTTAGATTGACGTATGAGAGCAAAGTTCACTAGATGCGGGTGTTGCGTCGTTGCCCGGATTCTCAGGGAGCAAAAGGCTGCCATGCACTTGAAGCTGTTCACTCTCTCGAAGGGGTCAGCAAGAGAATAGTCTCAGTCACAGTTACCAAGTTAACTCCTGGGACGGAAAAAAACAGGCGATTTGATTGACCGAAGCCGCGAACGATCACGCAAATGGCCCTCAGCCCGCATAGGCGCTCTACAGGCATACACGAAGGTGGAAGTCATAGTAAGTGCGGAAGCCAATTCCCTAAGGCAGGCTACATACCTCTCTCTCTCTCTCTCTCTCTCTCTCTCTCTCTCTCGCTCTCGCTTGCTCTGCCTAGAAGTAGTCCGTTGTCACGACGCTTAGGAATGACTGTATCAACAGCACCGTGACACTGGGGGAGGCGCGCAGGGATTTCTGCCTGTCCAGGGACTGAGAATGGGCGTGCCAATCTGCATACGTGGTTTAACTGCAAAACATGCCCGCGAAAGCGTCGCCTAAAGCGGACGGACGAAAAGAGCAGCCTTGCGGGTGGATAATGCAGAGTACCGACAAGACACTGACCCAGCCCTACCTCCACCTACAGAGCCGGAACGGGCACTCATCAGGGGGGAAAGGAAGGCAAACCTGGAAGAAGAGGTGACAGTGATAGTCTCGGTGGTAGCAGTTGGTAGCAGGTTTAGCTAAAACCTGCCTTACTGAGGAATATTCAACGTCCCGAGGGGGGCGGAGACCAAGTTTAAAATTCGAATATGTGCACCGTCGACCGGACACGTGAGCAGAAGCGACGAAGAGAAAGGAGTAGTAAGGACGAAATGCAAAAGAGAGTAAAGTTAGCAGTAGTTTAGAAGAAAAACGCAAGAGTTAAAACACTAGAAAACATCAGGGACGTGCAAAGCTTGCACTTGGTAGGCTTGCAATCACGCCTGATCTAACTGAACCCATGGATACCGCGGATTGTATGTCTCTACGTACGATTATCTCTGGCGGGGGATATGGGAAGTTTGAGTTAACTTCTCCTTCAGCAACGAAAACCGAATACTGGGGGTCCGAGAACCACCTCCATCTATTGACAGACTGTGCTCAGCGAGGTCTTGACTTGACCTCATCTCCAGATGCATAGTGATATCAGAGTTAGGGCAGTAGTGCCGCTGCGGGCCACGAAGTGCCTACACCACAGACATGCATAAAATACTTATTCAGCAGGGATCCACTTACCTTGACTTTCGTGTCCAAAGCCTGCTTCTCCTTGTTCAGGTCGGAGTTCAGCTCCCTCAGCTCAGAAATTTCAGCTTTGAGGATTTGGCTGGTGTGACTTATTTCCTCGTTGGCCAAACGCTGCTTTGCGAAATCTGACTTTGCCGTAGCGGTCTCCTGGCGAGACTGTTTGAGCTCTGCCCTTGATTGCTAGATGTGGGGGGGGGGGGGGTGAAAGGGAAGCAAGAGTACAACTGAGTGACGCATGGCACAAAATATATGAGCTGGGTTTAAAAAGGTCCTAGCGGCCAAAGAGGAGGGAGCAGTATGATGATACATAAAATAAACGCATCATTGAAGTTTGTCAACCCCTTACCCTATATGCCTTTAAATGAGAAGCAATATTCGAAAGTCTTTTTTACTGTGTCGGGATATGCTAAACGGTTGCTTTGGTGGAAGACGCTAGTTAAAAGAGACATTTGTGAATGGTGGTTGAGACCGGAATATCCTTCTTGCGTACGGCAATATTTCCCCGAATGCAACGAAAAAGACCGAAAAGTCAAAAAAAAACTTGTCGAAAGGATGGTATATACAAGAGAAAGATGAAGGGTATAAGTCGATGTCGTCTATCCTAATGAATTTAGAGGTATCTAGGTCGTCGTGATAGACAGAAAACAGAGCATAGAATCTGTGTCAGGATAGTGTCGGAAGTAAACCCGATTGCCGATACAAGCGAAAATGCGAGTCCATGGAAGTAATTCAGAAGAATTATATGCGATCGCGGGGACAAGAGCTTTATTCGCCTGACGTTTTGGATTCCAACTCGAACCCATCATCAGATACGGGTGCTTCGTACACAGGGAGTTGCAGAATTTATAGAATGCAGTCGCTATGCTACTGCATGCCTGTGACAATTAACGGCTTCCTCTTTATCGATGATGAATGTGCTCTGGTGCGTTAACTGTTTGTTAATTGTAGCCAGTAAACCCGATTCGGCCGAGAAGTTGTGACATGAACAAGAAGAGAGCTAAACGCCCAGACATCTAGCACGCTTAGTCTCCCCTTAAGTTTTCCTAATTAAGTATCGTCACTAGTTCATGTTAGGAAAGGAAAGAGAAGCTGAGGTCGATCCAGTGTGACCTTCTCTTGCTACAATCTTACGGTACATACTGGTACATGTTTTGGGGACCAGTTTGCATGTGGCACGCGCAGACGGGTGCTCAGCTTTGTCAGCCACTGCGCCCACGCCCACCTCCAGTCGTTGTGATTTTATCCGACCACCTGAGCAAGGTTGCTAAAAGATGAGGGAGTAGGAAAGATGAAGTAGGAAGTAGGAATGATGATATAAAGTAATTCACGCGCAAATAACCGGTCCAATGCCCACTTCGTGAGGCACACGGTAGATGTCGCAGCTGGCGACGCTCGAACTTTCACAAGCTGTCTGAGGCGTGCTTAAGCTAGTAGATAACTTTAACCCTAAAATTACCAACTAGGTCAGCATGGTTCTTTATTAAGGTACCCTTAATATGAAATCTTCAGTAATAGCTGATAGGGCGAATTGCGGTTCGGTTGGTAGTATGAACCAGCCCGTTGGCGCAAAACGCCAGACCAAGCCCTACACCCAAACTCATGATCAATCGCCCTGTCTTAGGCTTCTGGCCGGAAAACGATAGGTCTGAGAAAACAGTGGTTGATGCTGCGTAGGTCACTCGCCACCTAGGTAGTGGCGGTAACAAGAAGGCATGAAGAACGAGTGGGGCGATTTTGTGGCCAAATTTACCCGAAACCACAGAGTTCAATGAATTCGCTCAGCGAGATACCAGCTCTTCTTTCGTCGTAAATCAATCGCTAAAGGAACTGCCTAGGCGACAACGTTATCTCAGTAGTCCGTGTAGGTGCAGCCAAATATGATACTGCCGGTAAATCATGTGATTCGCAAACAGCAAGGCCAAACAAATGGTATTCTTTTGCCTAGGGAGCGAGGCCAGTCAGTGACGCCCAAGTCCCAAGTCCGGTTCCTGGGGTCAGAACTCAGCTCATGCATAGCGTATTTCTAAGTCAGACGCTTTCCGATGTCCTGTCCGCTCAGACAGGAACTGTGTGGTAGTATGGATTGACCTGCACTGATCTAGCCTTATGACTTTAATCTGGTCCACCTGACTCGTGGCAGGCACATCTCGAGCTTACAACTCGCAAAGTACGGATTCGAGGTTTCGGCTAGGGTTTCAACTCTAGATACTGGGTTGTATCACGATTGGATGAAACCAGGATGGACTGCGTCGAATAATATTTAAGCTGCAGAGGTTCAAAACACCCAAAGAGTTAGAAAAAGAACACGAGAACGCACACCAACTACGATAGAAAAAAGCGATGACGATGACCAACACAACAGATGCATGAAACAATTTCCGAGGCCTGAACGGAGATGAAGTGTTGAGGAACTGGAAGTCGGCTCCCCTTATCGACAATCAATCAACAAAGTGCGGCAATTAGAAATATCAGTCAGCCAAGCAAGATATGGCACGGAAGCTTTGATCAGATATTTATTCTCAGACAGACTACTCACTCGTACTTGTATCGACTCTCACCAACGGCTTCACGAACCGGTGCGACCTATGGCCAGAGATCGACGGCCATCTCTGCACAACGAGCATCCCATTACTGAACACTGTCAGATCCAGCAACCTCTCCAACATGGACGAAGGAATAAATTTGGTGAAAGATTTTGATGCGGATCAACGAATTGGGTGACCAAGCCATTCTAGACAGCCCCCTCCCATACTGCATCATCAACGGCTGCCACCTGATCGTCAGTGAAGTTTGGCCCTCGAGCTCCAGTCTGTGAACCAGTGACGCAGTACT
Source organism: Schistocephalus solidus (assembly GCA_017591395.1). Taxonomy (NCBI): domain Eukaryota; kingdom Metazoa; phylum Platyhelminthes; class Cestoda; order Diphyllobothriidea; family Diphyllobothriidae; genus Schistocephalus; species Schistocephalus solidus. The sequence continues at coordinate 50,956 of WEDG01001415.1, read as the reverse complement.
CCTCCGGAAGCACCCCGACCTCCTTCAAGATGGCAGCACGAATATAGTTTTGCTGCCGTAAAGCACGTTTGGCTTCGATCGTAGCCCCAAACTTCGATATTTATATTCCGCTGAAGCTCTAGGTATTTCCAGAGTCGATAGATCATGTTCCAGCCGAGTTGTGTGCGGCGCGTTAGCTCCTTAACACACATAACAGCCTGAGATAGACGAAAAACAACGGAGGCAAGCTTATGGCTATGAAAGTGACTTGTGAGGAATCCCGATGTGACTCGTCTAGACCAAAAAGGAGATCGGAGCTACTACCGAAAGACATGAATGACAGAACGGTGGAGGTTACCGCATGAGTAAAAAACTCACGGAGTGCCAAGCTTCAAGGACTTGTTACTGTTGTTGGGTGGGTAACCCCTTCCCTCTGGGCCAATGACCGTCAGTCAGTCCAGCTACGGCAGGACAACTCTAACGTATCAGCTACCTCTGACAACGGCATCCAAAACTCCAGGCGAAGAAAGCTCTGATTGAAGCTGTCATTTACATATTCGAATATCCTATACATAACGTTTGCTGCAAAGTTCCATTAAGACGAGATCAAAGTCTGGCACCCTGTCTTTATGTCCAAGTTATCCCCTCCCTGGGGAGTCTACAAAGTCACGATATCCATTTACCTGCACGTCAATCGAGACAATTTTGCCGTTTTCCCCTTCCGTTCTCTCACTTTTTTGTGTACCATGAGCAAGGCCGGAGATGAGATAGGGGCAGCATCTGGCCTGTGGCACGCTACGCCTGTGCGCTTTCCTCAGCCGAAAAAATTAGACTTCAGTTAGCAGCTTATCGTTTACTGAATATGGACTCTGTTTGATAAACCCAAAACACCAACAGCGCACGTTTTGTACGCTGACAAAAAGCGGCTGTTGCTTATTAATACATGCTTCCACCATCGCCACAAACACCCGTTGAGCTACTGTTCAAACTAGGGTTAAACAGCCAGTCTGATTGACTACAATCTAGTCAGTTCGAGAAGCCTTTGCTTGGGTCATGACAACAAACTAATATGTGATGGCAAAACTGGCAGGGTTTATGGGTCAACCATGTTCTCATTCACACGGACCCCATTTCTCATCTCTGGTCTATGCTGGGCTTGTGTAAAACGCCTCAATGTGCAAAACCACAAAACCCCAACGCAGCAGAGGTGCCTTGTTCTGCAGACCGAAGCGAAGAAGGCGACAGCAAATGGTCATTACTGGGCTTCTTTGCCCGCAAGGCAGATGGGAGAATTTTTAGATCCGCGCAGTACACTGTGATGACTGCGTCAGCTCTACAACCATGCAATTGGTTGCTGAGACAAGTCGATCCGAGTCCCGTAGCAGAGACCGATTTTGTCCGCTCAGCCAGACGAGCTCAAAAATAATTTGGTTGTAGTGAAAACCGCCCTGGAGCAGGTCTTAAGCGTCAAAAATAACTTACTCTCCAGATTAGTGATAGACAACCGACACAGAGGGGCTCTGTTGCAGATTTACTGGTGAAAATCTGTCCAAGATCGAGTGCTCGTGTGAGCATTTGAAGTGCCTCCATAACCAACTAAGCAGTGCCTTCCCGTCCACGGTAGCGGTGTAGCGAGTAGACATTTTTAATTGCTCTAGTTTTGATGCGCACACAAGCCCTAACTCATGCCAAATGGACAGATTTTGGACATTCGTGTGAGCTACCTCACCGAAGCATGCATATAATGCCAAAAAACAGGGTCTTGAACACAGACTACGATTGGGCAAAGAATTGTGCAACCCACAGAGTGGGTTCGAAATTAGTTGCCTTTAAATTCAAAGTTACCAAAAATGTAGCTTGCTGGCAACGATAAAAGACTCCCGTGTTTCGATTTCTTTAGACGAAAGGGGCGGATACTTAAGACATCTTAGCGGTATTTAATGAAAACGTGAGAAAGCAGTTATGGTTCAGATTATTGCAGTTCTTTGAGTTTTCACCGACCTTAGTAACTAACCGATACGACCGTTCTTAGTTCAGCATCCTAGTGGAATTTTGGGCTTATAAGGCTGCGAGCAAGCGTTCTGAACTGTGTGGTCACGGGATACTAGAGGTGTTGCTGCTACTGAACGCATCTCCGAGTTTATTCCTGACCAACAGACGCTCACGAGGATAGTGCGCCAAAGCCATCTCCTCCCTATTACGCTCTTGAGAGGGATAGGAGCCAGAAGGCGTCGCGCCCCGCCTGTATAGGCTACCCTTCCCGTAATTTGGTAGCGTCAGTGGAAAAAAACCCGGAAGTTTGACAGAGGCTGAGATTCGTGAAGAGTAAGGATAATAAATGGAGTTTGGATAAAAGTAAATGGTAAGCACTAACCTTGAGGGCCTTCTCAAGATATTTGACCTTTGTCTGCATATCAGTAAGGACGGATAAGTTGGTAGATAGCTTTGCAACACAACCATTCTTATGATTTGAGTAAAAGTCCGCCGCGTGAGTGGATGATGTGCTAAGCATGTTGTGTGTTCTGTTGTGGGCAAGAGCATTTACGTGGTCACCGCGTTTGTGTGATTTCCTCTTGGATTTCCCTGGGCGTTGCACTTCCTGAGATGAAGCAGTCACCGAGGGCTGCGGAGAACCGTCAGCAGGCTCAACTATGCATTCGAAATTGGGCAGAGGCGGTTCGGTAGCCCAACCATTGTGCGCGACCTCGGACTTCAAAGTATCTCTGGTCTCCATCGGGCCAACAACGACCGGTGATAAGGGTTCGTCTGGCTGGGCCGAAGATGCCAAAGGAGTTTCGCGCGATTTCGTGGATATAGCTTGAGACTTCGGTTTTTGCCCCTCAGTGGGCTTACCTAAACTTTTGGGTGGTGGTGCATCAGGAACCGGCTTTGTGGGACTAATTACAACTCCTGTGTCGGCAGATGCAAGCGAAGACTCCGAAATGCCATCATCATCTTGTTCAGTTCGTTTCTTCGGCTTTCTTTTACGTTTCAGAAACTCTTTCTTTGATAGCTTTGACAAAGAAGATTTTCGAGGAGTACGATCGAGGAAGGAGAACTCAGAGAATCCGGCTCGGAAAGGGTAGAATAGAGTGAATGTCAAAACACAAACGAAAATGAAGACTCCGATGCCGATTAGAAGTGCTTCAAAGTTGACTGAGATCGCCATCTAAAAACGAAAGAGAGGAAAATGCGAACTGTTACAATTCCGGGAAGAGAAGAGAAAAAAAAGAGGCGATTGACGGAGACAGATGGCACTGCTTGAAAGTGCTCAGAAAAGTTCAGCAATACCGAGTTAACACAATAGAAATAGGTGGCGTGAAAATATTCTTCCGCCAGTTTGGCATGTGAGATCCAGTACAAAACCTCTACAAAACCACCACAAAACCTCAATTTTAGGACACAAATAGGAGCTTCTGGTAACCTAAAGCGCCAACTAAGCCTCCGCAGCAATCACAAAGTGGCACAGGACGAATGAACTAAGAGGGACGATAGGGGAGACATGAATACAACAATCATATTCAGTTCCATGACCTCATTGAAATAGATCAAGATTACGATTGAAGAACTCAACTATGAATTTGAGGATTCCGACGACCAACGCCAACGCTTTAGTTGCTAGCCTATAGCAGGAGGTTTCATAGTAACAAAGACGTTCGGTGGAAAGTTAGCCGTACTGGAGAAGCTACTCACCCAGATCGGCAAACAGACCATGACACATGTCCAGGCACTCCAAACGTGGGACCACGAACCAGTGAAATTTTGTTCGTTTTTATGAAGCAAACTTTAAATCTCACGTGTCTGCGATTGATTTTGGTGCATGACAGTAGCAGGGCATGTTTGTTAAATAATAGCGTAGGAATGAGACGATATTATACTAAGAGCAATTTCGAACAAACTTCACTCATCACTAATGGTGGGTAAAAAAACGGTGAACACACCTACTGCAGTCTCGAAACCTAAACTTAGTTTACGCTTTTCAGCGTACATCTAGTGCATCCTTATGGCATATAAAAAGAGTACTAGAATTGCAAAGAGGTGGAAACAACGAAATTTTTGAGCTTGGTTCCGGGCGAGGGTAGAGAGTAACACTTTGTATTGTGGAGGTCATTTAACCCAACCAGAAACCTGCGAGTTGCACGTAACGACACATTCATCTACGCAACAGCTTGAGAAAGCGAACTATTAGTACGGTGAATAAGCGAACGGCTCACGAGTTTGGACCAATATAAGTGGACGACATTGCCATGGAGGTGGATTGATTGGAAGGAATTCCCTGGAGTTTTATTCCTGGTGCGAAAATGTAGTTTGAAACGCACAAGTATATTACCGGTAAAAACTGATTCAGTTGTGTAAAAACAATCTAGGTGGCGTTTCATATGTGCCTTAGCTAATTAACAGCCAAAATGATAAGTAATATAAAAGATGTAAAAGACGAAGCAATTTAACGTGGAAGTGGTTCCCAAATAAGGATGTCCATGTCTAAAAGAATTGACGCGGAAATATGGGCTTAGGCAGAGATTAAATGACAGAAACTGCATGCAATGCAGTCAAAGATAGCAGAAAAGTATACGTGAAACATCGAGATCGGTGACACTCACAAAACACGAAAACTAAGCGTACGTTAAATAGCCGACAATGCAATTAAAATTTATAAAACTACAATTTAAGAGTCGAGGAATTAACACAAGTGAATTGGAGTAAGCCATAAAAAAATATCTGCTGACCACGAACGGTGCCATCATCACGCTCCACAAGTTTGCTCACTGAGCTAACAGTACGGACATATGCGTTCGATAGTGAGCTGAACAAAGGATTTGCCAGTCTCCGGGACATGCCCTGGAATGGAGGGTGCACGTGCACCCTCAATTCCAAAAATCTAATTCGAGAAACTGGAGAGAATCATGCCCACTTGTTGGAAATCCCAAAGGTCTGGGAGTTCTAAAGAGATATAAACTCGTCTAAACATGGCAATTTGCCGCGGGTTTAGGGTATCCGTCGAATCCGAGGGACACCCTAAACCCGAATAGAACTTCAGTACTTATGAGATCATGAAACGGTTAAAAAGATAAATCAACAGGCCAGAATAGCATAAGCATATGCACAACAAATCAAAATATTTAAGGCTTTTTATAGAGACGCTCACGAAAGGCGGCCGCGATAGTCAGGTACGTGAAGCACAACACTGGGGGTGAAGAACAGCTCAATTAATCTGCGCAAAATTCCATGCATTTAAAGTATTACAGGTTAGGGAAAACATTGCCTGTGACTTCAAGTCCAAAGGCTCGAAAATTATGTGGCAAGGGTTTCTCTTGGAATCCGTAAATATTATATAGCCAACCTTAATACTGTAGGGACTAGCATTTATTAAGGAAGAGGCGACCTATATACGTGCAATAGTGCGTGTACTTTGGGTGCTGCCAAGTTAAGAAATATGAATGTATTAAATCAGCACACAAAAAGCAAGAACACAGGGCTGCTGGGAGTGAAAATGTTGAAAAACATCCGAAATGGGAAAACTTCAAATGCCTTCATCAATCCATTTCCTAGGGTTGAGGAAATTATGAGTGGTCCAGTTAAGGCCATACTTCGGATTCAATTCAGTTCAGTTTTATCAAGGAGAAGGTAAATGACATCTTTGAACAATAGCAGTGCAAATCAAAAACAGTGACCAAGAATGCACGTAGGACAAAAGGTTCGCTCCAAGTCATTCTATGGAGAATCTGCGATGCAATATTACTTGTATGTTCTATAACATGATACTTTGTGAGATAGGCGCGAGACGGGGAAACTGTGTTAGTTTCTGATGTGGTGGTGGCACATATGGCTTTATTGGTCAAACTTCTGCATAAAAGTGTCAATGGATGGGGACAGGATAATGTCCGCAGGCAGAGCATTTCAGGCCTTAATCACTCTGTTAGAGAAGAACAACCTTCTTGCCACAGTCACACGTAGTTTGAGAGGACGTCTTCCCAAAGTAGTGAAAATGGCCAGCTCAACGAATCCGCCGGATATGAGGCAAAAATCCTCACCCGGCAGCATGCGAAACGCTTGTATTAGGTCATCGTGTAGCTGTCCGTAGTACAAAGGAAACAGATTAAGAATGGACAATCCTGTCTCATAAGGCAGGTAGCCTTGACCTCGAAGAAGCTTTGTTGCACGTTGTTGGAAGTTTCCCAAGGTGCTGATTACTTTGACAACCAATATTCTCCAGGTTTGAAGGTCAAATTCGTATTTTAGTCGTACGAACATCATGAAGACCATAGTAAAGCACTACGTCGAACTTTGCAAAGGCTCACTTGATTATGTATAAGCTGAACATAACGGATTTTGCTCTTTTTTCGAAATCTATTGATGGCTTCAGTAGGGGCGTGATCAATACCCTAGAATTTTCCGTGTCTCTACCTTTGGGAACGGTTTGTGATTCAGATAACACATCCTCCGGTGTATGATACTGTTTCTGCCGATTCGCAGAAGATTGCATTTGGCAAAATTAAAAAGGAGGAGCCAGTGGTGCGTAAATGGCTCCAGTTAAATAAATTTGCCTGTAGATTTGCTTCGTCAGCTAAATTGGGTATGACCTTTAAAATATGTGTGTCGTCAACAAACCTGGCGTTTTCGTAGTCCAACACAGTTATGCAGTAATCAATATATATATATATATATATATATATATATTCAAAAAGGAATAGGCGCACACTGATCTAGTGCCACCCATACGGAGCTTGTTTGCTTCGGGAAGCCACTAGATCGGTGTGCGCCTATTCTGTTTGAATAAATACCCGATCTGCAGCGACAGAGAATTACAGGTGGTGAGGCACTAATGAACTTCGGTTCAATGAAGTGCTTATGACCCATCTGCTAGACCCAGTGTGTTGACTGTCTGCGCCGTACTCGAATGCATGTTTGTGTTTCAAGTCCCAGCTGGTAGTCAGGGTTATGATTGGCTGAATAATGGCAGAATAAGCCCGAAACAGACTGTATCAATCTTCCCATATTCTCTGTCGTGTCTCCTCTCTGCATATATATATATAAATATATATAAATATATATATATATGGATATAGGAGAAAATACGGACCCCAGGTGTTGAAATGGAAGGAGAAGATAAGGCGATCTCTGGGGTAGAAGGTATACTTGTCTGACGTTTCACACTCATACTCGAACGCATCATCGGAGATAGAGAATAGGGGGAACTACATGGTTTAAAAAGGGGGTCTTTCGTGCTCACTTGCGGTTGGTCCAACTGCCTCGTTTCTCATTGGTCCTCCCCTCGTGCGCCAATGGTGCTTGACGGCCTCATAGGGCACTGGTAGGTCAATGCTGCGGTTGATAGAGTTGGCGTCTGACTGCCAAGCTTCGATGACTTCCCTCGCCAGTCTGTTTTCGGCTCGGCCGAGCACTCGAGCCCCGTCAAAATCGAACCGGTGGTTGTTTTCTAGACTATGCATGGCGACGTGTGATCGAATATCCTTTCGCCTTACGGCCAAAGTGTGCTCGTGCATGCGCGTACTCAGTCGTTTGTCGGTCATGCCGCAGTAGTTGGCCGGGCAGTCTAGACAGTTGACACGGTAAATAACGCCTGAGGTGTCTGCGGGTGGTAGTCGGCCCTTTGGTTGCATGACTAATCGACGGATGGTGGCCTCCGGTCGGTGTCCAACGCCCACGTTTAGCGGTCTTAACACGCGCTCAGTGGCTTCTGAGACGTTCCTCACATAGGGCAAGACATGGAAGGTTTCAGGTCTTTGTTTAGGCTCACCTTCGGTCTTTGTGTGCCTTTTGGTATAAGCATTTGTTTACGAAGCTGCGTGGATATCCACTGGCGAGAAAGAGGCGCCATAGGGTTTTACGTTCTCGCAGCTTCTCAGCCTCTGTGCTGCAGTGTGTCTGGATGCGGCGAAAAAAGCGATCGGACGCAACTGCGTTTATGCGAAAAGGGGTGATTGCTGTTGTAGTGAAGAATTTTTCTCCGTGTTTGTCGCTTTTCGAAACACGCCAGTCTGGAGGGTTCCGTCCTCCTGCCTTGATATCTGAACATCGAGAAAAGGGAGCATTCCATCCACTTCTTCCTCCATTGTGAATTGAATCTGTGGGAAAAATCGAGTTCAGATCCCTTTTTGAAATTCTCTTTGGCTTCTCGGTGTATGATAACAAAGGTGTCGTCTACGTAGCGCATCCAGAATTTCGGCTTGTGGATCTGGAAGACCTGAGTTTCCAGTTCTTGCAGGATGGCCTCCGCAAGGTAGCCGGAGATCGGTGATCCCATCGGGGTTCCCTGGATTTGCTCATAAACATAGCCGTTAAACGTGAAGTACGTGCGAAGGCAGTAGTCCAGTAACTCCATTGCGTGTTCCCTTTTAAAAGGTTTTCCTTCATCTTTGTACCTTCTGTCCAGAAGGTCATCGATGACTCTCATGGCCAATTCTTTCGGGATGGATGTGAATAGGGAGACGACGTCAAAGGACACCATTATCTCGTCAGGGGCGATTGTGATGCCTCGGAGTTTTTCTAGGAAGTGCGTTGAGGATACGGCTGTGTGTTCTGTGTGTTCTGTGTGTTCGATCCAGAGGTGGACCCAAGCACTTGAAGATAGACACGCGGTTCACATTGCCTTCATTGACTTTCAAAAGGCCTTCGATATTGTGCTGCACGAGAGACTGCTTTACAAGCTAGAAAGAATTGGAATCAGAGGTAACCTCCTCAAGTGGATCGAAAACTTCCTCGTGGGTCGGCGCCAGGTTGTGTGCATCGGCCAAGAGAGGTCAAGGTCTGCTGCGGTCGAGAGTGGGGTTCCTCAGGGTTCAGTACTAGGGCCAATACTATTTTTAATATACGTGAACGATTGTGTCAGGTATCTCGACTGTGAAGCAGCAATGTTTGCCGACGACATTAAAATCTGGAATGTAATCCAGAGCCCTGCTGACGAACATAAACTGCAGATCAACCTAACTCGGTTGGAGGAGTGGTCGAATCATTGGCTTTTGCGGTTCAACGTCGATAAGTGTACAATACTTCGCTTAGGCAACCCGTCTGGATCTGCCGAAAGTAGAAGTTACTTTCTCAACGGTGAAGCCTTAAAAGACGTGGAAACCCAAAAGGACCTTGGTGTGCTGATGACCACCACCTTAAAACCATCGTCTCACTGCTCGAAAGTGGCGAAGAGGGCAATTTCGGTGTTGCATGCCATCAGACGAGCCTTTTTGGATTTCGATGAAGATTTTTTTGCTAAGACCTTTGGAACATTCATTAGGCCACATTTGGAATATGCTATGCACGCCTGGAAACCCTGGACAGTTCAAGATCAGAACTGCCTCGAAAGAGTCCAGAGGAAAGCCACCAAAATGGTGAGAAGTCAAAGCTTCTTGCCATATCCAACCCGCCTAATGAATCTTAATCTGTTCCCTTTGAGTTATAGGCAAATGCGTGGTGATCTCCCTGCAGACATTCCGCATTGTGAAGGGATTGGATTGTTGCCTGGAATTCTCGGACTTCTTTGAATTTGCCACCACGACCCATCTCCGAGGTCACCCATTGAAACTGCGTGTCCAGCAGGCGAGACTGGATGTGCGCAAGTTCTCCTTCTCTGTCAGAGTGGTTTAACCATGGAATGCCCTCCCTAAAGACGTTGTGATGTCACCATCGCTGGAAAGCTTTAAAAGGAACCTTGACAGTTTTATGTTCCGCAACGAGCCTGAGCGATGAGGCATTTATCTTAACCCTCGAGAGTCGTGCACCACTTGTCAAATTTTATGACCGCCTTTTGTACCTTGGCAACCCACACGGTTTCTCTGTATACCGCACTTAATTTTACGTTACAAATAGGGTACTCAAAGGCCCATGCCTATTTCCCTCAATAAATTGAATTGAATTGAATTGAATTGAGCTCATGCACCTTACTACTGTCATCGAGCTTAGACAGAAGCAGAAATGTGCTGGATACACAAATATATGCGGCATCGTCACTGAATGATACAAAAAGGGTGAAGTTGAGAAACACGTTGAATTTGAAGCACCTAAGATGAAGAATTCGAAGTCGAAAAGGGCCAAGAAGCTTTCACAAAAAGTGGTTTGAACTCCGGAAAAAGCTCGTTCTTACCGATAGATGCTCAAGTGCAATCCTCTGTTGGTAATACAGGAGTAAGTGGAGGACCAATTGGCATAGTTTCCAAAAGGGGTTTGTCATTATCTTTAGGAATAGTTGCTCATACTGACGCAAATAACATCGTCGACCAGAGTAGCCTTTTTCCTGATACTTATGCTCTATCAACAAATCTGAACTCAAAGTCACCAAACATACATTTCGACCGAAAACGCAATGTCGTTATTAAAGGGGTTCCCGAATCCACTTCTCTGATTGCAAAGGAAAGGGTAGAACATGACCTCAGTCTTTTCCGAGAATACTCATATGCGATTCTTCGAGATGGCGAATGCGTAACAGTGCACAAAGCATTCCGTTTAGGAAAAGCGGATGTTTCAAATGATCTATCATCACCAAGGCCTCTTAAAATTATTCTTGAAAATGATGTTCAGGCTTCATGCCTCCTAGAACGGAAAACGGCTCTTCGTAGCTCACACAGGGATGTGTTTTTTCAGCCGGATTACGAACCCAAGGAAAGGTACAAAATGAGGATGCTGAGAGCAGAACTGAAGAGGAGGACCGAGCAGGGGGAAAAATGGCTCCAAATAAAGGACATGGAAATAAAAGTGATAAAGAGGTCTTTCTTACGGCAAACCCCGTACATAATCAAGGTGGATTCTCGCCGAGACGGAGGACACTAAATACGATGTACCCAACTGTAAAGAGCTTGAATAATAAAAAGAAGGCGCTCCAGAACTCGGATGACGACCACTCATCAGAACTCAGCGTCGGCGGGATGGACACCAGTTCATCTCGGAAAGCAATGACAGACTCTAGTATTCAATCGCGCGAAATTCGCAGAAGTCTATATGGAGGAGTTACCCAGTCTAAATTGAGATGTTTGTATACCAATGCTCAGAGTCTCCTATCGAAAGTAGATGAACTCAAAGCATTATTATCAGACCGAACCCCCGATATCGTTGCCATTACGGAAACGTGGCTCAAAGCCGAAATCGCGGATAGCGAGGTTTCTATAGATGGATACCAAATTTTTCGAAAAGACGGAGAAAATAGAAAGGGAGGAGGAGTGGCCGTATATGTTAGGACAGGAATCTCGGCAGTCGAACGAGCACACTCCATTTTCCCTAATTATGAATTTCTCTGGATAAAGATAAAAAAGGATTGTTCACAGAACCTTCCATTTTTGACGATCTACAGACCACCGAACATTCCAAGTGCAGCTGATGAGTCCCTCCTACATTTGCTCAAGGAAGTAGCAAGCCACCAGGAGGTGCTTATTGCTGGAGATTTCAATGCACCTTTAGTAGACTGGGTTAATCTGACAGTTGATGGTGCACCAACTTCCTTCGGCCACAAGCTAATGGATTTCACTCTCGACCAACCTCTGGTACAGAAGGTTCACATACCAACAAGATTTAGAGAGAACCAGAGAGCAAATTGCCTGGACCTTGTATTTACGAAGGACTTCTCTAGCATTGATGAAGTGTATTCTATTGCACCCCTCGGTAAGAGTGACCATAGTACGCTGATGTGGGATTACTCACTTCATTCTCAGCGCCAGAATGGAACGGAATGCAAGCGAAATATATGGAAGGCTGATTTTAACGCGATGAGGAAAGAACTGATGTCTATGAGATGGGATTGTTTGCTTAAAGTGAATCCGGAGGATGACTGGCGATCCTTTAAGACAGGCTCACTCAATCTGATTGAACGCTTTTGTCCCGTGAAGGTGCAAAAAAAGAATAGTCGCCCCACCTGGTTAACAAGAGAACTTAACAGGCAGCTAAAGAAGAAGAATAAAAAATGGAAGGTATTCAGGCAAACAGGGTCAGCAGATCATCTCAAAAGAATTTCGTCATCAAAGAAACGCTGTGAAAAAAATGATCCGTCAGGCAAGGAAGAACTTTGAATCAAGAATTATTCAACAGGCTGAATATAAACCAAAAACTTTTTATTCCATTATATCAATAGCCGACTAAAAAAACAAGGACCCAGTAGCAGTTCTCATGGATGGGAATGGTGTTGAAGTCGTTGAAAATTGCGACAAAGCCGAGTACTTAGGTCGGTTTTTGCCTCGGTTTTCACTAGAGAACCGGAACTTCAGCTTGACCACGTCAACAGTGCTGTTATAGACGCCCGTCCAGTGCTTGAATATATAATCTTCCAGGAACCTCTCGTGGAACTAGAACTGCGAAATCTGAAAGAAGCGAAGTCATCTGGTCCGGACGATATACCGGCCAAGTTCTTGAAAGAACTGGCCAGCGAACTGTCCAAACCACTAGCGCATATATTTAATTCGTCATTTGAATCAGGGAAACTGCCATCCGAATGGAAGGCAGCAAATATATACCCCATATACAAGAGTGGTGCTCGATCTAATGTCAACAACTATCGGCCTGTCAGCCTAACCTCCATTTGCTGTAAAATAATGGAATCAATAATCAAGAAGACAACCATGAAGTTCCTTGAGGAAAACCAATTACTCTCAGATCTCCAGCATGGCTTCAGACAGAATCGCTCCTGTCTTTCTAGTTTATTACTCTCAACAGAGCAGTGGACTCGTGCACTGGACAAAAATGGTAGGGTTGACGTCATATACACTGATTTCAAGAAGGCGTTTGACAGTGTCCCACACAAACGTCTCATCTACAAATTATCTGAAATCGGCATAAGAGGAATGTTGCTGACATGGATCGCAGACTTTCTTACAGATAGATTGCAAACTGTGTGCGTCGATACCTCGAAGTCAACACCTACTCCGGTTCTAAGTGGTGTCCCCAAGGCTCGGTATTAGGGCCGTTACTCTTCTTAGTGTACATCAACGACTGTGTCGACGACCTGGATTGCAGCGCCATCATGTTTGCAGATGATGTTAAATTGTGGAGGGTCATCAGATCTGATTTCAATAGGCACGCACTTCAAGAGGATCTCAACCGTCTTAGCAGCTGGTCTGCTCGTTGGCTCTTAAATTTTAACGTTGGGAAGTATGTGGTCCTAAGACTGCGTACCAGAAGGACCAGTGAGAAGGATGATTCCTTCCAATACATTCTCAATGGGCAGCCCCTTTCAATTGTTGAGGAACAGAAGGACCTCGGTGTTCTAATACACTCCTCACTTAAACCATCTTCACAGTGTTTAAAGGCAGCTAAACGCGCTACACAGGTCTTATTTGCGCTCAGACGTGGGTTTTTGCAGATTGATAAGGAACTCTTCCGAAAAACCTACGGGGTATTTGTTCGATCTCACTTGGAATATGCCATCCAGGCCTGGCGTCCGTGGTTTAAGAAGGATTATCTACAGCTGGAACGAGTGCAGGCGAGGGGCTACGAAGATGGTCAAGAATCTTAGTAATCTGCCTTACGAAGCCAGACTGGTTGAACTTGATTTGTTTCCTCTAAATTACAGGCAACTACGCGGTGACCTCATCCAAACCTACCGGATTGTCAGAGGCCGCAATTGTGCCCTAGAATTTGCTGAATTCTTCGAATTGGCTTGGACGGAACATCTGCGGGGTCATCCCTTTAAACTGCAGAGGAAGTTTGTCCACACGGAAGTCCGTCGGAACACCTTTTCGCAGAGGGTCGTTGGAGCATGGAACGGACTCCCTGAGGATGTTGTCCTTTCAGAAACTGTTGATGCATTTAAATTCAAACTAGATACTCATTTTCTGAGAAACTATTGTCAATATAATGAAGATTGTGTAAACAGTGGCAGGTTGCGCCTAGCCCACACATATCGATGACCCTACATTTTCATTTGTCAGATATATCACTGTAAACATTTATACTATTGACATTTTTGCATATGAATAGGGAGCTCAAGGGCGAAAGCCTACTTCCCTCAATAAAGTGACTTTGATTTAAAGTGACTTATGGGCCTGTAGTTTGTCACTGACGCCCGGCTACCGCTTTTGTACAAGGGAGTTATATGTGCCAGCTTCCAATCGAAAGGAAGTGTTCCGGAGTCAAAGGACTTTTGAAAGAGCACTGACAAAGATGCGGAAAGTTCATTGGCGAGTTCTTTCAGAAGCTTGGGTGGAAGCTCGTCTGGTCCTGGGGATTTCGACTCTTTTAGTTCTTTTAATTCCTTTTGGATCAGAAATTCTGAGCATAGTATGTGGCTTATGCTTGCAGTCGGCGGGTTATCCACTGAGGGACGAAGGAACCTTGCCTCGTTAGTGAAGACTGAGCGGTAGAACTGTGAAAATTACTCGGCTTTTTCCTGTTTTCAGAAATTTCGACGCCCACGGCAGTCTTAATCAGTGGTATTTGATGTTTATTCCTTGTACATCTACGGATGTAACTGTAGACTAACTTTGGATTCTGCGTTGCCTTTTGCAGCAAAGTCTTCTCAAATTCTCTTCGCGTTTAAAAAAATAAGGTTTCTCATTTTGTTTCTCTGTGTTTTATACTTATTAAATAGGCGACTTGATTAGACTCGCAATATTTTATCCACAACTTGTGCTTCCTGTTTATTTCCCTTTTTAAGTTGCTGTCTAGCCACCCAGGACGCTTGCTGTGATGGACACTCGTAAGCGGGCAGTGGTTGTCCATAAGTTGCAGAAGAACATTTCGGAAGGACTCCCAATCTTCGTTCACGGTGCTCGAAAACATTGAGGTCCACTTGATGTCTGTTAAATCTGCTCGCATCTGATGAAAGTTTCCTCGCCAAACGTTACGCCGTTTTTTTCCTCTATAGCAGGCGCAACAGAGAATAAGGAGTAGTCCCACATAAGCACCACATGATCACTACGACCGAGCGGAGGCATTGAAATAATCTCGTCAATGCTGCCTGATATTTTCGTGAAAACCAGGTCAAGACAGTTAGCCCTTTGTCCTTCACGTGTTCTGGTGGGGAAAGGGACATGTTGTGTGAGGAGTGCATTCAAGGTCTTTTGCAGAAAAACATAATCAAAAGTCGATTGCGGGCATGATGATTGAACAGTGCTCCAGTTAATTCCTGGTGCGTTGAAGTCACCCATAATCATGACATTAGGTCGACTGGAGAAAGTTTCTAATTGTTCCAACAATGGGCTGTCCGCGACTCGGTCTATCCTAGGTAGCCGATAGACAATGAGGACATCTAGACATGGAGAGCCAAGAGCCTTGATATTCAACCATATGGCTTCCGTGCTGCACGCAAACTTGCTCGTCTTGTCAGACACTATTAGCATGTCTTTCACATACACAATTATTCCACCACCCTGTCGGTTTTCTCTGTCCCACCGATATATTTGGTATCCAGACAATGTTATTTTGCTATCTCGAATACTGCCCGACAGCCAGGTTTCGGTTACTGCTATCACATGTCTGACATGCGAGAAGGTTATGTTCGCTGACGATCTGAAGTTATGGAACTCGATTGAAAAACCGGAGGATGCGTGGAAATTACAACCAAAACTTACATCGCTTGCAAACATGGTGTGATGAGTGGCTGCTGAACCTTTATCTTAACAAATGCCAAATCATCTGACTGCGGTCTAGTTCCAGAAGGATGATTAGGCTTGAATATCAGTACTTCATCAGTGGTCACCAACTCCAGGAGGTAAATATTCTAAAGGACTCGGGTAAACGGATAACACCCACTCTCAAACCATCGTCGCACTGTGCGAATATCGCAAAGAAAGCTATGTGTATCTCAGGCGCAATCAGGAGATCCTTCGTTAATTATGACGGAGAGCTTTTTGGGCGCGTGTTTGGAACATTTATCCGGCCGGTGTTGGAATATTGCGTTCAGGCGTGGCGCCCCTGCGCGAAACATGACTACGCTCTGTTGGAGAAAGTTCAATGGAAGGCGACGAATCTAGTCAGTGGATCAGAATGCCTACCCTATGAGGGCCGACTAGAAAGACATAAAATGTTTCCTCCCTACGTAATTGCTCTTTGCAATTTTCGGGAATTTTTCTTGTGCCGAATTACCTCACAAAACGACATCAAATTGGAATTTGTTTATCACCTTCGTCGACTTGATAAAAAACAGCCTCTACACCAATACATACTGACAACCGCTCAGTGAACCAAAAGTGCAAAACCCCTTGAAGATCTGAAGTTATCCAGGACCTTTGACCTCTACAAATGGCTGAGTCGTTCCTGAATATTCTTCCTATCATTTATTGTTTTTTAAAAGTGGTTTTGAACGAATAGGCGCATTTATTGCTCATATTGTTTCTATTGCGGCGTCGTTGGACTTCCGTTTGAAATTCGTTCGTCTCCAAGCTTTTGATTTTTGGCCAATAATCTGTTCCCAAAGTCAGGACTCAACGAAATAAGTTGTCATTGGATCACATATTGTCTGTTTATCAGGATCAGCCTATAATTTTTTATAGACATTGTGATATTCAGGCTCATGAAAATTGATATCGGAATCTCGAATAATAAGCTAACTCAGCTTCATTTGGATCCTGCCTCATGCGGGCTTCAGAAAACAGTCTCTCGCCAGGAAAGGTGTCTTCATTAGAAAGGAACGGAGAACCACTGGCAAACTCACTTCGAAGGCTGCATCATTCTTTTCATCGTATTAGCATTCCATAGTGAATTCGGTTCGGAAAAGCACTTCTTTTTGTGCTCAGTAAATTATTCGCTTGATAATTTAAGCTGCTCGTTAAAACTTAATGCATCCTCGTAGAGATCTTGCTGGCATGGGAAAGGCAAATTTTCACGACCCGACAACGCAAGAAAATTATTCACCGCTTCGGCCAGGACTCAAAACACCAACCTCTCGATTAGCTACCGATGCTCTTGACCGCACGCCAACGCCCGGGAAGCCAGCAGACAAAAACAAATAGTATACACTACAAAAATAATGATCTCTTCTATCTTTGTAAACCGTTTTCGATTTCATGTGACAAAAACTTACCAGAAATACTCAAATCACTCTCAGCAGACCGAGAAGAACCACAAAGCAGCAATATTGAAGAAAGCAGTGCACTACTGAACATTACCAAAACTAAGCTAAACAGTGAAGGGCTGGCACACTGTGATGGATGCCGAGGACTCACAACCAGAGTTTTGAGATTAGAAGGAGACCTTGGTCTCCTATCGGAAATAATATCAGTCCTCATAAAACATAACAAAATTAACTCACCGAAACACGATTCAAATGAGCTGAAAAACATCAGCAAGCTAGACCATAATCATCGCAAGGAAACTGTAGAAGTCAATAGGCACAACATTAAGCGAAAAAAAAAGAGAAAAAGAACGAAGTCATAAGAACAAACCTCTGAGTCAGTTGAAATACATATGACCAGAAAGAAAATAATCGAGGAGGAAATTATGTCTTGCGTTTCCCCAGGTTCGGGAAATCTGGTGCACATAGAATCCGACTGCAACTAAGTAAATCAGCGATCGAAGGTCTCTGAAAAGTCGAAAAAATGTAATCGTAAGGTATCTTTACTGCCACGGACGAGGGACAGCAGCATGCTCTTTACATGTCCATCGAACTACAATGAAGCAGGGCATGGTAGCCAGCAAAGTAATGGCGGAAATGTGGCCTGTGACTTATCGACAGACCTGGATGACACAAACCAAAATGCAGGTTTTCCGGAGGCTATTCGAGCAAACGCATTGTCAGGAGAACTCACGCTGTTTGAAAGGTCCATAGAGATGTCTGCAAATTAACCAACAGGCTCATCTATGAAGACAAATTTGAACACAGTATTAAAGACTGTAACAAAGGGCATGATTCAACCTTCCATCACTAAAAGAAAGCAGGATGCAGAAACGAGTTTTTTCCCTGACAGATCATTTTGTCTGGTAGTTCAGGGAGTCTCAGAGGCTACTGGGGAAACGCCAAAAAGAAAGGGTAAAACAGGATCTGCTGATATTTCAAAAATTTATTGAATGATACGCAAGAAACTGGTGTGACAGTCGAAATCAAAAAGATCTTTCGATTGGGGGCTCTCGTTACAAATGAAACGCATGAGGTTCGACCAAGACCATTAAAAGTCATCTTGGGGAGTAAACAGCAGGTAGATCTATTGCTATCTCGAAAGTCCCGACTACGAAAGAATAATTGTGGAGTTTTTTCAGCCGGATTACTCTCCAACTGATCGGATGAAAATGAGGACACTGGTAGCAGAATTGAAAAAGACGTCAATACGAGGGGGAACAAAAACTTGAAAAATTGTAGACAACAAAATCGTCAAAACGGTGCGCTTGTTTTTATGGGAACATCCGGTGAAATTGACGGCAACCACGCCGGTCAAAAGCCCTACCAAATGCCTATAGATTTGAACCCAGACAGGAGACTGGATATATCTTGTGAAATATCCAGCAAAAATCGCCATGTGGAAGAATGAACCAAAAATCTTCAGAAATCGAGGGAATAAAACAAGATTAAAATGATGTACACAAATGTGCAGAGTCTATTGAAAAAATGGATGAAATTAAACTGGTCATGGACCATTTACAACCTGACTTCATAGCTCTAACTGAAACATGGTTAAATGAACAAATCGCAGACACAGAAGTCAGAATAGGCGGT
The DNA here is from genome assembly GCA_017591395.1 of Schistocephalus solidus. Classification (NCBI taxonomy): domain Eukaryota; kingdom Metazoa; phylum Platyhelminthes; class Cestoda; order Diphyllobothriidea; family Diphyllobothriidae; genus Schistocephalus; species Schistocephalus solidus. Next base: position 32,397 of record WEDG01001415.1, on the reverse strand, counting down.
TTTCAGCTTATCCGCATGGATAGAAACGGACGTAGGGGTGGTGGAATCGCAATGTTTATACGAGAAGGCATTGACTTCATTCCGGATGGGCCCTCGCCAAATAGGATCTCGTCTTGCGAAATACTTTGTTGTAAATTGAAAGTCCCAAACCAACCAGACCTCCATATTGCCGTGGTATATCGACCACCAGGACAGCGAACGGACACGGACGAAGCACTCATCACAGAGGTAAAGCAAATCTGCCGTAGCAAACACTTATTAATACTTGGAGATTTCAACGCTCCCGATATCGAATGGGTGTCAATGTACTGCTCACGATCAGAAAATGCATTCGAACAGAAATTACTACAGTTGATAAATGACGAGTTTCTTACCCAACATGTCACAATGAAGACGTGGTTCCGAAATGGGCAGCAGTCAAGCTTTTTGGATCTAATCATTAGTAGAGACGACAATTGCATCCTTGCATTAAGTTCTTACGTGCCGCTTGGACGAAGTGATCATTGCGTTCTTGCTTGGGAGTACAGTCATTTTTCTGTACCCAAATGTAGTGCAGTTAGGCAGAGAAATGTATGGAAAGGGGATTATCCCAAAATGAAAGAATTACTGAATTGAATAGACTGGAGCCCTGCACATGAACCTGACCCAAATGCTGCCTGGTTCTTCATTATTAAATTGATTCAGCAGTTGGTAGAGAAATTCTGCCCACTTAAAAGCCGATCGTGCGTATCCCGACCCGAATGGGTGACATCGGAAATAAAAAGGAATCTCAAGAAGAAAAGAAGACTGTGGAGAATATATGCCAGATATCAACAATCCGAACATTTTTCCGCTTTTAAGAAACAGCGAAATCGGTGTCGGAATCTTCTGAGAAAAGAAAGATCAGCCTTTGGGTCGGAAATAGTCAAAGACATACCAAGAAATTCGAAAAGGTTTTATGCTTACGTTAATAAGGCAAAACGAAATCGCGACTGCATTCCTCGTCTTAAAGACAATCAGGGAAACAGGTAAACTGATAACTCTGATAAGACCAGCCTCTTATCCAATTTCTTTTTGTCCGTGTAAACAGAGGAAGCACCTTTTGACGAGGAAGAATACTACGTACTGCCACATCTACAAACAAAATAAACACGGTGTCGCTCCCAATGGACACAGTAAGAAAAACTCTGAAACAGCTACAGCCCACATAATCACCTGGCCCAGATGGTATATCCGCAAAAGTTCTCAATGAACTCACAGAACAGCTGGCCTCTCCGCTCTCCAAGATCTTTGAAAGTTCGATTGAGGCGGCGGCTCTGCCTACCGAGTGGAAGATAGCCAACATAACCCCTATCTATAAAGGAGGAGAGAGGACATCACCAAACAGTTTCCGACCGGTCAGCCTCACAAGTATCTGTTGCAAAATGACGAAGAAGATAATCAAAACGGAACTGATGAGACATCTTGAAGAGAATAACTTGCTTAGTTCATATCAACATGGATTTCGAAGTGGTCGATCCTGCCTCACAAACCTGCTCACATCCATGGAAAGTTGGACAAAATCATTAGAAATGGGTTTGTCAATCGATTCGGTCTACATTGACTTTAGCAAAGCCTTTGACAGGGTTCCACGCAAACGTCTGATCTTTAAGCTCCGTCAAATGGGTGTGACTGGCAACCTACTCAAATGGTTGGCCGACTTTCTCACAGACAGGCACCAGCATGTTTGTATCGGAGACGCCAAGTCTCACTGGGAAACCGTTCACAGTGGAGTTCCGCAGGGCAGCGTTCTTGGTCCCATTTTGTTTCTGATATACGTAAACGACTGCCTGGATTGTCTGACATGCGAGAATGTAATGTTTGCTGACGATTTGAAGTTATGGAACTCGATTGAAAAACCGGAGGATGCGCGAAAATTACAACAAAACTTAGATCGCTTGCAAACATGGTGTGATGAGTGGCTGCTGAACCTTAATCTTAACAAATGCCAAATAATCCGACTGCGGGCTAGTTCCAGAAGGATGATTAGGTTTGAATATCAGTACTTCATCAGTGGTCACCAACTCCAGGAGGTAAATATTCTAAAGGACTTGGGTATATGGATAACACCAACTCTCAAACCACGTCGCACTGTGCGAATATCGCAAAGAAAGCTATGTGTTTTTAGGCGCAATCAGGAGGTCCTTCGTTAATTTTGACGGAGAGCTTCTTGGGCACGTGTTTGGAACATTTATCCGGCCGGTGTTGGAATATTGCGTTCAGGCGTGGCGCCGTTGGACAAAACATGACTACGCTCTGCTGGAGAAAGTTCAACGGAGGGCAACGAAACTAGTCAGCGGATTGGAATGCCTACCCTATGAGGGCCGCCTAGAAAGACTTAATGTTTTTTCTCTCTCTTATAGGCAATACAGAGGGGATATGATCTTAGTCTTCAAACTTTTGCTCTTCAGGTGGCCAACTTTTTTGAATTGGCAAACATGACAAGTCTCCGAGGTCACCAATACAAACTGAAAAAGAAATCACGCCAAACTTGAAGTGCGGGCCAACTTCTTTCCCAACGGGTGATTGACGAATGGAACAAACTGCCAGCCTCAGTTGTTCAGGCTGAAAGCGTAGAAATGTTTAAAAAGAAGACTTGATGCATTTTTACTTGATGAACATATATTTAGTCGACAGCAATGATCGATATACTAAAACGACTATCGCCATGTAACATTTGCTTGTTTTGCTACTGCCTATCTGTAAATAGGGTTTTCAAAGGCTCTGCCTATCTCCCTTATATATACTGAATTATACTAAATTATTGGCAATATGATTGGATATTATTGGATATGACCTTAGTCTTCAAACTGGTCAGGGGAGTTGATTTTGCTCTTCAGATGGCCAACTTTTTTGAATTGGCAAACATGACAAGTCTCCGAGGTCACCAATACAAACTGAAAAGAAAACACGCCAAACTTGAAGTGCGGGCCAATTTCTTTTCCCAACGGGTGATTGAAGAATGGAACAAACTGCCAACTTCGGGGGTTCAGGCTGAAAGCGTTGAAATTTTTAAAATAATACTTGATTATTTTTACTTTATGGACATATATTTAGTCAACAGCAATGTCGATATACTAAAACGACTATTGCCATGCAACATTTGTATATCTTGCTAGCCTCTATCTGTAAATAAATAAATAAATAAATAAATTGTATATTTAAGGCCCAGAGAGCCCCGTCATTTCAAACTTAGTATCGCGGTATAAATAAATACAAAGTGGATAATTGCTGCTCTATGTGAGCAGCCATATTAACAGCAGAAATTAACAATATGGTAGGCATATCCGATTCAGAACGATTTGCCATTTTTAAAACAATAGACAACAATCTTTAAAATAAACGGTGAACTAGAAAAGAAGCAGTAAAAAAACACCTACATAAAATCGGAGGCGGAAATCAGCGAGCCGCCAATTTAAAAAAATAGGAGAAAAAAACTGCTTCACTAAAAACATTAATAGCTAGATGCAATGGGATAGATCTGTGATGATGCTGACAACGTATGAGGGTTCGGAACGCTCCTTGTCGTGTGAGAGATAATATAGCAGTCAGAGCTACTGTTTGTAACCACCAGTGGAGGTGAGAGGACGGACTCATCGTGGACACCAGGTCAAAACGAAGACGGGACAGTAGAGGTCATGATATCATAATTGAGATGCGACCTTGCCGACTGCATAGTCCACCAATCAAAGAAGCAAAACTATCGGAACCCGCCTTGATCCTCAACTGAACCTGGAGACCATCGTCGGGGTTGCAAAAGCGGAGGAAAGTACCAAGGTTGTCAAGACTTGGCGATGCTAGTTTAAAATGAGGGGGGCAAAAATTGAATGCAAATATTGACTCTGCAGAGGATGATGGATATATAATAAGAGACCATTATAATATCAAGGGAACTGCCTCAAATACCAGGAGGACCCTTTTCGAAATCCAAAAGTTGCGAGTTTGGGAAGGAAACAGACAATAAGGACTTTATATCTTCCGAAGTTAAATGTTTGCGTAACTTTTGTTTTGAAAATAGCTAATGTGGACGACAACCTAATTTGCAGTGGAAGATTATTCCAGATGAAAGCATATTTGGAGGCAAAAACTGAGACCGGTTAGTTGTGGAGCTAAGGGGTGGTGAAATGATCATGGAGGAATTACGAGTGGCATAGGGTCGATCTACCGGAGTAAGAGCGTTAATTCGTGGGAGATTTGGGCTAGAGTTAACGCGAAACAGGAAGCAGAGACCGGCTTCGAGTCTTCTAACCCACAGAAATTTAATGTTTGCTAACTGGCATCTATCCGTATAAGAGATACTGGATCCAGGAAGAGAAAATAGTTTTCGAGTAAAACCACTGAACTTTTTCAATCTTACCGCGGTCAGAGGCGTTCATCAGCCCAAAGAGGGGACAGCAGTATTCTAGAATAGGAAGAACAAACATGCGGTACAGGTCTAACTTTATTTCCGGAAGGAAGAAATTGTGCGATATAAAACCACATATCTGAGCAGCCTTTGCAGAAATTCGATCTGCATGAGGCGATAATGCTAGCTTGTTCGTGTAACTTAGACCTAAGTCTTTTATGGTTGATTTTAAAAGTGTACTATTTTTGAAATACGATGGGTCCAGGAAGCTTAGCGGGCCAAAACACATAAACTACTCTTGGATGAAGAAAACTCCATCTGCCAAGTACAGCTCCAACGTGAGAGCATAAGTAGATCAGTGTTGATTTTATCCACGCAACTATTGGCAGTGTCTTTAGAAATGAATAAATGCACTTGAGATCGTCAGCGTAAACAAAAGTTTGTGAATTTGTGAGTAAAGCTGAAATTTCGTTTATGTACAGAATAAAGAGAAGGGGACCTAGAACCGTGCCTTGAAAACGCCACTCGTGATCGGTTGAGGCGTCGAGTTGCTATTACCTACTAAGACCTTCTGGCTGCGGTTAGACAAGTAGGAACCAATGAAGTCAAGGAGAGGAGGCCGGATGCCGAGGGCTTCCAGTTTCACCAGAAGACGTTTGTGCGGTACCTTGTCAAAGGCTTTGCTCAGGTCAAAGTAGATCACAACCACTGTCTGCTGCTCATTACGAAGGGAAGTGACGAGGTTAAGAAAAGCTAAGTGACACACTTCGCATGATCTCCCAGGTAGAAAACCATATTGTGAGTCGCTTAAGAGCTTATTTTCTAAGCAAAAGTCGAGAATTTGATTAAAAATAATTTTTTCAAGAAGTTTTGCAAGAGCCGGGGTTTTTGTGAACGCCTCGATAATTATTTACGTCCGAACGAGATCCCGACTTGAAGACAGGAAGAATAATAGATGTCTTCCATGAGTCAGGAAAGAATCCGTTTAAAAGATAAACTGAGAATACATGGCTAAGCAATCGGGGAAAGCTCGGCACTCTCTTAATAACTGAGTTTGGAATACCATCAGTCCCCGAAGAGTGCGAGTTTTTCAGACGCATTATTTGCTTACGAATTAGTTCTATGGAGAAATCAATGGTACTGATAACATTAAATGAGGATGCCTGAAACGTCGGAACCGGTTCAGATTCCATCGTAAGATGATTTGCAAAGAATGCACTAAACAATTCTGCCTTCTCAGAGTCTTCGAGAACGAATTTCATAGTTTCATTAAGTAATGGTGGTATTTCATAACCTCGTTTAGAGCAGGATCGACGGCGGAACAGTTGAGCAACAGATTTTGCAGAGTTTGGCTCGCTGAGTGCGCGTGATTCCCTCTGTCTGTCCCGTGCAAGCCGAATCTTAGAGGCTAATTCAAAAATCTCTGCAATAGGGTTGGCGCGTTGTTTGAAATTGGTTTCGAATTTCAAGTACCTCGAGCCTACGAGTTTTAAGTCTCTACCTCAGTGTAGAAGACACGGTGTTGGAAAATCTATTAAAGAATTGTCTTTATATTCCTCTGAGTTTATAAATTGCAACTTGGACCCTCGATCTTTGCTGCTTTCCGAAACTCACGCCGGCTGTGTGATCCCTGCATCTGCTCTCAATCGCGGAAGGGACTCAAACCAAAGGCTGAGTCCTTATATTTTCAAATTCTTATTGTTGAAAACTCAGCTGACTCTCTATTAATTTTGTGGCAATTATAACATGCAAAACTCAAGTTCCATAAGTTTATTGTCACAAAAAATTGGTCCACGACCAAGCTGCTTGGGACCGTCTCTCGGCGCCTCTACCCACTCGGCCATATTGGCAGGGGATCTTGTTAAGCAAGTTAATGGACAAGCAGAAAACAATTTTAACCATCGTTATTCTGCTATTTGTTCACCTCCCGCTAAACGGGGTAAAAGTTCAGTAAGCTTAACTAATGTAGCTTACGAAGACGAAACATGTATGGGGTGTTTCAGCCTCCAGCAGAAATTCTCAGGGATGGAGCAGGAAATAAGGAATCTAAGACAAGAAATAGATAACTTAAAAAAATCTATATCTCGCCCAACTGCTAAAAACGCCCCTGTTCGTAATAAACCTACAACAAAGCAAAATTCGTATTCATTTATAGCTTCTTCAAGCTTACATAAAAGTCACATTAAACATATCGCGACTGCTGGACCCGGTAAACCAGAGGAAATTTCGCTACTTCCGAAGGGAGCCCCATCTAGTCCTTGCGCCACTCTACCGGTACTTAGTTCGGGTAGCATCAGCACTAATCTGGCTTTACCGCCCATCGCCACATCACTGGTAGACGATGCACCAACATACGATGTTGAAGAGGTTGGCGAGTTCGTTAAGCCAAAGAAGAAAAGGTCTAAGAAGAACAAGTCGTGCAGAGATTTGGCTCTAGCCTGCCCAACACCCAGTTCATGTGGACCTACCGGGCCAAGTGAATTGGTTACCAGTACTCACTCAGCTGAAAGATCTGAGTTACAAACGGGCCCTCGTTTGAGTCGAAAACATAATTTAGTCATTAAAGGGGTCCCGGAGTCAGCTTCAAGTATTCCAAAGGAGCGAGTCAAACATGACTTGGATCTCCTTCAATTGTATGCAAAAACGATGCTAACGGACGGCGAGTCCATCCACATTCTCAAGGCATATAGAATAGGGAAAGCTCTGTCCGCACCCGAATCAAATTCTCGACCAAGACCTCTTAAAATCATCTTGGAAAACGAAGCACAGGCACAGCTCCTGCTACAGAGAAAAACAACCCTACGGGGCCTGCATTCTGAAGTTTTTTTTCAACCGGAATACGGACTGAAGGAGAGACTAAAAATGAGACAGTTAATAATAGAACTGGAAACACGAAGGACCAATGGCGAGGCACATCTCCAAATAAGAAACGGACAAATTGTTCAAGTGAAAAGAGCATTTCTTTGGCCGAAGGCATTCACTCTGACAGCCTAACTGTCCCTTCTCAGAAACCAAAAACGTGCGCGCTTAAATTATTCGTATTAAATGCCAGATCTCTGCTTAATAAGATGCCATTGCTCCAGACTCTGGTTTTCATCCACTGCCCCGACATTGTAATAGTTACAGAGACTTGGGCAACACCCTGTGTATCCAACTCTGAACTCAATATTCAAGGGTACGACTATATTCGTAACGATCGACACGAGGGCCGTGGCGGAGGAAGCTGCATCTATATTAAGCAGCCACTTACCTTTCTGCCGTTGGATTATCGACAATTTACCGCGGTAGAAGAGAGTTGTTGGCTCCGAGTAGTTCTTAAAGATAACTACTCTTTACTCGTCGGTTGTGTCTATCGCCCCCCAAACGCAAGTGGGGATTACGATCTCCGTCTCTCACAGGCATTTCATGCCGCAGTTGACCTAAATATGAAGTACTGCTTGATTGCAGGTGACTTCAATCTCCCTGAAGTTCATTGGTTTCCACCTTCCGGTCCTGCAAAGTTCGAAAACTTGCTTGAGGCCATAGATACTGGCATGTGGGATCAGGTAGTTGATTTTTCCCACCCGAGGATCAAACATACTTGATCTTATCTTCTGCAGAGGTTGTCAGCCACTGTCAGTTTCACCTTTAGACCCACTTGGGAGTTCAGACCATGCTATAGTTGTTTCTTCACTAGAAATCGAGGCTGATGAAACGTTTTCAAAAAAATATAGCTTTTTCCACGATTTCCGATCAGCAAATATGGGGGAATTACTAACACATCTTAATTCCCACGATTGGACTAACTTCTTTCTATGTTTGGATGTGAATGTTTGTACTGATACATTCTACCAAGTTCTAGGTCCACTCATTTCTCGTTTTGTTCCTCGTAAGAAAATAATTAATGTCAAGGATGAAGTCTACCTCCCTTTATCTTTCCGCCGTAGATTGCGTAGACTCTCGCGTCGTTTTCATCGACTAAATGACACTTCCGTCCTGCCATTGATCCAGCAAATCTTTGAACAGGCTAAGAGGCTCTCCGAAGAAAAAGCGACTAGCTGAAGAGGTTAACTTTGCCGAAAACCCTTCGTACAATGTTGCAAAAACTCTTTTCGCGGACTGTAAAATCGCAGAGAAAAACTCAGTACCCTGTACTTCGAGATGCTTTTGAAACCCTATAGCTGACGCTAAGTTGACGGCTGATAGCTTCAATGCTTTCTTGTCTAGAACTTTCAGTGAACATTCGGTCGCCCCTTTCCAAACGTCCGGGTTTGGACCGGTAACGTCCTCGAAAACATAACTTTTACCCTCTGGGACGTAACCGTAGCCATTCGGCGTTCTCGCCAATCTTACAGTCCTGGACCAGATGGCGTCCCGGTCAGCGTTCTAAAGGCGGATGCAAATGATATATTTCCGTCACTTCTGTATAAGATATTCAATCTTGCTCTTGAAAGTGAAACCTTCCCTATTTTATGGAAGGAATCGCACATTTGCCTATACCCAAACACGGCAGAACTACGTCATTTGACGACTTTAGGCCAATAAATACACTGCCAGCAGCCTCGAAGATATTAGAGACCTTGATTAAAGACAAGTTGATGCGTCACCTAACAGAGAATAACCTACTTAATGCGGCTCAGCATGGGTTTCTCGAAAAAGATCTTGTGACACCTGCCAGCTCTCTTACTTTGATCATGTGCTACAATCTAGAGATAGTGGTTTTGCAATTTACACCGTTTATTTCGACTTCACGAAGGCTTTTGATCGTGTTGACCACGATCTCCTCCTGCTGAAACTTACCTCCTTCGGCATAGGTAACAAGCTTCTGAACTTAATATCCTCCTATTTGAATGATCGCGCACAACGGGTAAAAATTTCCGATGTTATCTCCAACCCCACGCACGTGAGGAGTGGCGTTATTCAGGGTAGTGTACTCGGCCCGCTTCTATTTTGCCTTTTTGTGAACGATGTTCCTGATTGTTTTCAGTATGGTAGGCCCTTTATGTACGCTGATGATTTAAAAGTTGCTTATCGTTATAAACCGGTCGATTGCCACATTGTGTTTGAGCTCTTAAAAAAGGATCTTCAAGCCTTCGCTCAGTGGTGTCGCACATGGCGCCTTTCGCTCTCTTGGCACAAATGCTCCGTTATGGTTAGTTGTGACAACCATCAGCCTCATCTAAGCATAGACGGTCATGACTTAAATGTGCCCGGGTTTATAACGGATCTGGGCATATCATATTCTAGTAGTCTTAATCTGTCAGAGCACTGCGCCCTGATTGTCTCTAAAGCACGCCAAACCACTGGGTTTATTCTCAGAAATTTTAAAACCCTCAATATTAGGACCAGCCTTTATAAAATGTATGTCAGACCTAGTCTGGAATACTGCTCGTTTCTATTTAGCCTTCTGCACGCGAGTGAACGGAGGAAGATAGAATCAGTCCAGCACTTCTTTACTAAAAAGAGTTATTACTTCAGAGCACAGAAACTTGTCCTACCAACAACGCTGTGAGCTTACAAGCCTCGACCCGTTGTGGCTTCGTAGATTACAGAAGGGACTATTTTTACTGTTCAAGCTTTTAAACGGTTTTACCTTTAACCCCCTTACATCCCTGAGGCAGCTCGACCACTGTCGGCGCACCAATCATAGAGATGTATTCTTATTTCTTCCTTTGGCACGCACCGTTAAATACCGTCAGTTTTTTTTCGGTAAATGCTATAGCAATCTGGAATAAACTACCCAGAAGTATTAAAAATTCAGCAAAACTATCCTTTGTTTACGAGAGCTGTCACTAGTTTTCTACATTCAGGACACCTTCCGCGAATTTTGGGTGCTGATTCTCTGGAAGCTCTTTTCCGTTCTGATGGCGTCCACGGACTCTGAATCCTATGCCGGACTTCATGCTGAAGGCAATATTGCTGGCTCTGCAGTCCGTAATCGGGTTATTCCTCAGTCTACAGCTAGCAGCCGCTCGCCGGCATACTTGCTGCTAGTACAGAAGACCAGATCCACAACACCGAAAGGAGAAGTACTACACTGTGCACGTGTGTCAACACTTCCCTGTCCTAAACTTTAATCTGTTCAACAAGCTGCAGTTTTTTCTCCTGAAAATACCTTAAAGAACGATCAGGAGTTTTTTTCACTGTCAGCTGGACCCCTTACTGTATATATCCCTTTTGACCTTGCCTGTAAACTGGCAATAAATAAAAATAATAATAATAAAGGCTTTGCCTATCTCCCTTATATATACTGAATTATACTGAATTATAATATCTGTCTTTGCCATATTTTTCTGTTTGTTTACAATTTTATTTGCCGATTTGTCTTGATAATGTGGCGCAGTGGTTAGGTGTATCACCACATGGCACCAATTTTTACCCAGCGCCGATGAATCATGTGTGTCTGTGTTTTCCATACCTCTTAGGATTGTATGCGAATGCATTTAATTTATAAATCTTCTTAATTAAATGGGCTAGGGTGCAATAATATTCAGCAGTCACACTTCTAAGAAGCATGCAATGACTCAGCATTCGTCGTGACTTCTCCTTTCACGATTGAAGGCGGAGTAAATCATCACTATAGTGGCCGAGGACTTCGAGGTTGACACAAATACACGGGCGAGTAACGCACCTGTAGTCGCTATTAGTTGATGCGCGTACTAAACAGGGTCTCTTAGCACCATGCTGATCACTCAAACGCAACGTTCATTAGAAGGAACGACAGAAATGTTGGAAATTAATTCTTCTTATAAGAAGGATATAAAGGTATAAAAGGGCACAATAGAAAAAAAGGAAGGGAGCGTTGCATGAAGCGATGTCCCTTTTGGAGTGGGGGAATTCTGTCCTGTCCATTATAAAACCGGTAAGGAGTGCAACGCTGTGGGCGACTGCAGGGTCACGATGAGGGGATGCTGACATTAAATGGAGGATAACGATACGATAAGCGGCGACGGTAATCGTGGGGACGGGGGTCAGCGTTTGGTTGTGGAAGGGGACACTGGCATCTTCACCGAAATTTGTACACTTCATTCCCATCCGGGATCCACGTGAAAAGTGCTCCAGTCTATTCAAACAATTCTGTGCGAACTGTGGTTCGTTTCATAACACCGCTGGCTTGAATTTTGGAAGCAGGTGAATGTAAAGGCTTGTATTTCTCGTAAAGATAACACCCTGAACGTGGAATAATCCTCAGTGATAAATATTCGGATAGCTGCAAAATCGTAAAGTCCAAGTAAATAACTTCCAAATTTAGAGACTGGACAATCCGCTCAAGGGTTATTCCAAAACGACCTGTCGTATACACTAAGATAGAAATTAATTCAGTATAATTCAGTTTATATAAGGGAGATAGGCAGAGCCTTTGAAAACCCTATTTACAGATAGACGCTAGCAAAACAAGCAAATGTTACATTGCGATAGTCGTTTTAGCATATCAATCATTGCGGTCCACTCAATATATGTCCATCAAGTAAAAATGCATCAAGTCTTCTTTTAAACATTTCAACGCTTTCAGCCTGAACAACCGAAGCTGGCAGTTTGTTCCATTCTTCAATCACCCGTCGGGAAAAGAAGTTGGCCCGCACTTCAAGTTTGGCGTGTTTTCTTTTCAGTTTGTATGGGCGTACTCGGAGACTTGTCATGTTTGCCAATTCAAAAACGTTGGCAATCTGAAGTGCACAATCAACTCCTCTGACCAGTTTGAAGACTAAGATTATATCCCCTCTGTATTGCCTATAAGAGAGAGGAAAAATTTTAAGTCTTTCTAGGCGGCCCTGATAGGGTAGGCATTCCAATCCGCTGACTAGTTTCGTTGCCCTCCGTTGAACTTTCTCCAGCAGAGCGTAGTCATGTTTCGTCCAAGGGCGCCACGCCTGAACGCAATATTCCAACACCGGCCGGATAAATGTCCCAAACACGCGCCCAAAAAGCTCTCCGTCAAAACGAAGGACCTCGTGATAGCGCCAAAGATACACATATATTTTTTTTCGATATTCGCACAGTGTGACGATGATTTGAGAGTTGGTGTTATCCGTATTCCCAAGTCCTTAAGAATATTTACCTCCTGGAGTTGGTGACCACTGATGAAGAACTGGGATTCAAACCTAATCATCCTTCTGGAACTTGACCGCAGTCGGATTATTTGGCATTTGTTAAGATTAAGGTTCAGCAGCCACTCATCACACCATGTTTGCAAGCGATCTAAGTTTTGTTGTAATTTCCGCGCATCCTTAGGTTTTTCAATCGAGTTCCATAACTTCAAATCGTCAGCGAACATTACCTTCTCGCATGTCAGACAATCCAAGCAGTCGTTTACGTATATCAGAAACAAAATGGGACCCAGAACGCTACCCTGCTGAACTCCACTGTGAACGGTTTCCAGTTAAGACATGGCATCTCCACTACAAAAACGCTGGTGCCTGTCTGTTAGAAAGTCGGCCAACCATTTGAGTAGGTTGCCAGACACACCCATTTGAGGGAGCTTAAAGATCAGACGTTTGTGTGGAACCCTGTCAAAGGCTTTGCTAAAGTCAATGTAGACCGCATCGACTGACAAACACATTTCTAATGATTTTGCCCAACTTTCCATGGATGTGAGCAGGTTGGTGAGGCAGGATCGACCACTTCGAAATCCATGTTGATATGAACTTAGATTACAACTTCGTAAACTCCAAGAAGCAGAAATTGAAATTAATTTCAAACAGCGAGCCCTTTATAATTTACCTTCTTCTCTGTCAAAGTGGATAAACCATGAAATGCCCTATCTGAAGACGTTATAATGTCACAATCGCTGGAACGCTTTAAAAGTAACCTTGAGAGTTTTATGTTTCAAAACGAGTAGGAGCAATGAGGAATTTATCTTAACCATCGAAACGCACACACCACCTTTTATACTTTATGATCGCCTTTGCAATTTTTCCAGCCACCTGGTTTCTCTGTAAACCGCATTTAATTTCCCGTTACAAATTTGGTACTCAAAGGCCCATGCCTATTTCCTTCAATAAATTAAATTGAATTGAAGAATACCACCAATAGACGCGTAGACTCCGTCCTCAGTTCTGATTGGCTCCTAAGGGTTTGCATATGACCAAACCTCATGCTATGAACGGTGAGGTCGTCCTAAATATTTCTTGTCAATCTCAAGGCGGTCAGGAAAAAGTATTTTAGCAATTTTTATCAATGCTCATTTACAGACCAGAAGCAAAAACCGAAGAATTATCGAGTCCATTAGCTCGCATAAGAATGTACAGCCCAATACCGACGAGTCTGCTCATCTATATACGTGTGAAAGCCAGTATAAACGCAAGGCTTCTAAAACGTCAAAGTTTTCGCTGGGAAATCAGAAGCCTGCCCTGAAGTCTCCCAAGAAAATACCAAATTCTGAACGCACACTGAAGTTTGCACACGTTGCCGACAAGATATCGACGAATCCGCTTCAGGTCGGCCTGTCAGCTAAACAACATCCTAGTCAAGAGGAATTCCTGAACACTGTCAAGTAGTATTTTGTTCAATTAATTTTTTCAGGGAACCTGTCAATGCTTTTATTGAACCGCTTTTTTTCGAAAACATCTTGGAAAGAGTTCGGGGAGAAGATTGGCCTGCACCCGCACTTAGTATCAACATTGGTAAACCACTTTAACCTCAAGAAACCCACTTTGATTCAAACGTCTGCAATTAAACCGTTGTGTGATGGCTGCGATGCGTTAATAAAGGCTCAGACGGGATCTGGAAAGACGTTTTCGTACGCCGTACCTCTGCTAAATCACCTAATGAACCTCGAACCACCTATTACTCGTGGTGATGGGCCTAGGGCTGTAGTACTCCTTCCTACTCGAGAATTAGCTTCACAGACTGCAGAAGTTTTCGTCCAGTTAACTAAGGCTTGTATCCGAATAGTTTCGGGTTGTCTTATAGGCGGAACAAAGCGAAAATCTCAAAAAGCAAGGTCTGTTTCTACATTTCCAAGTTTTCACATTTATTGCCTTTGCTATCCTTTATTTAATAGCACATTTTCTGTTGCGCCTTTGACATTGGGTCTTTATTCGATTTCCTCTAATAGCCTCCGGAAGGGATTGAATATCATCATCAGTACACCCCAGCGACTTCTCGACCATTTAGGGAAGACTTCGAGCCTGACTCTAAAAGGTGTACAGTGGCTTGTTATTGATGAGGCTGATCGTCTCGTCGAACTTGGTTTTGAGCGTGACGTTCGGCGCGTCATCGAACGTGTGGCAAGAGAAGTATCTGCTGTAGATAGGTCAGTGCCTGTTCAGACGGTGCTCTTATCAGCAACTCTTACACCAGGTAAACTTTTTTCGAGGCTTTTATATCTTATAAATGCAACGCAGATTTTTTAAACCCAAAATACGATTTTTTATAAAACTGAATTTCTTGAAAAAAAAGACTGTTATATAAGTTATCCTTCCACATTATCAATTTATAAGTTTTGTCTACATTGGTGCTCACTACGGATAATTAGTTCGCGTGCTTACCACTTTCTCGTAAATTACTACTCGGCTCGTTTACTTAAAAGTTAGGTTTCGGTACCGCTTCATCTCTCTATTTTTCGTATCATCACTTCGGCATTACAGCTTTCCAGTCCTGTTTAAAAAAAGCGATTATTCCAGAAGCATGTGTACTCCGGGTCCTGAAAATTGCTTTCCTCGGTTATTTTATAAGCTTAGAATGCGGGCAATCTGGTTTTACTTATTTTCTCTTTCGCAGGGCTGCTGACCGAGTCAAAAAACAGTTAAGAAATTTCTGAGCCATAAGATCTTGCAACTTGCCTATTCCCTTCCCGAATCTTTCTTGCCCCATACTCTGTTAACCTAAGCGTCAATAATTTCGGTACATTTTTATATCTAGCCAGTCAATAATTAAAATTCATCAATAGTTATCATCCTGAATAACGATGAATAAGTGCCTTCTGTCAGTGCTATATGATCTGAATATCAAATAAGGCTTTCGGAAATTTGAAAGCGGTCATTTTCTATGTACAGGGCTCTTTTAAAGTCGTGACTGAATCTCTCGAACTTTGGGTTCTCCTCACTCTTCCTGTACGCACTTGCTTGCAACCAGCTTATTATATTGTCTTCTCGTAGGCGGACTACCAACAAAATAAAAATGCTTGGCGTCCAGTAAATCTGTGTCCTAATTACGTCTTTCTCTTGAGCCTGTGTTCCCAATATGACACAATAAGAAATTTTTAAACCCCTGTTTTTACTCTATCGTCAGGCGTCGAAAACCTGGCAGGTCTGGCCCTCCGCAATCCTGTTCGTTGTCAGGTTGGCGAACAGTCATCGTTGCAACCTGACACCCTGAAAACTAACTCCCCTTCTCAAGACTCCATTATGGCTCCGCATGCAGCCTTCGCGATGCCCAGTGGTCTCAAACACTTCTTACTTGTTTGTCCATGCAAACTGCGTCTTGTCATTCTAGCTGCCTTTCTTCTCCTCAAGGCCCGGGTTGGTCGTCTTTGAATTTACTTTCTTATCCTCCTTCTTAACAGTAACTAGGCTATAATTTTTCCAAAGTAGAATCGAGTCTCTCTTCGAACTTTCTAGATGTTGGATTTTTGCCTTCTTGTTGGCCTTCTCTCATATCTGGTTACAGTACTTATCTCTATACAATGTAATCCCAAAAGATTTTATACACCAGAATGTGGGATTTCGGGTGAGCATCTCTCCAACCAAATGCAGAAGTTGTAGTTGTCCAAATATTTTCTTAAGTGGTGCCCTTTTTGCCTTGATTGTCATTGTATAAATGAATGTTATCTGATTTTATAGCAATTTACTGCGGTGGAATTCTTTCTTACGTATTCTTCGTACCCATCCAGGCCTTAAATTTTGTATTT
This sequence comes from Schistocephalus solidus, assembly GCA_017591395.1. NCBI lineage: Eukaryota > Metazoa > Platyhelminthes > Cestoda > Diphyllobothriidea > Diphyllobothriidae > Schistocephalus > Schistocephalus solidus. The sequence goes on along the minus strand of WEDG01001415.1, from coordinate 16,204 downwards.
AAAGAGTGCTTGTCGCTGGGCTTCATAAAGGCTCACCGATTACTTTATTCCTTTAAACGCCTCTGTCCGTTGCATATATGTTTAGGTTTTTTAAATTACACACTGAATAACTTCACGCAATGTACTTCAGAAACAGTATTAATATACACTTATCTCCTGTGCTACTTAATCGTTTCGGCGTCTTGACATTTACCCTGATTCCAAACTTATGAAATTGATCAAAGCGCTTGTCTTGAGTAAAAATTTTAAGAAGTACTTTCCTAGAAAATAACTTTGGAAAAGAATTTATATGTTCTGCCTTTTTATAAAATTCGATTTAATTTTTTACCGGCATCGACAATCAATAGTAAAACTGTCACTACTTAAGTAATGGCTTTTATCAACTAGAATTTCTACCAGTAACCGGAGGGATGTTCCTTCAAAAGACGACATCCCTGTGTTTTAGATATCTTCAGATTATGTTGTATGCAGACCAGTATTACAAGTTCACTTAAATAATATTTCTAACCGAATTTCATGCACACTCAAAAGAGTCAAAACCCCTAAACGGGCCACATGTATATGCACTGGAGCAACACGGGGCAGGCGTTTTTGGGGATGCACATCGATAACAGGTACCGTACATGGGAGGGTGTGGTGGTACCCCGTATGCGGGTCCATGTAATGCCGGCCACCTGCGCTTTCTCGCACTTCCGGTAGATACTGCGCCATTTTACTATTGCTAAACTAAATCACATGCAAGTCACCGTCCCTGCATTCACCTGGCTGTATGGCACACGGCAATGATGTCGAGCTGTCGTATGTCATTTCTTCGCTCTCGTCTGTTCTTTGACTGTTAAACTCACATTTACCGGCGTCTTCTCCACGGTGCTGTTTCTCTTTTCGTCGCCCAGTACTTTTTTAGTCCTCCGCTATATCTAAACAGTTTCTCACTTCCAGCAGTCCATCGGTGTTGAACTATCCCGTTACAAGACAACATAATGATTTGTTTAAAAAAACACCCACATGCCACAGGTGTTGACGCTTTCCCCTTTGTATTCAGCTAACATTGCATATTTGCAGTTTACTGTTCTTATTTTTTACCTCTTTCGAATCCCCAGTATAACAAACGATCCGGCAAGATCATCGTCTTCTTTGCCACTCAAGACTGCGTCGATTTCCACTATCGGTTGTTCGGTGAAACCCTCTGTGACACCAACGATGATATGCATTCTCCCGTGCTGGCATCCAACCTCAACCTCTTCCGCCTTCACGGTAACATGGATCACAATGTGAGTTATGAACCTTCCAGATTTTTCTTCGAGCAAGGAAGAAGGTAAACTTTTCGTGTTTACTGGTGGGAGCTTTTGAACCCGCACAAGAGTCTATCGTCAGAAATTGAAGGAGCACCGAGGCAAGCGGTAGTTATAAACCGTTTTAGCCAATGAACGACCAGTTTTAGAAGTATGCTCATCGCTCTGTAAATGGCTTCGATATTGACATGCCGATTGAGTTCCGGGTTTCAATCAGTTCACGGTTTGTCTTGTCCCTAACCCCAGCATTCATTCTGGGCTGTGCCCTTGAAGAGTTCCAGGTTTCAATCAGTTCACGGTTTGTCTTGTCCCTTACCCCAGCATTCATTCTGGGCTGTGCCCTTGAAGACTTGTTTCGGGGAAAGGGAGCGTCGAAGTAACGAGTTTGACAACTCAGATAAAAAAAGCATTAAATTCAGTCGTTCAGTCAATTTTCCTCTTGCATTATTGAGTACCTACGGCTCGAATGTTTGCTTCTACCGTTTTACCGTCTTGGTGCACAATACCCGGATGGCCGAGACTGTTCCATCTACCTCCCCTTCTCTGTAAGCTGGCCCTGGCCGGAAACTTCTCTTGATTGCCTTGCGGCACGTTTTTAGAATTCCTCGCGATTAGTGCCATGGAAGTTTATGGGTTTATGTCCAACAAAACTGTTCACCGGAAAGATGTGGTTTGTGTCAAGTTCCACACTCGGCCACCCAAAAAATTAACACCGGTCCGTAACCGAGTCTTTACTGGTCGTGATTTCATCGCCGTTGTCGATTCTTGGCGTGAAGATTAATCGGCCCTTTGGTCTGCTGTTACCAGGACCGGTGGTCATCCGCATTTTCCCCGCGTGGCTATTAATTTTACCTAGGCGAAATCGCAACACAGAATATAGAAGCCGACGGTTACTGCGTTTGTTAAATGAATGTGGGCCGGAAAACCATGGCTCAAGCAACTCACGGCTAACTCAGTTGTCACCTCTTGCAGGAATTTCAGCCTCACCGACACTCAAGGTGTGACCGCACCCCGTCGAATAAGACACGATCTGACAGTTAACGTCATTTCTTCTGCTCACCGCTGCTGCATGCTCTGATATTCGCTTTCGAAGTAGTCTTCTAGTTTCTTCGGTGTAGTTGCCTTGTTCGCAACTGCAACACATCCGGTAGGATCCTTTCCCTTGTAAGTCTCGAAATTAGCGAACTCTGTAGTGTGCCTTTCCCTGCTCGTAGATTGTTGAAGCATTTCGGACACGCCCAGATCGTCTTGAAGTTCTGTCTCAAGATGTACTTCACGTTTGACGGCCAAATCTACCAGCCAATGGGTTTCCCGATTTCGAGACTCAGCTTAGGTGATCCTACATCGGTGGGAGTCTCGGTTCTTCGTCGTCATCGAACAAGACCATGTGCTGGAATTCAAAGGTCGTTCCAACGCCGTCTTCACGGACTTATAATTCACGATGAAGGCGGAAGAAAACAACCAACTAGCCTCCCCGACGTCTTCACCTGCTGCAAAGATTTTGGTGTTCAGGAAAGCGACCAACTACGACGCAAAAACTGAACCTCAACAGCAACTACCCAATCAGTCGCAAACGTAGTTGCGTAAAGGCGCTATACTGGCGTGTCGAGACGTATTGCAGTGAGCCGGGAGACAAGGTTGCTAAACTATAGTATATTCGACAGGTCCTTGAAGTGAATGGTGCAACTTAGTCAGGCACTGCATGCATAAATGCGACGAGGGAAAAACTTCAAGTGGCCCCAAATTTGGCGATCAATCCCGTACGTCTCCTCACAACACTCGGAGCTTGAGTGGCACGCCGACCGAAGGCAACTATCAGGCGCCAGGTAATGCGACCAAAAGACGCAGTGCCACAGCAGGAAACGTCCGGAGTCGATTACCGGATGTGTTGCATTTGCTAACAAAGCAACTACACCGACGAAACTAGGAGACTACTTCGCACTTAAATGATCGAGCGTGTCACAGCTGTGAGTAGGAGGAATGACGCTAAATCCCAGATCGTGGCTCATTCGACGGGACGTAGCCACACCTTCGAGTTTGTTGAGATTTAAATTCTCGCACGAGGTTACAAACTAGTGAGTCGTGAGCTGCTTGAGTCATGGTTCTCCGGCCCGCATTCAATTAACAGGCGCAATGACCTTCCGCCCACATATCCTATGTTGTGATTTTGCCTGTGCAAAATTACTGGCCACGCGGGGATAATGCGGGTGACCAGCGGTCCTGGTAAAAGCGGGACAAATTGCCGAGTAATCGTCATGGGGGATGAAATCATGGCCATTAACGACTCGGGTACGAACCGACAAGCAATCATCGCATCACCTACTATCCTCAGCGATGTACACGATGACTTCCAAGTAAAGTAGGCGTGTGGTGGTCTGGCAACCACGCCTATAAATACTGCGTCCCTTGTGCTCCTTATTACCCTTTTCTGTTGCGCTAAACTCGAGAAAGAATCCGAACTGTCAGGCTAATAAAACTCTTTTTCCAGTGATAATGCCTCCTTCACGACTACTTCCTGGAACTCGCCTCTTCGCTTCTATTAGCAATTTACATTGTCAGGGAACGTACTTCAAACAATGCACAAATATTGGTAAGTTCTTAAGTTTGCGAACGTACCAACCATAATTCAACAGCGCAGCACAGAGCCTGCACTTGTGAGGTCTAACTTTCGGCTCCACCCGTCGACAGATTTTTTCGGTCTTGTGAGCTTGTCCCATTTCCTGTCGTCTGGATTGATAAATTAATAAATATTTATTAGAATTACCGAATATAACAATCTCCATTCTTCTTGGCTCTTTCCCTTCCCCCCACCAAAGTGTCTGGTGGACATGACTTCACCGTTCACCGTTGGCTGTTTTGTTTTTCAGGACAGGTATCCGGTGTTTCGGGCTTTTTCCAACTGTCCTAACGGCATCCTCCTAACAACAGATGTTGCTAGTCGGGGTCTGGACCTTGCAGGCGTAGCCTGGGTGATACAGTATCACGTCTCCGGCACACCAGTCGATTACGTGCACCGTGTCGGTCGAACTGCGAGGGCAGGTGGTCGTGGAAAGGCATTGCTCATGCTGCTGCCCGAGGAGGAGACTTACGTGAGCATGCTGCGGTCCACTGTGGGCATAGAGTTGAGGAAGCTGGAGGTTACAGACGTCCTGCAAACCGCTCTGTTTCACGTGAACAATTCTGGCTAAAATGGCCAACAAAAAGGTGAGTATGATGAGTTTTTCTCTCGTCATTTGCTCGCGGCGTCTCCCCTGTACGCTGGCAAATGTGCCATTTTTGTTTTGGGGCTAGAGGTCGTAACCTGTGTATTAATTTTGGTCTCCCCCTGTCGCCTGTCTGCTTCCTACTAGGTTGTAATATCGCCTGTCATAACCTATGTTTCGATAGACTGTGGAGGTGGATCAAAGCCAGATATTACGGGAGTCATCTTAGGTAAACCGTTATTCAATGCGACACCAGTAGTGCTTTCGACATTATAGTTCAGCCATTTTCATCACTTAGGGAGATTGATACGGGGAGAGGTCCTGGTTATATCAGACTTAGGTAGTAGATGTTAGGTCTCCCCCTGCTCCTTTAAAACTTATGTCATGTCATTTGGCCTCTGATACCGTTTTCAGATTTTTATTGATCTCCCATTTGTGACCACCTACTATCAGGAGACGCGTGTACACCCATTCCGCTGTAAGCCATCCATCTTTCTCTGTAACATTACCAGTGGCAGTCAGACATGACGTCACCCAAGTTCATTTTCGGAAACTCCTCGATGTGACATTTATTTGCATTTCCTTCAAACTGACCCGAAGCGGTGTAACTAGCAGTCCGATCGCCATTACTGACGAGGTCCACCATTTAACCCACGGCATGGTTCGCAAGGGGACGGTGACTTACGCGTTTAATTAGGTTAGTAAACTTGCACTGCCTCTTACTGTACCCCCTTATCCTTCACTCTCTCCTGAGCCCAATGTCAGGATAAATTCAAGAAGACTGGAGGCCGGATCGGCCTCAGGTGACTGGCAAAGCTACACAGTCCGTCTATGCGCCACGCACGCCTAGTCCGTGCACAATGACCCAAGATGTCACCTCAAAAAGAGAAGGATTTCCTCGATCCCATTAGCGTGGGCGTGCCATGGACAGCACACTAGGAAGGACTTATTGCAGTCCAACCCTCCGTCTAGAAAGCATAGAGTTACTCCCGTCAGTTGGCAGCCTTCGAAGCCACAGCTTTTAGCGCACCGTGATATTTCCAAAGGACTTACAACTATAGCATGTACCAAAAGGCCGATTTTCTTTAAACGGCGCGTGATTCCCGCAGTCGGCTTACTTTTGCGACCCTAGTTGGTGCTTCTCCACGTGCATTTTCCTCGTGTCCACCACATTTTATGCGCGAGTTTTTGGTGTCTTGTAGGCGTCCGTGACTACGGTGGAAGACGCTGCTGCCAGCCTCTCGAGGCACTTGCTCACAACCGTCTCCCAAAACTCGGAACTGCAGGCCCTAGCTGAGAAAGCCTACCTCTCCTTCCTTCGCGCCTACGCCAGCTTTTCTGGTCCGATGCGAGCCCACTTCACTTTTCGCCGGCTGCACCTGGGTCATGTGGCCCGCGCTTTTTGTCTGCAGGAGGCGCCCAGCGACATTGCTGCCAAGGTCACAGGTCGTCGCAGTGCCAGCGGCCACACCGGAAACGCCCCCGGCCAACGACGGCGACAACCACGGTTGACCTCCGCCTCCAGCCCTCCCCCGCCTGCGCAAAAGTGAGTTGGCCTGGCTGTTCGTCATTGAGACCTTCAGAGGTGCAATTCGGGTTTCTGGAATGCCCATCACAAGCGTGCCTGTTATTTTTAGTTACCGTGATGAAATGGGAAGAGCACGTAGCCATTTGAAGATTAATTAATTCGGAAGCTTCTGTAAGAGAATCATTATGTGCATAGACGTTAACTACCTAAACGAAAGTTCGGTACGTTTTAGTAAAGACTACCGAATCGCATTACCATAGCTTTAACCACTTCTCCATAGTCTTCGGCAAACGACCTCTTAGAAATTTTTCCCCATGTTCTCATTACGTTTTTTTTTCTCTTTAAAAACATCTTCCCTCACACTGGGGTAGTTTCTGATCCTCACTCATTTTTATACTACCCTGTCTGAGCGAGCTCTCTATTAAAAATGACCGAAATCTGTGCGTTTTCATTTTACTATTTATAAAGAAGACAAGGGAACTTTTTGTTGCAATAGTAAATGATAACTGCTTTAACTCTTATTAGATTTATGGGACCTTTTTCTCATTAATGTCTCTTTGTTCCTATTGACATAGCATGTAATTCCAGGCACATTTTACACTGACAGCTTCTATGGTTCTAGCACCGGGAGAACTTAAATAACTGTTTTTCGCTACCTTTGCTAGGAGGTCAACTCACACGCAACCTGACCCAGTCCTTTCCTGTTTAATTTACGCCTCATTGTTCCCTCTTCCTGTTGCACATATGACGTATTAGGTACTATGTGTGTACACAGGACCACTACTGAGGTACCCCTCGCGATGAAGTCTTCCAACTTTGGAAATAGCGGATGATGCATCGTTTACCCGAGTGTTGCGTGTGGCTCAAATTAGACGGAGATATCATGTCACCTCGGCCACTGCGCCCTGGCGTCATCGAACCCACCACTAGTGTATGAACGAGAAGAGAATGTGCAGTCATCCCATCCATCCTGATCCACCATTACTCTCCCCTCACCGTGAAAACCAAAGTCGTTTTAATCTCTCCGGTTGGACTCGGTATTTACCACTTGGTGGGCTTCCTACAGGTGGACTCAAGTCGTTCTGTCACAGACTCAAGGCTCAGACTGTAGTGGCTTTTTACTAGGATCCTTGGGGCACTCCACTTGTTCGAGACCCGAGATCCCTTACTGAGGGCAGGTTCCCTGTGGAGTTAGGAATCGAAACATGCAGTAGGCGGTATCTCAGGAATTGTTAACCAATATTAGTAAAATGGCTTTGGCTAGAAGGATTACCTGGGCTGGATTGCAATACTGATTTTCGTGTAACATAATCCCACAACATTGCTACATCAGGCCAGGATGCCGGCTTTTAAATGCTCGAAGAAATCGTTTCATCTCCGTTTTTAGGTGTCCAATCACACAGCATTGCATCAGAACGCTTTTGCTAATGTTGCTTATGAAGCAGAACACGGCACACATCCATTACGAAATTCTATTGAGCCCCGTATGAAGACTCTCAATAGCTTTAAGCACACATCTGACCTGTCTTACACAAAAAGTACGCAGCATAGACTTTTGCAGCTGAAAGTTGAGTTAAAAATTATTCACGTCGAAGCATAAAAATCTGGAAAAACGTGATTTTTCATCATTTTCGTGCATGTTTTCTATGAAACATATTTGAACTCAGTAGTAGCATCAGAAATCTGTGGGAAAAACTCTATACTACTCTTTATAAGCCATCTCTTACGGAGCGTTCTTTTCGTATATGGCCGTGAAGTAGCCCATTCTGAAAACCGGCATTCCAGTGTGACTGAAATATTAGCTGCCTGCGATCCCCTATTACAAACCCACTTATAATCCTTTCTAATCGAAAACTTATTTCAGAATTTCTCGGTCAACATTTCACGTGATAGGCCAGCCACAGTACGGTAAGGTAACCTCAGCTTACTCAGCCCCGAATCCGTCTCTGTCGTCAGTCGCATTTACTCTGGCAAGCCATAAAGGTTGTGCCAAAAGCAACCTAGTTAGATACTGCGCCAGTCTACTTTAACTGAAAAACAAATGCATGCACAGGTCACTCCCCGCGCGCCATTGGTGGTCATAGTCGTTTGGCATGGACTAACTTTTACAATGCAGTTTTTCCCTAACTTAAAACTGCGTCTCATCGGTTTATGTCAGTACTTTCATCTTCCTTACCTTTGTCTAGGTCCCGCCGTCTGGATTTTTGATGCCGACCCTGCGAATCAGCCAGCTCGCGCACCCAGACATAAGCCGGCTGAAATGGCTACCCGGAACATGCTTTGCCGAGTACGGCCTTTAGGGCTGACACCCTTTGCCGCTGCCTTCTGTAAATATAAGCTCTTAAAAGTCCCGTACCACAATCTCTACACGGTGACACTGTGAATAAAGTTCCCTATATTGCATTATGTGGCTCCTGACTGTTTTTGCCACACCGTACTTGGAAAATGCCTCTCGAAATTACTGGAAAACACTTCCATTACTTCTTGTGAACCGTAAAGAGATTCGCAAATAATGCGCAAGAGCTGCTGCAGTCCTGACCCTCTTCTCTGGGAGGATCTAGTTAGCCCATCTGCCTGATCTTCGCCGAGCGCTTCTGACTGATTGTGGTGGGGGAAACGATGCGATGAATTGTCACGTGGACGGATACTCCAGGACCGGTCCTGCTATCTTTATCTTTTATGACTAGACGTAAGCCAATCTGTTCGCTTTCCGGAAGTAAATAAGTTCGGTGCGGGCGGCAGGCCACGAACAGGCAAAACATCTACCTGGCCGAAGTCATCCATGTTATAATTGCAGAGAGAAGGACGACAGAAAAATTCGGATAGGCCGATACAGTCTGCTTCAGACTTTGTCTTAATTCTAGCCAATCATAACCCCGTCAATAGCTGGCATTGAAGACTGTCGTGCGCTTGTAAACGGCGCACATGGTCCAGCAACCGGCTCTAGCAGTTAGTCATAAGCACTTCAAACGGACTGAAGTTTCTAAGAGCATAGCAGAAGGTTTCGCAAGCGTTTCCTAACTGGTGGTGACAATTATCAGTTTGATTTGGCCTACACCTGCCGATAAATCCGGATTTGTTTATCCAGGCTTGTTTGTTTCGAAAAGTCAGTTCATCTGAGTACTACCCATTCCTTCTACAAATTTATATAGATATATCGCCTTCATCACCCGAAAAAAAGAGGGGCGAGTTCATGGACCAAATTGTATTTTGTACTGACGTTTCGAAAGCCTTCTCGCTTCCATCATCAGGAGTATAGTGCTTGCTGCTCCTGATGGTCTTTGATTAGGGCCAGTCCCTGGCTGCGCCTCGTACTATATCCATGGTGGACGCGTGATCTCTGACCTGCCCGTTCGCCGCCGACTCCTTTCAGAACCCCGAGGATAAATACCGGCGGGGCTCGCGTGACCGCCGTCCCCCTGGAGCCGTCGTAGGTTTAGGGCGAGCAAGCTGTCTGTTTGACTCCCCACGTCAATCAGCGAACTGATCAGTCTTGCTGCTCTCGTGAGTTGTTCTCCGTTTTACGGGCACGCATTGGTGAGGCAGTGTTTGACTATGGTCATGTGACCTTCGGCCGCCACCCCGCTTCTTCCATGAGCGTGGGCTCTGATCCGCCCTGCTCGGTTCCTACGCTCCTGGGCCGAACTGGATCTGGGCCTTGCCCGCAAAGCGCCTGGCAGGTTGGATGGGCATATAGCTCGGTTGAGTGTGCCAGTCGAGGACCAACCCTCGAGCATCCTCGTCTGGCCATCTTCTCATTGGCTCAACCAATCACCCTCGTTTTCTCAAAGGCAAAATTGTGGTTCAGCTGTTGTGCGTGACCACAAACCAAAAGACAACTTGTTCTTGCGGTTGGCTGAAAGTTTGTGTTCATGCAACCTTGTGTCCAGGCGCTTGCCCGTTCTCACCAACATACCTTTGCATCACAATCTTGGCATGCTGTGCCGTGTAGACCACTGCTGATTGTTCTATTACTGGTAGCGGGTCTTTGGGCTTCAAGTGACTTGCTGTCTGATAGTGCATTCTGGTTTATGAGCCATGCCAATGCCAAAAGGTTTTTAGGATTCTTGCCATCGCCTCTGTGAAACATCTCACGCAGGGATAGTGAGCCAAAACATTGGCTTTTCTTCGCTTAAACTGAGGGGCTTCCTGAGGCATTTGTGGAGGAAGGACTTTGATAACCGTTAGCTGTAAAACGGCATGTTAGTACTTTCATCTCCTCCTTCTTCTCACCGTCGTCGCTGCAGTGTAGCGGAACTCGTCGGAAGTGGGTTCTGACGCATACACACATATATGATATATATATATGGTAAAAGACGTTATACCATACTTCCGACATAGATACTAGCTAAAAAGCTTCGTTTTGTAGAATGGGCATTACGCGGTTATTCCACAGTGGTTGATTGTCTTCTTTGACCCAAACGTCTCATTGGAAATTTCTGGATAGAGACCCTAGTCAAAGACCGAACCCAAATGACTCTCCACGTCCCGCACTTTCTAACACATAGAAACCATCTAATCCGACATACACATATACATACATACATATACATATATATACATATATACATATATATATACATGTACATACAGATATGATAGTGTGTGGCTCACCGGATCTGCTTCTACGAAACACTTCCATGTTCCGCTGCGCCTCTGGAACCAGACCAGAGTATTCTACAGGCGCATAGCGACACGTGCATAGCGCTGCCAACGTGGAACCGACAAAGTACAAGGAGAACTCGAATGGCCATTTCTGCGCTTATTAGCCGTCATCAGCCAGCCGACGCCCTAATCCCAAGTAAAGTGTCACACCCGGGATCCGAAACCCGCGACCTTTGCATCTGGAGTCGAACGCTCCACCAATGAGCCACGGGCCCGCGTTTTAGTCGGTGCTGACTCGAATATGATGATAGTGTGCTCACGATCCGCTTTCTAGAACATCTAGAGGTCCCGTCGTAAATCGGAACCCCAGACCAGAGCACTCCCTACAGCGCAGTCGCATAGCGACATGTAGCATATGTTCGTTAATGTGGAACCGACTAAAGACAGGGAGACCGGAATACGGCCATTTCCCCGGCCTATCAGCTGTCATCAGCGTTGATCTATCAGAATGGCTGATAGGAAGTGAAGATGCGTGTCCCCTGGACATAGCCGAGAAGCAGCGTGATCTCTAGGGACTATAGGTGCATTGTCCTGATTGCCTCTAAAAAGCATAAAAAGCTTCCCATCGTAGGGAGCTGAGCATCGTACCGCGTCTCTACAGTATTTATAGGGGTGATAGCCAGTTTGTAACATTACAGGGTTGATTGCACGGGTTTACCTTAACAGTGTGCACTATAGGAGGACGGGGTGGGGGAGTCCCCACTGGCTTTAGGTTCTTTTGCCGGCATGTCACAGGAATCATCTCGTAGCCACACCGGGGTGAAGAAGGGGAGGGCAGGAAATTGCTGTCAGTTGACATAGTCTCTCGTTGAGTGGGCGGCCATTGTCTGGGTCTGCATTGACTCCACTGGCGCCCTGGGCCGACAGCACGCCTGAGTCCCGAGAGCAATATCTCTACCGTCCGTCGGGCAGCATTGCGCGGCGAGCACATCAGCGACCGCGCCCTCTACTCGCGCAAGGAATTGTGGCGTGGCAAAGGTGCACATCCGTCCCAGGTTCTCCGCGGTGGAATTCACAAGACTTTGGCTGATTCCGCCTGCTCTTACGCCCCATGCCAGCCCTGGAGGGAAAATGCGTCCACTCTCCTCACTGCCCGTACGTCCGGCAACACGCATCCGTAAATCAGCTTTCCTGTCTCATCCGACGAAGCCAACCTTTACAGGAGTCACACTGGACCGGCAGACGATGCTCGATCGCAGTCCCCAACTGCAAAGCTCTGCTCTTACAACCAGACCCCAACGGCCGAACCGGGCCCGATACGATCCCGATCCGCTAGTCGTCTGACGCGAGCATTGCGCAGATGCGCCACTGGCGGTGCGTGGCAGCAACGCCAGATCCCTTGGCGTCCCCGAGCAGCCAGATTCTGGTCCTGGCTCTGGCCAGCCCGCCGCGCCTGGACGCAGCTTCACGAGGCATCCGCCGCGCCGCAGTGCCGCTGGAGGCAGCGGAGTCTCCGCCTTTGGTCATCCTCGACTCCGCCGCAATGTGCGTTTCCTGGACTCCTCTTGCAGCGAGCTACACAATCAGCCGCGCTTTGCGGGCAACAACGGGCGCTGCCACCGTGGTCACTCATGAATCCTGGGCGTGCTGGTCGCCTTCCTATAACCGTAGCTCATGCCCTCTAGAGTCCTGAATCTGTCTTCCCGCATCTAATTCCATAATGGAGGCCGAACAATACAACTAACTGCCAGTCTCTGGATAGAAACTGGTCCATCGAAAAACACGACTCACTCGTGTATGACGAGACGAACATTTTGGCATGTTTTAGCTCGTACTCCGTGCCTCATATAAATGCACTCGGCCCGATTGAGAATTTATCGAAAGCACGCGTATGCTCGCCAACCTCCTGCCCTTTGAGCCCCAAAATCCCCAAAAACGGACAAAAGTATCACGTAATCCTTCCTGTGGGACAAAGTTGGGAGGTCCAACATTGCTCACTATGGACACAGCCAAGACTCACAACAGACTGCAATTGTTACCTAGATTAGGCCTCAACCCATAAAACTCCTTCGACGCAGATCCCACTCAAAACACAGGAATTCACCGGATGTACTAAGTACTTAAACGTCTAACAGGAAAGCAGCAAATATCAGATATTGCCAAACCCTCCTTTGAGACAACAAACCGACTATAGCTCAGATCCAGCGGACTACCTTTAGGTTCATAAATCAGAGGCGTCAATGCGGACGATAGTGCATCGTTAATCGGTGCATCCAATTATAAGATCTAAAAGTGGCTTTGTACTGCACCATTACACTCCATTGATAAAAGAATCAGGAACATCCATTGATAACTATCTAGGCTTTCTTGACAAATTACGAAGAATCCAAATTCCCAGCAGATGAAATAATGGCATTCCTCTTGATGCGTTGTTTCCTTCCTCTGCACATCCATACAATCAGATTTGGGTAAGGCATATACTAGAAGAATTACTCCACGCTTTTGACGACATGGATTTTCTACATATGCTCTTGCTTGAACTCTTGGCTTTATGCCTAGAAACGAATTCTTCTAGCTACATTAGTGTTCTATCAACAGCGAAGGAGCCCTTTATAGTCACCTAACTCTGGTTTTAGCTTAAACGTAATGATGCTACCGACTAATTATGCTATGTGCTGCGTTGATGACACGTTTGTTATCGTTAAAGCGGTCCTGGACTGCAACACTGCATATTATTAACCTGATGATACTCTGGAATCACTCTCGTTACAGTTTCCGAAATGAACTCTGACAAACCAATTCCTTTCCCTTTGATGCCGTACAGCGGTGCTAATTAACTGACATTCTAAACATAAGGAGCAATGCGGTAAGTGGAAGCTCGCCAGATAAAAGTATCCTACATTTGAGAGCAACTATAATTATTCTCATAAAATTCTAAAGCAATGTCATCAACTCCTACTAATCGAGCAAAACCTACCGTCTAAAGTTTAATTTTGAAAGTGGGATCAAATCTGAACTTCTATTAAATCTATTTAAACTGTTTTCTAATAATGGTTACCTCGAAGATTTTGTGGCCATAGATGTGGCTGAAGCCATCAGGGAACTAAAGAAAAGTGATAAGGAACCAGATCATTCCGACTGCCGCATTCCAAACCGCCAAACCGGCGAACACTCCGCCAATGCCAATAAAACGTCCGAACCTCGCCGACACCCGCGGAAGCACCAAACCTACGGGCAACAAACCAACAACTCTAACTCGAACTGTTTCGTACAATCCTACGGATAGCCAATAATAAGATAAAAAGCAGTCATTTCCATAAAAACTCCCTGCAAATAGCCCAAATGCGTATCAACCATGTTCTTCCGGTCCCCGCTACGTCCACACGAAAAACTCAGCCAATGCCAAGAAACGAGCCAGCCCGTCCCAGCCGCCATACCTACAACAGAAAGCACACATCTGGCTTTAAAACAAAACCCGCATCATCAACTCGTTCATCAAAGAGAGGCTAGGATTTGAGGCCAGTCTACTCTGATGAGTTGTGCACTGGCACATCAACTTGATGCCATGTATAATAACTTGGCTAGAAAAGCGGAAAAGCCGAAGCAACTGGATGATTTCTGCCCACAGAATCGGTTCAGCAATACTGATTTTTCCGGAAGGGTTGACTCTTTACCTTGCTCTTTTGCAGATCTCACTCCATAAGTCTGACGACGACCTGGGAAACCAGCGCTGAAATCTACTCTAATAAAGTTGCTTTAATCTTTCCAAAAGAACTCTTTTATTTCCAAATTATATTTCTTTGATGCCTGTCTCTTCAATCTATCTCGTATATATAATGCGTAGAACGACAAAGAAAAGGGAGAAAATAATGGTGCCCACTCCAGGATCTTAGAGGACTCCCAGCCCCTAGCCTTTTACGCGCTTTGGTTTACATTAAGCGTTAGTGGCATGGCACTCCAGCCCCTTGAACCACGTTTCAAGGGCCCATCGGGTGCGATCAGGAATACTTGCTTAACTTATGTTGGATGTGGGTTCGCTGATCGGCTCACGGGACCTGTTGGTCCTCAATTCTGTGGAGCCTTACAATTTAGATCCCATTAATGAGCATTTACAGCGACTAGTATCGTCAGTAGGTAAAGTAGTATTCTACAGCAGCCACGAGACTGGGACTACTATAACCTGGTAGCTGTCGGCAACTGATACAGAAGAACGGTCTCTTTGTTTCGTGGTAGGTCATTGAACTTGCATAATCGCCTAGCGGCTAAGGAATGGGTCGGAAACTCCTAGGTATCCTAAGATCAGCTCTGGTTATTGCATCTAAAGGCTTTTTAGTGATTAAAATGCGGGAGGTCTTTTGGCAAGGAGTTGAGTTATGATTTGAATTTCTAAGCTGTAGGTATAAAACTATTGGCTTCAATTGAGATGAATACGCGGTTTCGCTACGTCCCCGGTGCCGACCTTCCAACCCTGCGCCCGCCACAGCCGGAATCCGCAACCCTCGGCTCCTAACCCAGCCTCCAGACATCCTGATGTTTGCTGGCATACTATGACTCACCCGCAAACCAAGCAACATCCTCAACATCCAACAGATCTCGATCAAAATCATAAGTAACAGCAGGCACGCAGCTCACGCCAGACCGTAATTTGGCTGCCAAAGGACCACAAACGCCCAGGCCCGAATCCGCAAAGTACCGCGCCTCTGCTACGGGATGAAGAAATCCTATAAAAAAGATTAACAGCACCTTGAGACTACAATAGATGAAACATAACGTCTGCGCAAAACAGACCTAACATCTGGAGTAGAAATGAATTTGCATGGGTAAACATGCAAATACCTGGTCACCAGGTCAAAATGGAGACGCACCCATTCCCTGCCATATGATCTCTCGAGACCTTGACTTTGAGCAGAACTGCCCTTGCCAAGATGCACACCTCGGAGCAAGAAGGAGACTTGCCATCAGCGGATCGATTGCTGGGTGCCTTTTAACAGCAAAAATCGCACCCAACGTATGGCACTGCAGGAATCGCACAAAGCACACAAGACTACAGGAATTTCGCCCCAGCCGGCGCTTCATCGCCACTCTGCCGCGACAGGTTGTGGGGCTATAATTTTATGTTCAGATATGGAGTAATAGGCTGTGTAAATTTTGTGGATTAATCTTTGTTCTGGCATGTTTATAGTTGAATAGGTATATATCTGATGCCTGGAATGCCCTGGGCCAGTTTGGGGAAGGAAAATACAATGGATAATTGTATCTTGAGGGTCAGGCAAATGGATCACTGGATCACAGGGGCGAAGGATTTATAAGTACTTTACCGGGTTCAATGCGGGTTTTGAGTATGGGTTGAATTTTAGCCAGGTTCATTTCAGTTTTATTAAGGTAGTTAGTTATGAACGCCTTTGACTTTCGCCTTCAGAAAGTTTTAGTGGCAAGTGTAAGAGCTGCTGATTGATGGAAAAACTTAGGGACTAAAATTAGTGGACCTTTAGGGATAGGGGTGGATTCATAGTTATCCTTTGACCTTAATGAAAGACATGTTTAGTAAATACGTAACTGAAACGAAGTGCATACTC
>WEDG01001413.1:0-17316 GCA_017591395.1 Schistocephalus solidus | reverse complement strand
ATTTTTACACACAAACGCAAGTACTTACTTCAGAACCTAAATTACCTCCACCTATTCTAATCGTGGCTGAGAATCTTCTTCCAAGCACCATTTCTACACACAAACTTAAGTAGTAACTTCAGAACCTTACTAACCTCCACTTTTTCTAACCGTGGCCGAGGAGCCTCTTCAATACACCATTTCTACACACAAACGCAAGTACTAACTTCAGAACCTAAATTACCTCCACCCATTATGACCATGGGTGAGAATCTTCTTCCACGCCCCATTTCTACACACAAACTCAAGTATTAACGTCAGAACCTAACTTACCTCCACCTATTCTGACCGTGGCTGAGAATCTTCTTCCAAGCACCATTTCTACACACAAACTTAAGTAGTAACTTCAGAACCTTACTAACCTCCACCTTTTCTAACCGTGGCCGAGGAGCCTCTTCAATACACCATTTCTACACACAAACGCAAGTACTAACTTCAGAACCTAAATTACCTCCACCTATTATGACCGTGGGTGAGAATCTTCTTCCATGCACCCATTTCTACACACAAACTCAAGTATTAACGTCAGAAACTAACTTACCTGCACCTATTCTGACCGAGGCTGATAAGCCTCTTCAAAACACCATTTCTTCACAATAACTCAAGTATTAACTTCAGAACCTAACTTTACCACCTATTTTCTGACCGTGGCTGAGAAGATTTTTCAATAAACCATTTCTTCACACAAACTCAAGTATTAACTTTAGAATCTATATTACCTCTGACTATTCTGACCGTGGCTGAGAAGCATCTTCAATACACCATATCTTCCAGCAAACTCAAGTATAAACTTCAGAACCTAACTAAACTCCATCTTTTCTGACCTTGGCAAAGAAGCTTCACCCACGCACCATTTTTACACCCAAAAGCAAGCATTAACTTCAGAATATCACTAACCTCCTCTAATTCTGCACGTTACTAAGAAGCTTCTTCTGTGCAACCATTCTACACACACACTCAAGTATTTAATTTAGAACATAAATTACCACCACCTATTCGACCGTGCCTGAGAAGCTTCTTCAATACACCATTTATACACACAAACTCTTATAGTTACTTCAGAACCTGACTGACCTTCACCTATACTAACCGTGGCTGATAAGCTTCTATAATGCACCATTTCTACACACAAAAGCAAGTATTAACTTCAGAACATAACTTACCTCCAACTTTCATGACCGTGGCTGAGAAACTTCTTCAAAACATATTTTTACACACAAACTCAAATAGTAACTTCAGAAACTAACTAAACCTCCACCATTTCTAACCGTGGCCGAAAAGCCTCTTCAATACACGATTTTTACACACAAACGCAAGTACTTACTTCAGAACCTAAATTACCTCCACCTATTCTAATCGTGGCTGAGAATCTTCTTCCAAGCACCATTTCTACACACAAACTTAAGTAGTAACTTCAGAACCTTACTAACCTCCACCTATTTCTGACCGTGGCTGAGAAGCTTCTTCAATACACCATTTCTACACACAAACGCAAGTACTAACTTCAGAACCTAAATTACCTCCACCCATTCTGACTATGGGCTGAGAATCTTCTTCCACGCACCCATTTCTACACACAAACTCAAGTATTAACGTCAGAACCTAACTTACCTCCACCTATTCTGACCGTGGCTGAGAATCTTCTTCCAAGCACCATTTTCTACACACAAAACTTAAGCATTAACTTCAGAACCTTACTAACCTCCACCTATTCTAACCGTGGCCGAGGTGCCTCTTCAATACACCATTTCTACACACAAACGCAAGTACTAACTTCAGAACCTAACTTACCTCCACTTTTTCTGACCATAGCTGAAAAGCTTCTGCCATGCACCATTTCTAAACACAATCGCCAGTATTAACTTCAGTTCCTACCTATCATCCACCTTTTCAGACCGTTGCTGAGCAGCTTCTTTAATGCACCATTTCCACATAAAAACCAAGCATTAACTTCAGAACCTAACTAACCTCCACCTATTCTGACCATGGCTGAGAAGATTCTTTCATGCACAATTTCTACACACAAAACCAAACATTAACTACAGAACCTAACTTACCTCCCAGTTTCTGACCGTGGCTGAGAATCTTCTGCCATGCACCATTACTACAGACAAAACCAAGCATTAACTTCAAAACCTAACTAATCTCCCCCTATTTTGACCGTGGCTAAGAAGCATCTTCCATGCACCATTTTTACACACAAACCCAAGTATTAACTACATAAACTTACTAACCTCCACCTATTCTGACCGTGGCTAAGAGGCTTCTGCAGTGCATTATTTCTTTAAACAAAACCAAGCATTTACTTCAGAACCTTTATAACCTTCACCTTTTCTAACCATGGCTGAGAAGCTTCTTCCATGCACAATTTCTACAAACAAACCCCATAATTAACTTCAGAACCTTATTAACCTCCACATATTTAGACCGTGGCTGAGCAGCTTCTTCCATGCACCATTTCTACATACAAAACCAAGCATTAACTTCAGAAATTAACTTACCTCCACCTATTCTGACCATAGCTGAGAAGCTTCTTCCATGCACAATTTCTACACAAAAAACCAAGCATTAACTACAGAACCTAACTAAGCTCCACCTATTCTGACCGTTGCAGAGAAGCTTATTCCATGCAACATTTCTACACTCAAACCCAAATATTGACTTTAGAACCTAACTTACCTCCACGTATTCTGACCGTGGCTAAGGCACTTCTTCGTTGCACCATTTGTACACACAAACCCAAGTATTAACTTCAGAACCTAACTTATTTCCACATTTTCAAACCGTGGCTGATAAGCTTCTGCCATGCATCATTTCTACACACAAAACCAAGCATTAAATACAGAACCTAACTTACATCCACCTATTCTGACCGTGGCTGAGAAGCTTCTGTTATGCACCGTTCTGCACAAAAAACCAAACATTAACTTCAGATAATATAAACTCAGAACCTGACTTTAACTCCACCTATTCTTGACGTGGACTGAGAAGCTTCTTCCATACACAATTTCTACACACAAAACCAAAGCATTAACTTCATAACCTAACTTACCTCCACCTATTTTTGATCGTTGACTGAGAAGCTTCTTCCATGCACAATTTTTCACACACAAAGCCAAGTATTAACTTCAGAACCTAACTTACCTCACATACTATGACCTTGGCTGAGAAGCTTATTCCATACACCATTTTCTACACACAAAACCCAAATATTAACTTTCAGAAACCTAAACTTACCTCCACATATTCTGATCTGGCTGAGAAAGCATCTTTCATACACCATTTTTCAACACACAAACCCAAGTATTAACTTCAGAACCTATACTTGACCTTCCACCTATTCTCGACCGTGGCTACAGAGAGCTTCTTGCACTGCAACATTTCTACACACAAAACCGAGCATTAACTTCTAGAACCTAACTAACCTCACCTATTCTGACCTGTGGCTGAGAAGCTTATTCCAATACACCATTTCTACACACTAACCCAAATATTTACTTCAGAATCTTACTTACCTGCACCTTTTCTGACCGTTGCTGAGAAGCTTCTTTCATACACTATATCTACACACAAACTCAAATATTAACTTCAGAACCTAACTAACCTCCACAAATATTGACCGTGGCTGAGAAGCTTCCTCCATACACCATTTCAACACACAAACCCAAGTATTTACTTAAGAACCTTACCAACCTGCACCTTTTCTAACCGCGGCAGAGAAGCTTCTTCCATACACAATTTCTTCACACAAAACCGAGCATTAACTTCAGAACCTAACTTACCATCACCTATAATGGCCTTGGCTGAGAAGCTTATTCCATACACCATTTCTACACACGAACCCAAATATTAACTTCAGAAACTAACTTACATCCACCAATTCTGACCGTGGCTGAGAAGCTTCTTCCATACACCATTTCGAAACACAAACTCAAATATAAACTTCAGAACCAAACTGACCTCCACATATTCTGACAGTTGCTGCAAAGCTTCTTCCATACACCATTTCTACACTCAAACCCAAGTAAAAATTTCAGAACCTTACTTATCTGCACCTTTTCTGAGCATGGCAGAGAAGCTTCTTCCATACACAATTTCCTCACAGAAAACCGAGCATTTACTTCAGAACCTAACTTACCATCACCTATTCTGACCGTGGCTGAGAAGCTTCTTCCATACACCATTTCTACACTCAAACCCAAGTATTAACTTCAGAACCTTACTTACCTGCACCTTTTCTGATTATGGCTGCGAAGCTTCTTTTATACACCATTTCTACACACAAACTCAAATATAAACTTCAGAACCAAACTTAACTCCACCTATTCTGACTGTGGCTAGAAGCTACTTCCATGCACTATTTCTTCACACAAAACCGAGCATTAACTTTAGAACCTAACTTACCATCACCTATAATGACCTTGGCTGAAAGGTTATTCCACACACCATTTCTACACACGAACACAAATATTAACTTCAGAAACTAACTTACCTCCACATATTCTAACCGCGGCAGAGAAGCTTCTTCCATACACAATTTCTTAAGACAAAACCGAGCATTAACTTCAGAACCTAACTAACCATCACCTATAATGACCTTGGCTGAGAAGCTTATTCCACACACCATTTCTACGCACGAACCCAAATATTAACTTCAGAATCTTACTTACCTGCACCTTTTCTGACCGTGGCTGAGAAACTTCTTCCATACACCATTTCGAAACACAAACTCAAATATGAACTTCAGAAACTAACTCACCTCCACATATTCTGACAGTGGCTGCAAAGCTTCTTTTATAAACCATTTCTACACTCAAACCCAAGTATTAACTTCAGAACCTTACTTACCTGCACCTTTTCTGATTATGTCTGCAAAGCTCCTTTTATACACCATTTCTACACACAAACTCAAATATAAACTTCAGAACCTAACTTTACCTCCACCTATTCTGACCGTGGCTGAGAAGCTACTTCTATGCACTATTTCGTACACACTCAACCAAGTATAGTCTTTAAAACCTAACTTACCTCCACCTATTCTGACCGTGACTGAGAAGCTTCTTCCATTAACAATTTCTTCACACAAAACCGAGCATTAACTTCAGAACCTAACTTACCATCACCTATAATGACCTTGGCTGAGAAGGTTCTTCCACACACCATTTCTACACACGAACCCAAATATAAACTTCAGAAACTAACTTACCTCAATATATTCTGACCGTGGCTGAGAAGCTTCTTCCAAACACCATTTATTCACACAATTTCAAGTATTTACTGCAGAACCTTACTTACCTGCACCTTTTTCTGACCACGGCTGAGAAGCTTGTTGCACACACCATTTATACACAAAAACCTTAGTATTAACTTCACAACCTTACATTCTTCCACCTCTTCTAACCGTAGCTAAGAAGCTTCTTCTTAACCCTATTACTACAAACAAACCAAATTTTAACTTCAGAACCTTACTTACCTCCACCAATTCTGATTGTGGCTGAAAAGCTTCCTCCATACACCATTTCTACACACAAACCCAAATATTAACTTCAGAAACTAACTTACCTCCACCTATTCTGACCGTAGCTGAGAAGATTCTTACATGCACCATTTCTAAAACACAAACTCAAATATAAACTTCAGAACCTAACTAACCTCCACATATTCTGACCGTTGCAGAGAAGCTTCTTTTAATACACCATTTCTAATCACAAACTCAAATATAAACTTCAGAAGCAAACTTAACTCCACCAATTCTAACCGTGGCTGAGAAGCTACTTCCATACACTTTTTCTTAACACTCAACCAAGTATAATCTTCAAAACCTAACTTACCTCCACCTATTCTGACCGTGACTGAGAAGCTTCTTCCATACACAATTTCTTTCACACAAAACCGAGCATTAACTTCAGAACCTAACTAAACCATCACCTAGTATGACCTTGGCTGAGAAGCTTATTCCACACAACATTTCGAAACACGAACCCAAATATTAACTTCAGAAACTAACTTACCTCAAAATATTCTGACCGTGGCTGAGAAGCTTCTTCCATACACCATTTATTCACACAAATCTAAGTATTTACTGCAGAACCTAACTTACCTGCACCTTGTCTGACCGCGGCTGAGAAGCTTGTTGCATACACAATTTATACACAAAAAACTTAGTATTAACTTCACAAATTTACTTTCTTCCACCTATTCTAACCGTAGCTAAGAAGCTTCTTCTTAACCCTATTACTAAACACAAACCCAAGTATTTACTTCAGAAACTAACTTACCTGCACCTTTTCTGACCGTTGCTGAGAAGCTTATTTTATACACCATATCTACCCACAAACTAAAATATTAACTTCAGAAACTAACTTACCTCAACATATTCTGACCGTGGCTGAAAAGCTTCTTCCATACACCATTTATTCACACAAACCCAAGTATTTACTGCAGAACCTTACTTACCTGCACCTTGTCTGACCACGGCTGAGAAGCTTGTTGCACACACCATTTATACACAAAAACCTTAGTATTAACTTCACAACCTTACATTCTTCCACGTCTTCTAACCGTGGCTAAGAAGCTTCTTCTTAACCCCATTACTACACACAAACCCGTGTATTTACTGAAGAACCTTACTTACCTGCACCTTTTCTGACTGCGGCAGAGAAGCTTCTTACCCACACCATTTATACACAAATACCTTAGTATTAAATTCACAACCTTACATTCTTCCACCTCTTCTAACCGTCGCTAAGAAGCTTCTTCTTAACCCTATTACTACAAACAAACCAAATATTAACTTCAGAACCTTAATTACCTCCACCAATTCTGATTATGGCTGCGAAAGCTTCCTCCATACACCATTTCTACACACAAACCCAAATATTAAACTTCAGAACCTGAATTTACCTCCACCTATTCTGACCGTGGCTGAGAAGCTTCTTTACATACACCATTTCTAAACACAAACTCAAATATAAACTTCAGAACCTTACTTTACTCCACCTTTGTCTGACCGTGGCTGAGTAGCTTCTTCAATACACCATTTCTACACACTCAACAAGTATACACTTCAAAACCTAATTGACCTCCACCTTCTGACCGTGACTGAGAAGCTTCTTACATTCACAAAATTATTCACACAAAACCGAGCATTATCTTCAGAACCTAACTTACCATCACCTATTCTGACCGTGGCTAAGAAGCTTCTTTAAACACATTTCACACACAAACTCAAATATAAACTTTAGAACCTAACTAACCCTGCACCTATCTTCAGATTATGGCTGCGAAGCTTCTTTTAAACACCATTTCTACACACAATTTCAAATATAAACTTCATAAATTACTTTAACTCCACATATTATGACCGTGGCTGAGTAGCTTCTTCCATACACCATTTCTACACACTCAACAAGTATACACTTCAAAACCTAATTGACCTCCACCTTTTCTGACCGTGACTGAGAAGCTTCTTACATTCACAAATTATTCACACAAAACCGAGCATTAACGTCAGAACCTAACTTACCATCACCTATAATGACCTTGGCTGAGAAGCTTATTCCATACACAATTTCAACACACGAACACAAATATTAACCGGTTTGTGTGTAAGAAATTCGTGTATGAAATGAGCCCAGTCACCATCAGAATCAGGTGGAGGTGAAGGTTAGGATCTGAAGCTCATGACCTGGGTGAGCCAAGTGCATGGAAGAAGCCCCAGCCACCTATCAGAACACGCTGAGCCATTAGGTCCTGAAGCCTATATCTGAGCCCAGGTAGAATGGTGCACGGAAGAAGCCAACCACCCAATCAGGCGGAGCTGCCCCTGGACGTCAACATCTGGGTCCAGAAACGGTGTACGGAATGCCCCGGCCACACAGGCCACACATGGCCGGCCAAATGGCCAAGGAAGAAGAACACACAACAGCGAGACGAATGGCAGCCAATGGCCGGACAGGAAGCCAGAAATGCAGCAGGAACCAGAGACAGAAATCAGGAGGAAGCCGACCCCAGGAAATGGAAGAAGCCAGCCAATGGCCAGAACATGTGGAGACCGAACCAGGAATGGAATGGATGGAATCACCGGCCGAACAGTGGAGGCCAACGAACGAGACAGCCGAAATGGTATGGAAGCCAAAATACAGGTGGAGGAAGCAATAGCTGTCTGTGTGTAGTGGCGAACAGCCAGCCAAGGTCACAGGTAGATGATGGCCCCAGTTAATGCCGGTTTTAAGGAAGAAATTGGAAGAAGCCCGTCACGGCCTGAAATAGGTGGAGGTATGTTAGGATTGAAGTTTATACTTTGGGTGAGTGTGTAGAAATGGTGTATGGAAGAAGCTTCAGCCGGTCAGAATACGTTGGAGTTAAGTTAGGTTCTGAAGTTTATATTTGAGTTTGTGTGTAGAAATGGTGTACGGAAGAAGCTTCTCAACCACGGTCAGAATAGGTGGAGTTAAGTTAGTTTCTGACGTTAATATTTGGGTTCGTGTGTAGAAATGGTGTATGGAATAAGCTTCTCAGCCAAGGTCATTATAGGTGATGGTCAGTTAGGTTCTGAAGTTAATGCTCGGTTTTTAGTAAAGAAATTGTGTATGAAAGCTCTCCGCCACGTTCAGAAAAAGGTTCAGGTTAGTAAGGTTTGCCGTAAATACTTGGGTTTGTGTGTTTCTAAAATGGTGTATATAGAAGCTTCTCAGCCACGGTCAGATTATAGGTGAGGTAAGTTAGGTTCTAAGTTAGCATTTGAGTTTGTGTGTAGATATCGTGTATAAAGAACCTTATCAGCAACGGTCAGAAAAGGTGCAGGGTATATAAGGTTCTGAAGTACATGCTAGGTTTGTGTGTGAGTAATGGTGTTGAGAAGAAGCTTCTCCAGCCATGGTCAGAAAAGGTGGAGAAAAACCTAAGGTTGTCAAAGTTATACTAAGGTTTTGTGTATAAATGGTAGTGTGCAACAAGCTTCTCAGCCGCCCAGTCAGAAAATTGCAGGAAAGTAAGTTTATGCAGTAAATACTAAGGTTTGTGTGTAGCAATGGTGTATAAAAAGCTTCTCAGCCACAGTCAGAATATGGAGGTAAAGCTAGATACTGAAGTGTATATTGGCTTCGTGTGTAGAAATGGTGTGTGGAATAAGCTTTCTCAGCCAAGGTCATTATAGGTGATGGTTAGTTAGGTTCTGAAGCTACTGTCTGGTTTTGTGTGAAGAAATTGTGTATGGAAGAAACTTCTTAGTCACGGTCAGAATAGGTGGAGGTAAGTTAGGTTTTGAAGTTTATACTTGGGTGAGTGTTTTGAAATGGTGTATGGAAGAAGCTTCTCAGCCACGGTCAGAATAGGTGGAGTTAAGTTAGGTTCTGTAGTTTATATTTTGAGTTTGTGTATAGAAATGTTGTAAAAGAAGCTTCGCAGCCATAATCAGAAAATGTGCAGGTTAGAACTGTTCTGAAGTTTATATTTGAGTTTGCGTGTAGAAATGGTGTATAAAAGAAGCTTCGCCATAAAGTCAGAAAAAGGTGCAGGTAAGTAAGGTTCTGAAGTTTTATTTGAATTTGTGTGTAGAAATGGTGTATGGAAGAAGCTTTCTCAGCCACGGTCAGAATAAAGTGGAGGTAAGTAAGGTTCTGAAGTTTATATTTGAGTTTGTTTTTCGAAAATGGTTTATGGAAGAAGCTTCTCAGCCACGGTCAGAAATAGGTGAAGGTAAGTTAGTTTCTGAAGTTAATATTTGGGTTCGTGTGTAGAAAATGGTGTATGGAATAAGCTTCTCAGCCAAGGTCATTAAAGGTGATGGTCAGTTAGGTTCTGAAGTTAATGCTCGGTTTTGTGTGAAGCAATTGTGTATGGAAGAAGCTTCTCAGTCACGGTCAGAATAGGTGGAGGTCAATTAGGTTTTGAATTTTATATTTGAGTTTGTTTTTCGAAATGGTGTATGGAAGAAGCTTCTCAGCCACGGTCAGAATAGGTGGAGGTAAGTTAGTTTCTGAAGTTAATAGTTGGGTTCGTGTGTAGTAATGGTGTATGGAAATAAGCTTCTCAGCCAAGGTCAGAAGTAGATGATGGTAAGTTAGGTTCTGAAGTTAATGCTCGGTTTTAAGTGAAGAAATTGTGTTTGGAAGAAGCTTCTCCGTCACGGTCAGAATAGGTGGAGGTATGTTAGGATTTGAAGTTTATACTTGGGTGATGTGTAGAAATGGTGTATGGAAGAAGCTTCTCAGCCACGGTCAGAATACGTTGGAGTTAAGTTAGGTTCTGAAGTTTATATTTGAGTTTGTGTGTAGAAATGGTGTACGGAAGAAGCTTCTCAACCACGGTCAGAATAGGTGGAGTTAAGTTAGTTTCTGACGTTAATATTTGGGTTCGTGTGTAGAAATGGTGTATGGAATAAGCTTCTCAGCCAAGGTCATTAAAGGTGATGGTCAGTTAGGTTCTGAAGTTAATGCTCGGTTTTGTGTGAAGCAATTGTGTATGGAAGAAGCTTCTCAGTCACGGTCAGAATAGGTGGAGGTCAATTAGGTTTTGAATTTTATATTTGAGTTTGTTTTTCGAAATGGTGTATGGAAGAAGCTTCTCAGCCACGGTCAGAATAGGTGGAGTTAAGTTAGGTTCTGAAGTTTATATTTGAGTTTGTGTATAGAAATGTTGTAAAAAGAAGCTTCGCAGCCATAATCAGAAAATGTGCAGGTTAGAACTGTTCTGAAGTTTATATTTGAGTTTGCGTGTAGAAATGGTGTATAAAAGAAGCTTCGCCACCAAAGTCAGAAAAGGTGCAGGTAAGTAAGGTTCTGAAGTTTTAATTTGAATTTGTGTGTAGAAATGGTGTATGGAAGAAGCTTCTCAGCCACGGTCAGAATATGTGGAGGTAAGTAAGGTTCTGAAGTTTATATTTGAGTTTGTTTTTCGAAATGGTTTATGGAAGAAGCTTCTCAGCCACGGTCAGAATAGGTGAAGGTAAGTTAGTTTCTGAAGTTAATATTTGGGTTCGTGTGTAGAAATGGTGTATGGAATAAGCTTCTCAGCCAAGGTCATTATAGGTGATGGTCAGTTAGGTTCTGAAGTTAATGCTCGGTTTTTAGTAAAGAAATTGTGTATGGAAGAAGCTTCTCTGCCACGTTCAGATAAGGTTCAGGTTAGTAAGGTTCTGCCGTAAATACTTGGGTTTGTGTTTTTAAATGGTGTATATAGGAAGCTCATCAGCCACGGTCAGATAAGGTGGAGGTTAGTTAGGTTCTGAAGTTAATATTTGAGTTTGTGTGTAGATATCGTGTATAAAAGAAGCTTATCAGCAACGGTCAGAAAAGGTGCAGGTATATAAGGTTCTGAAGTACATACTTGGGTTTGTGTGTAGTAATGGTGTTGAGAAGAAGCTTTCCAGCCATGGTCAGAAAAGGTGGAGAAAACTTAAGGTTGTCAAGTTAATACTAAGGTTTTTGTGTATAAATAGTGTGTGCAACAAGCTTCTCAGCGCTGGTCAGAAAAATTGCAGGAAAGTAAGTTTATGCAGTAAATACTAAGGTTTGTGTGTAGAAATGGTGTATGAAAAAAGCTTCTCAGCCACGGTCAGAATATGTGGAGGTAAGTTAGTTACTGAAGTGTATATTTGGCTTCGTGTGTAGAAATGGTGTGTGGAATAAGCTTTTCAGCCAAGGTCGTTATAGGTGATGGTAAGTTAGGTTCTGAAGTTACTGCCCGGTTTTGTGTGAAGAAATTGTGTATGGAAGAAACTTCTTAGTCACGGTCAGAATAGGTGGAGGTAAGTTAGGTTTTGAAGTTTATACTTGGGTGAGTGTTTAGAAATGGTGTATGGAAGAAGCTTCTCAGCCACGGTCAGAATAGGTGGAGTTAAGTTAGGTTCTGAAGTTTATATTTGAGTTTGTGTGTAGAAATATTGTAAAAAGAAGCTTCGCAGCCATAATCAGAAAATGTGCAGGTTAGAACTGTTCTGAAGTTTATATTTGAGTTTGCGTGTAGAAATGGTGTATAAAAGAAGCTTCGCCACCATAGTCAGAAAAGGTGCAGGTAAGTAAGGTTCTGAAGTTTTAATTTGAATTTGTGTGTAGAAATGGTGTATGGAAGAAGCTTCTCAGCCACGGTCAGAATATGTGGAGGTAAGTAAGGTTCTGAAGTTTATATTTGAGTTTGTTTTTCGAAATGGTTTATGGAAGAAGCTTCTCAGCCACGGTCAGAATAGGTGAAGGTAAGTTAGTTTCTGAAGTTAATATTTGGGTTCGTGTGTAGAAATGGTGTATGGAATAAGCTTCTCAGCCAAGGTCATTAAAGGTGATGGTCAGTTAGGTTCTGAAGTTAATGCTCGGTTTTGTGTGAAGCAATTGTGTATGGAAGAAGCTTCTCAGTCACGGTCAGAATAGGTGGAGGTCAATTAGGTTTTGAATTTTATATTTGAGTTTGTTTTTCGAAATGGTGTATGGAAGAAGCTTCTCAGCCACGGTCAGAATAGGTGGAGGTAAGTTAGTTTCTGAAGTTAATAGTTGGGTTCGTGTGTAGTAATGGTGTATGGAATAAGCTTCTCAGCCAAGGTCATTATAGATGATGGTAAAGTTAGGTTCTGAAGTTAATGCTCGGTTTTGAGTGAAGAAATTGTGTATGGAAGAAGCTTCTCAGTCACGGTCAGAATAGGTGGAGTACAGTTAGTTTCTGTAGTTTATATTTGAGTTTGTGTGTAGAAATGGTGTTTAAAAGAAGCTTTGCAGCCATGGTCAGAAAACGGTGCAGGTAAGTAAGGTTCTGAATTTTATATTTGAGTTTGTGTGTAGAAATGGTGTTAAGAGGAAGCTTCGCAGCCATGGCCAGAAAAGGTGCAGGTAAGTAAGGTTCTGAAGTTAATACTTGGGTTTGAGTGTAGAAATGGTGTATGGAAGAAGTTTCTCAGGCACGGTCAGAATATAAGGAGGTGCGTTAGGTTCTGAATTTTATATTTGAGTTTGTGTTTCTAAATGGTGTATGGAAGAAGCATCTCAGCCATTGTCAGAATAGGTGGAGTTAAGTAATATTTGCAGTTTATACTTGGGTGAGTGTGTAGAAAGTGTGTATGGAAGAAGCTTCTCAGCAACGGTCAGAATAGGTGGAGTTTAGTTAGGTTCTGAAGTTTAAAGTTGAGTTTTTGTGTAGAAATGGTGTATAAAAGAAGCTTCGCAGCCATAATTTGAAACGTTGCAGGTAAGTAAGGTTCTGCAGTTTATATTTGAGTTTTCAGTGTAGAAATGGTTTATAAAAGAATCTTCGCAGCCATGGTCAGAAAAGGTGCGGGTAATTAAGTTTCTGAAGTAAATACTTGGGTTTGTGTGTAGTAATAGTTTTGAGCAGAAGCTTCTCAGCCACGGTCAGAATAGATAGAGGTAAGTTAGTTTCTGAAGTTAATATTTGGGTTCGTGTGTAGAAATGGTGTATGGTAAAAGCTTCTCAGCCACGGTCAGAAAAGGTGCACGTAAGTAAGGTACTTAAGTAAATACTTGGGTTTATGTGTTGAAATTGTGTATGGAGGAAGCTTCTCAGCCACGGTCAGAAAATGTGGAAGTAAGTTAGGTTTTGAAGTTTATACATGGGTGAGTTTGTAGAAATGAAAAGGTCATAATAGGTTGTACGTTCGAAGTTTATATTTGAGTTTGTGTGTAGAAATGGTTTAAAAAAGAATCTTCGCAGCCATAATCAGAATAGGTGCAGGTAAGAACGGTTCTGAAGTTTATATTTGAGTTTGTGGGTAGAAATGGTGTATAAAAGAAGCTTCGCCACCATAGTCGGAAAATGTGCAGGTAAGTAAGGTTCTGAAGTTTTTATTTGAATTTGTGTGTAGAAATGGTGTATGGAAGAAGCCTCTCAGCCACGGTCAGAATATGTGGAGGTAAGTTAGTTTCTGAAATTAATATTTAGGTTCGTGTGTAGAAATGGTGTATGGAATAAGCTTCTCAGCCAAGGTCATTATAGGTGATGGTCAGTTAGGTTCTGAAGTAAATGCTCGGTTTTGTGTGAAGCAATTGTGTATGGAAGAAGCTTCGCAGTCACGGTCAGAATAGGTGGAGGTCAATTAGGTTTTGAAGTTTATACTTGGGTGAGTGTGTAGAAATGGTGTATGGAAGAAGCTTCTTAGCCACGGTCAGAATAGGTGGAGCAAAGTTAGTTTCGAAGTTATATTTGGGTTCGTGTGTAGAAATAGTGTATGGAATAAGCTTCTCAGCCAAAGGTCATTATAGGTGATGGTCAGTTAGGTTCTGAAGTTAATGCTCGGTTTTTATTAAAGAAATTGTGTATGGAAGAAGCTTCTCTGCCACGTTCAGAAAAGGTGCAGGTAAGTAAGGTTCTTCCGTAAATACTTGGGTTTGTGTGTTTAAATGGTGTATATAGGAAGCTTCTCAGCCACGGTCAGATTAGGTGGAGGTAAGTTAGGTTCTGAAGTTAATATTTGAGTTTGTGTGTAGATATCGTGTATAAAACGAAGCTTATCAGCAACGGTCAGAAAAGGTGCATGTATATAAGGTTCTGAAGTACATACTTGGGTTTGTGTGTAGTTATGGTGTTGAGAAGAAGCTTTCCAGCCATGGTCAGAAAAGGTGGAAGAAAGTAAACTTGTGAAGTTAAAATTATGGTTTTTGTGTATGAATGTTGTGTGCAACAAGCTTCTCAGCCGCAGTCAGAAAAGGTGCAGGTAAGTAAGTTTATGCAGTAAATACTAAGGTTTGTGTGTAGAAATGGTGTGTGAAAAAAGCTTCTCAGCCACGGTCAGAATATGTGGAGGTAAGTTAGTTACTGAAGTGTATATTTGGCTTCGTGTGTAGAAATGGTGTGTGGAATAAGCTTTTCAGCCAAGGTCATTATAGGTGATGGTAAGTTAGGTTCTGAAGTTACTGCCCGGTTTTGTGTGAAGAAATTGTGTATGGAAGAAACTTCTTAGTCACGGTCAGAATAGGTGGAGGTAAGTTAGGTTTTGAAGTTTATACTTGGGTGAGTGTTTAGAAATGGTGTATGGAAGAAGCTTCTCAGCCACGGTCAGAATAGGTGGAGTTAAGTTAGGTTCTGAAGTTTATATTTGAGTTTGTGTGTAGAAATATTGTAAAAAAAGAAGCTTCGCAGCCATAATCAGAAAATGTGCAGGTTAGAACTGTTCTGAAGTTTATATTTGAGTTTGCGTGTAGAAATGGTGTATAAAAGAAGCTTCGCCGCCATAGTCAGAAAAGGTGCAGGTAAGTAAGGTTCTGAAGTTTTAATTTGAATTTGTGTGTAGAAATGGTGTATAGAAGAAGCTTCTCAGCCACGGTCAGAATATGTGGAGGTAAGTAAGGTTCTGAAGTTTATATTTGAGTTTGTTTTTCGAAATGGTTTATGGAAGAAGCTTCTCAGCCACGGTCAGAATAGGTGAAGGTAAGTTAGTTTCTGAAGTTAATATTTGGGTTCGTGTGTAGAAATGGTGTATGGAATAAGCTTCTCAGCCAAGGTCATTAAAGGTGATGGTCAGTTAGGTTCTGAAGTTAATGCTCGGTTTTGTGTGAAGCAATTGTGTATGGAAGAAGCTTCTCAGTCACGGTCAGAATAGGTGGAGGTCAATTAGGTTTTGAATTTTATATTTGAGTTTGTTTTTCGAAATGGTGTATGGAAGAAGCTTCTCAGCCACGGTCAGAATAGGTGGAGGTAGATTAGTTTCTGAAGTTAATAGTTTGGGTTTGTGTGTAGAAATGGTGTATGGAATAAGCTTCAGCCAAGGTCATTATAGGTGATGGTAAGTTAGGTTCTGAAGTTAATGCTCGGTTTTGAGTGAAGAAATTGTGTATGGAAGAAGCTTCTCAGTCACGGTTAGAATAGGTGGAGGTATGTTAGGATTTGAAGTTTATACTTGGGTGAGTGTGTAGAAATGGTGTATGGAAGAAGCTTCTCAGCCACGGTCAGAATACGTTGGAGTTAAGTTAGGTTCTGAAGTTTATATTTGAGTTTGTGTGTAGAAATGGTGTATGGAAGAAGCTTCTCAGCCACGGTCAGAATAGGTGGAGTTAAGTTAGATTCTGACCTTAATATTTGGGTTCGTGTGTAGAAATGGTGTATGGAATAAGCTTCTCAGCCAAGGTCATTATAGGTGATGGTCAGTTAGGTTCTAAAGTTAATGCTCGGTTTTGAGTGAAGAAATTGTGTATGGAAGAAGCTTCTCTGCCACGGTCAGAATAGGTGGAGTTAAGTTAGTTTCTGTAGTTTATATTTGAATTTGTGTGTAGAAATGGTGTTTAAAAGAAGCTTTGCAGCCATGGTCAAAAAACGTGCAGGTAAGTAAGGTTCTGAATTTTATATTTGAGTTTGTGTGTAGAAATGGTGTTAAGAAGAAGCTTCGCAGCCATGGTCAGAAAAGGTGCAGGTAAGTAAGGTTCTGAAGTTAATACTTGGGTTTGAGTGTAGAAATGGTGTATGGAAGAAGTTTCTCACACACGGTCAGAATAAAAGGAGGTGCGTTAGGTTCTGAATTTTATATTTGAGTTTGTGTTTCTAAATGGTGTATGGAAGAAGCATCTCAGCCATTGTCAGAATAGGTGGAGTTAAGTACTATTTGCAGTTTATACTTGGGTGAGTGTGTAGAAAGTGTGTATGGAAGAAGCTTCTCAGCAACGGTCAGAATAGGTGGAGTTTAGTTAGGTTCTGAAGTTTAAAGTTGAGTTTTTGTGTAGAAATGGTGTATAAAAGAAGCTTCGCAGCCATAATTTGAAACGTTGCAGGTAATTAAGGTTCTGCAGTTTATATTTGAGTTTCGGTGTAGAAATGGTTTATAAAAGAAACTTCGCAGCCATGGTCAGAAAAGGTGCGGGTAATTAAGTTTCCGAAGTAAATACTTGGGTTTGTGTGTAGTAATGGTGTTGAGCAGAAGCTTCTCAGCCACGGTCAGAATAGGTAGAGGTAAGTTAGTTTCTGAAGTTAATATTTGGGTTCGTGTGTAGAAATGGTGTATGGTAAAAGCTTCTCAGCCACGGTCAGAAAAGGTGCACGTAAGTAAGGTACTTAAGTAAATACTTGGGTTTATGTGTTGAAATTGTGTATGGAGGAAGCTTCTCAGCCACGGTCAGAAAATGTGGAGGTAAGTAAGGTTCTGAAGTTAATATTTGAGTTTGTGTGTAGATATGGTGTATAAAAGAAGCTTCTCAGCAACCGTCAGAAAAGTGCAGGTAAGTAAGGTTCTGAAGTAAATACTTCGGGTTGTGTGTAGTTATGGTGTTAAGAAGAAGCTACTCAGCCACAATCAGAATAGATGGAGGTAAGTTAGTTTCTGAAGTTAATATTTGGGTTCGTGTGGTG
>WEDG01001411.1:0-182192 GCA_017591395.1 Schistocephalus solidus | reverse complement strand
CTCGGTCGTAGAGTTAGAGAAGAAATACATAAGGTTACTCCAGCTGTCAAGTTAAGGCGGCCAATGCTCCCAAATCTCGCCTGTGGCTTCGTGAAAAGGCCACATGCCGGTCAGACTAAACCATTTAAGGGTACCTTGTATTGCGTGTTCTCACACCTAGTAGTTCTACTTACCATTCCACCTCCCTCCCTCCAATTTATACGTCAGACAGATAGGGTGGCATGCAAGCATGAAATCGGCCCAGACTAACTTCGGTCGCTCTCCCACCAAAAAATCGAAACTCATCATGAAGTCTGAAAACCGTCTGAGATGTCTCAGTAGGCATCGATAAGGACGGCATTCCATACCTCCGGTTATTCTATCGCACAACCTAGCTAATTCTTCATTGATTATTTCTTCTCCTATTTACTCCACTTCTAAACGCTCTCTGTTCTTTGCTTCCAGGTATTGCTGTCAATGGAATAACATGCCGATCGTTATAAGGTTATCAAATAACCTGTCTTCATTTAACAGAAGAGTGCACATCTTTCTTTACCCTGATTCGATTTATCAATTATTTTCCTCATCATTTTTTAGCAGCTTTATCCATGGCCCCGAGAAAGGACCATTGGGATTTAGTAAACCACTTTCAAATTATGTTTCCCATGGATCGTACTCCCCGCGAACTATGATGTCTTCATATTTCCTCCCTCACTTAAATTATCGTCAAACAATTGGGTCGTATTTTTGCGCTACTCTTATACAAATCCTTTTCATTTACGGATAACCATCGTCAGAATTAAAATCTGAATAAAGAGCTGTGCAGTCCTTAGATTCATCGTCGATTCTCATGCGAACTGGCACCCCTGAGCGCATTATTTTGACTTCCTCTTAGTCAATTACCAGCTCTTTCATTATCCTTTTGTACTACGCTCAGAAGCAACCTACCATTCTGTTTCATATCCCTCGTGAAGCAGTTTTGTTTCGCCTGCACCTATTTTGTTTAAAAAGATGATATTCACAGCCCCATTTCGTCCCCTCTTGATTTCGACCAGCATTTGAAATATTGACGATTCCAATGGTTTTCTAGGCATTCAAAGTTCTCCTTTTTCTTAACCCTCTGAAAGCTACTACAACCTCGACCACCGTCGTATCTGCCGATCCTTAAGGCGATGATGCTGGCGATCCTAAGCTTCTCAGCGTTTTCGATCCTACACGGACTGTTGACGATCATTTCTGGTTCCTCTGTCGATGGCCTGAGAAATCCGCAATGAGAGTATCCGAGTCGCTTCTCTGGCAATTCTACCATGACATTCACGGTCTCTACGGTCCTTTCCTCGTTCGACCAAAAGTGTGCGGATGATGCCTGTGAAGGTTTCCCCTGTCTAACATCCTTTATGGTTACGCTTATAGCTAGTCGATACGCATTAAGATCACACCTGCGATGGTGAAAAGGAGCCCTTATCGTTGCATGATTTTCCCACGAGGAGGAGCATTTTGAACCCCCATTCGCTTTCATTATCATTTCTCCCAGGAGGGAGAGTTGGTTCTGCTTAGAAGCCCACAACCCCATTCAACTTATACACTTTCCATAAAAATGCAGAAGGAGTTTTTTTCATTATCTGCCCTATTTATTTTCGACCGCACTGTTTTTTGTCATTTTTCATTACCAAGAAGCTAACCTACTGTTCATAACTTAACTGTACACGATTGTGCGCTCGTTTTATTTTTTTCCAATGACAGTGCCCTCCGGGTGCTCAAATAAAGCATCTTTTTATCCCAGCGGTTGCGGTCATGAACCAACCGTCATTCAGTGCGAAATGCAATGATCCCTGAAACAACTTTAAAGGCCCCCAACTGCAAACTTTGGACAACTTTACTTAACTTTGAAGCAAATTGCCGCACAACACGACAATCGATGAAGAGGTTTCTCAACTGATCTCCAAAGTCAGTCAGGCATTTGGCTGGCTTCAGGTTTCTGTGTGGACTCGTCAATCCTTAAACTGAGCACAAAACTTAATATACCAAGGCCATCGTTTTCAGGACACTTAGAAAGGGAGCGTAGATCTAGACAAAGTACTGTAACCAAGCAATGAAATTTTGTTACTTTCATCTCGACTATCTTTGAAGAATACTGAAACTGAAATGGAAGAACAGGATCCGGGATATGGAAGTCCTCGGAAGAACCGGAATCCTAACCATCCACACCATGCTGAAGCATGTGCAACTGCGATGGAGCGGTCAACTGGTGAAGAAGGATGATGGCTGATTACCCAAAGGACGGTTCTATGGTGCTACGGGTGCTTGCCGACAATGAGGGCAAACATGATGCTAGAATGACACCTTTACAGGGCTCCCAGAAGGGAATCCAAAGCAATTTGACCACTTGAGAGGAAGTCGCCCAGACATGACCGTCCTAGGGGAGAGCAGTGATGACTGGTTCGTTACTGTACGAAGCGAAGTGAATCACATCTGCCAAGGCCAAAAGATGGTTCGCATGTCACAAGCGCCTCAATTTAGCACTATCAATCCGCAAGAAATGCTAGCATGCCAAAGCTGCTATTGAGATTTCTATGCACGAATCAGCCTCTTAAGTCACAATTCAATAACAATCCGAAAACACCAATTTTGGAACACCCAAGATGAAGATCATCCCCACCGTTCTCGATCAACGGCACCATCCAGCCTACGGCAACCCCACGACGATCACAATGCTGACATGCACCGTTTCTTCTTCCACCACCGGTGAGGCCATCTCAGACGACCCACCACCGCCTCTTTAAATAGCAATTAGGACTCAATTCTAACCGTACCTGCACCACCCTTCTGTGGAGCATACGGTGGACGTCGTTGGATTACGACGGTCGATATGCAGTGAGTGTGTGTGTTGGGGTGCAGGGGGCCCTAGATAGGGTTTGCACCATACAGATAGAATTTGTTCGATCCAGTTGTCTCGCGCCTGTGGTTAATGCTCCTGTGGTCACCTGTAACTGGTACCCAACGCTCAAGTTTGGCTCCTCCTAGCTGTACTCTTCCAAGCGGCCACACCCCGGGCGGGGTAGACCAGGAGAGAGTCGCCGGCGTTGTGTGTGTCTCCATATTCAGTATGTCTGACTCCCGAACTTCCCACCTCACCCCCCACCCTCTCTAAAAAGTCATACAGTGGGGGCGACAGCAACCCCGAAGAGGGCCCAGGCTATTTCGGGTCGCTCTCTGACTAAAACATAGTGGAGTTTAGCATCCGTCTGGGATGTCTGAGCAGACGTATTTAGGGACAGCACTGTTTACCACCTCACGGAGGAAGGTGCTTGAAAAGGTACCCTAAGCAAATGCTGTGTCTTACGTCTGCTGCAGCTGGGCGCGGCTCGCAGATTAGAAAATACGCAGTCGTCAAACTCTAACAAACAACAATATCCCCATCCCCCCACCTTGCCCTCCGGGCTGCTCGAGTGAGTCCACTCACACTAGCAGCCTGGAATGTTCGTTCCCTTTTAGACAATCCCAGGAGCGACCGGACGGAACGGAGGACGGCGCTATTCGCTCGGGAACTGGCGCGCTACAAGGTGGAAATTGTTGCTTTGAGCGAGACCTGATTCTTTGATCAGGATCAGCTGGATGAGCTGGGTGCTGGCTACACCTTCTTCTGGAGCGGCCTTTCATAGGCAGAGCAACGCGAAGCTGGTGTTGCCTTTGATATCCGGAACACATCGTCGGACGGATGCCTTGTCTGTCGCGGGGTATCAATGATCGCCTGATGTACCTCCGACAACCTCTTCGGGGAGACACGTTTGCCACCATCATCAGCACCTACGCTTCCCCAAAGACGAGCTCTGATGCGGCGAAGGATAAATTCTACAAGGACCTGCACGACCTCTTGGTGACTGCGCAGAAGGCGGACAAATTAATTGTCTTTGGTGACTTCAACGCCCGCGTCGGGACAGACCATGCTGCCTTGCAGATTGTGCTGGATTCCTGCGGTTTTGGTAGCTGTAACGATAACGGCCTCCTTCTTCTACAAACCTGTGCAAAACACCATCGCCTGCTGACCAACACCTTCTTCGCCTTCCGACGCGGGAAAAGGCCACTTGGATGCACCCTCAGTTGCGGTGCTGGCATCTGCTGGACTATGTTCTCGTACGGAGGCAAGAAAGATACGGGCGTGCTGGTGACCAAGGCGATCCCCGATGCCGATGGTTGGGCAGATCGCCGCCGCGTCATCTCCCAGATGAGTCTATGAATTCAAGCAGAACGAAGGCCCCAAGGTAAGCGACTGTCATGTAAGTTAAATACACTTTCGTCAAATTCGCCTGTTCACTGTTTTGATTTCAGCAACAAGATAACCGAGAAATTAGAGTATCTGCATGCTCTAGATAATAACGCCACCGTAGAGACACGATGGTGTCAACTGCGAAATGTCATCCAGTTCACCACCCTCAATGTCCTCGGACGCAAACGCAGTCAACATCAGGACTGGTTTGACGACAATAATGCCGACATCAGCAACTTACTCGCGGAGAAGAATAGACTACACAATGCCTACATGGACCTTCGGACTGACGCCACCAAAGCCGCCTTTTGAAGATGCCGGTGCCTTGTACAGCAACGGCTGCGGGAGATGCAGGACACCTGGATGGTCCGAAAGGCTGAGAGAATCCAAGGGTATGTGGACCAAAATGCAATGAAAATTTTCTTCAAAGCCATGAAGGCCATCTACGGCCTCCGCATCAATGGGAACGCACGGCTATTTAGCTCTGACGAAACAACACTTCTTACAGCGAAATCCCAAATTCTGAAGCGCTGTGCCAAGCACTTCAGATGTGTCTTTAATTGCTCGTCAGCCATATCCGGTTCTGCCATTGACCAGCTCCCTCAAGTGGACAGAAACCATGACCTGGATCTGCCACCTTCCCTACAAAAAACCATCCGGGCCGTGTAGCAGATTTCCAGCGGGAAAGCATCGGCATCTGACGCAATCCCACCGGAAGTCTACAAACATGGCGGGCTCCGGCTGATGGCAGAACTCATAACACTCTTCCAGCAGATTTAGCGCCAAGGACAGGTTTCTCAGGATTCCAAAGACGCAACCATCGTCCATCTCTACAAACGGAAGGGGAACCGGCAACTCTGTGATAATCACAGAGGCATTTCGTTGCTCAACATCGCCAGGAAGATCTTCGCCCGTATCCTTCTCAATCGTCTGAACGGTCACCTTGAGCAGGGGCCTGTTCCCGGAAAGCCAATGTGGCTTCCGCCGACACCGCGGGACAACCGATATGATCATTGCAACCCGCCAGCTACAAGAGAAGTGCCAGATGATGCGAACTCTCCATTACACTACCTTCGTGGATCTAACGAAAGCCTTTGACACGGTGAATCGTGACGGACTGTGGAAAGTCATGCAGAAATTCGGCTGTCCTGAGCGGTTCACGCACATGGTGCGTCAGCTTCATGACGGAATGACGGCGCGCGTCACTGACAATGGGGTGATATCCGAAACATTCGCACTGAAGCAGGGCTGCGTATTGGCCCCCACTCTGTTCAGTTTCAAGTTCTCTGCTACGCTCATGGACGAGTACCATGATGAACAGCCTGGGATCCTCATCGCCTATAGAACTGATGGACACTTTCTCAACAATCGGCGTATGCAGGCTTCAACGCGTGTGTCTACGACTACAGTCCAGGACTTGCTCTTCGCGGACGACTGCGCCCTTAACACCGTGACGGAGGAGAACATGCAAAGGAGTATGGACCTCTTCGCCGTAGGCTGCGCCAATTTTGGATTAACAATCAGTACAGCCAAAACGGTTGTCATGCACCAGCCGCCACCCAGTGCGGAATACAATGCTCCTCGAATCAATGGTAACTCAAAAATATGGAAAACTTCGCTTATATGGAAAGCACGCTGTCACGAAACACGAGAATCGATGACGAGGTTGCCCAACGGATCTCCAAAGCCAGTCAGGCCTTCGGCCGGCTACAGGCCTCCAAGTGGAATCACCACGGTATACACCTGAACACCAAACTGAAGATATACAAGGCCATCGTCTTGACGACACTCCTTTACGGAGTGGAGATCTGGACCGTCTACACGAACCAAGCCAGGAAGATGGATCATTTCCATCTCAGCTGCCTCCGTGAATACTGAAGCTGATATGGCAAGACAGGATCCTGGTGACGGAAGTCCTGGAGCGGACCGGAATCCTCAGCATCCCCGCCATGCTGAGGCAAGTGCATTTGCGATGGAGTGGCCATCTGGTAAGAATGGACGACGAGCGACTACCCAAACGACTTTTCTACGGGGATGTCACTACAGGTGCTCGCCGACAGGGAGGTCAAAAATGCCGCTACAAGGAGAGTTTGCAGAAATCTCTGAAGCAACTGCAAATTTCTCCTAAACTATCCTCAATGCAACCGCATATTAACCTCACGCATAGACCTGGTCAATCACTTGCGAATCCATTGAAAAGAGACTGAAAGAACCAGTGCCCGGAGCACCAACACACAGCAGAGATCGCTGCCTCCACTGCCCTCACTGTCCTCGCGCATTCACTCATCGCATGGGCCTATTCGGTCACATGCGCATCCATGACAGCGGAATTCACCGTAATGCCGACAACACTGAAACCACATGAACACTCTCAGCTCCTGCCATTCTTACCGCCACTGCCACCCCCTCTACCGTGAAAGACATCCCCGTAGTTTCTCCAGATTTCTGCTGCCCACACTGCACCGACACTTTCAACTAACGCATCGGCCTGGTTGGTCACCTGCGAATCCATCGCACGGAGGCTGGTGAATCAGTGCCTGGGGCTCCGACATACAGTCGCCGCACCCACGTCCACTGCCCTCACTGCTCCCGCACATTTACACACCGCATGTGCCTATTAGGAGACATGCGCCTCCACGACAACCTGCGGTAAACCACCGAAGACTTAGCCACATCAGCGCACACTACCTACACGAATACATAGACAACAGCCTTACCATTATCACGTACCGGAGAATATCACGGTGTCTTAGAAACCGTGGCTTGGAAGGCTGCCAATCTGACGCTTATACCAGACCACGTCGTCGGCCCAGTGTATGTGCTGTGTGTGTCGAGTGGCTGACCAGTGGACTGGGAGTCAGACAGCGATGGCTCCTCCATATCCCCTGATTATGTGCATCCTGCTGAGCGCGTTATGGGAGCCAGGTCGTGCAGTGGCGCACGAAGACGGGTACGCCGACCCGTCAGCCAATGCGCCCACTCCCACATCAGACAACTCACTGGCTCGGACGGTGGTTTGATTGTGAAGGGTGGGGAGGGAGTTAGGTCAACGGCTCAGCGCATTTTCGTCATGGTAAAAAACCTGACGCGCTTGAAACTATCACGGTGCACTAAAAGCAGGTGGCTTGGAAGGTTGCTAACTGACGGGATAACTCGGACCGCGTGGTCAGCCCAATGTGTGTTTTTTGTGTAGTGGCTGACTGGCGGAATGAGAGTCAGGCCGCAATGGCTCCATCTTAATGTGACCTTTATGGCACTCCCACTCCGTGGGATCCGGGTCAAGTGTGGTGGTACACCCAGGGGCGGCTCCGGCCGCGCCAGACACCGACACCGACGCCCACTCCCATCTCCGGTCTTTTTGACTCTGTCATGACACCAGGCTCCGGTGGGGAGGAGGAGAAAGTGCGGTAGATGCAGCGCAAGTCTAATATCACTTTAAACTAAATCACGCGCAAGTCACCGTCTCTGCACCACATTTCCGTGGATCATACGGTGGATCTCGTCGTAATTGACGGTCGAACTGTCGTGTGTGTGTATTTGCCCACTTCCGCATCAGCACAGGTTGACAGGAATAGGTAGGGTTTGATCTCAGTGATGCTCGTGGTCTGAAGAAGGTGAAGCGTCTCCGCCAGTAGTTTTCTCCATGACAAAATAATTGGAGGTACACGTAACGACTGTCAGAGGGAAGCTTCTTTAATAGATTTGTACTTTCACATTTCTTCCTTACCAAATATACAGCAACAATAAGCAATGTGCAATGTCAGTTGACATACACATGCTTTTAGTAATTAATCATCAGGCCGTTACAATTACACGGGGAATGGAATCATGAGTTATGTGCAGAAATTTTAATTGTCTTCTCTGTGTTTGTGGCAGGGGTGATGTTTAGTCACACATCGTTCCCACGCAGGTCCCTCAATGGCGAAGTCAGCATGTTGCGGACGTTGGAGCGAACGGGGGGTGATGTGGAGGGATTCATTGTGAGCGCTGTCTGTGCACCGAATACGTGAAATGCGTGTGACTGTTGTCAGGGTGTGGGGGCGGCGTGCTAGCGCCACTTGGAGTCGGCCAGGGAAGACAGACTGCGTGTGTTAACGTCTTCTGATAGCAAAGTGTTGGGTTCCCTAATCGAATCGCCATTGCCTCGGCTGTTGCGAGCACCCGTTTGCGTAGGTCATTAGAGTAGTGTGCTGGGACCCGGTAGATAATTTGGAAGGCTTCTTTTGCGTCAACCTGGTGGTGCTTGTCGATTAAATGTGCAAGAATTGAACTTGAAATTGATTGATTTTAACTTTTGCCTAGCCAGGTAGGCATGTGTTCGCGTACTCTCTTCTCCAGGAGTAGGTTAAATTCATAAATACACATCGATGTGGCCTGAAACGCTAGTTTGTCTTTACCTCCCAAATGTATGATGGGGGAGTTTGCGAAGAATAAGCACAAGTTCGCGCTGGGAATGCGCCAATGATAGCCGTCGTTAAAATTCGTTTTACCAATTCGCTTGCTGTGGCTCCTAGAAAATATATTCTTAAAAATAAATCTTTCTTTTCTGCAGGGGCAACAGCAGTCTTTGTGGTACGCTCCTTTCTATTCCGGAGGATGAATCTCTCCGGATAACCGTTTTCGCCGAGTGTATTCTGTAGCTGCTGGAGTTCTGCGTCAACCGCTTCAGGAGACCAGATGCGTTGCACCCTGGTCGCAAATCCCTGGACTTCATTTCATTTTAGATTAAGGGGAACAAAGCTGTGAAATTTAATGTATTGTCCCGTCCGGGTTTTCTTTTGGAACATTTTACGTTTCATATATGCCTCTTCTTTTCTGTGCGTAAGAACGTCAAGGAACGCGATTTCGTTATTAACCTCAGTCTCTACAGAAAACTTTATTTCGGGATGTGCCCTGTTAAACGTTTGAACTAGCCCATCGATATCGGTGGTACTGCTTGTCAGGCCAAATATGTCGTCTACGTATCGAGCATATAAATCAAGGTCATTGATAGTATCCTGGAGGTACGTTTGCTTGACCTTGCCCATGAAGACGTTTGCAATAAATGATCCGAGCGGTGAGCTAATCACCCCCCTGTAGAGTTGACCATTGCAGAGAAACTGGACGTTTTGTGTGCATCGCGTTAGTAGTCTTTTTAGGCTTCAATCGTCATGCTTATCTCGTAGTTCGTTTCCCGTATAAAGTCACGTAAGTAGTTTATGGTTTCTACTATGGGCCCGTTGATAAACAGTGAGGATACATCTAATGACAGCATCCTCACTCCGCTCAAGTTAGTGTTCTTGATCGCTTCA
The DNA here is from genome assembly GCA_017591395.1 of Schistocephalus solidus. Classification (NCBI taxonomy): domain Eukaryota; kingdom Metazoa; phylum Platyhelminthes; class Cestoda; order Diphyllobothriidea; family Diphyllobothriidae; genus Schistocephalus; species Schistocephalus solidus. Next base: position 172,655 of record WEDG01001411.1, on the reverse strand, counting down.
ACGAATTCAAAACCCTCTTTTAAACTTCGTGGATACAGACAACTTTGTAGCGGCTTTAACTTCTTTACCAGCCACTTTGCAAGGGCATGATAGTGTAAATTTTTCATATCCAGGATTGGACAGAGGGGAAGTCCTTGTTTGTGAATTTTTGAAAGGCCGTGCATTCCGGGTATCGTCTTACCCACAGAAAAAAGCCCTTGTTTCTGAAGATTTTTGAGAACTTTTGTCAGCTGATATCCAATGGCCTGTCTTTGCAGATTTTGAGAACTTTGTACGATCCGATAAGGTTTATTCTATTTTCTTAACATATTCCCTTTTATCCAGCAGTACTATTCCTGAGTCATTGTCCGGTCTGGTTAGCACGACGTCCTCATTTTGGTGAAGCTATCTGAGACTATGGGGATGGGTCTTCAACAGGGGACCCTTGTTCCTTGGAGCATTCCGTAAAAACTGTTGACAGCAGTGTACCCGAGTTGATTTAAGATAATCAACTTCTCTAGGTTCAGGTGGTTTTAGATCGGTAGTCTGGCTAAAGATATTCTCGAGGTGGATTTCAATCTCTAGTCGTCTCTGCTTCCGCCGTGCAATGCAAAACTTAGGACCAAGAGATAGCACATCTAGGAGAATTTTGTCAAGACGTAATGAAGAATAATTATGAACATACCACTCTGGATTGTTTGGAAGGGTGGTCTGAGCCTTCACTGGTTGAACACCTTGTAGGAGCTTAGTCCATCTGGCCTCGATTGTCTTGTTTCTGACTGTCTGCACATAATTTTCAAAAGTCACTCTCTCAATACTTCCAAGACGGTAAAGGACCACTGTTTTTGACATAAGTTTCACTGAAGTTCCTCAATACCGGTGCTAACTGTTTCCAGATGACTCTCTAGGAGACACAGCAAGTGAATTAGCAAAACGACGTTTAAGCATGACTATTGCTAGCGCTTTCGCAGCGGCAAACTTGCGCGCCTTCTTCGCAAACCACCCCTACCCCTTCACCCAGTTTGACGTAAAAGAAGCCTTCCAAATTATCTACCGGGTCCCAGCACACTACTCTAAAGGCCTACGCAAACGGGTGCTCGCAACAGCCGAGGCCGTGGCGATTTGAAGACGTTGACACACACAGTCTGTCTTCCCTGGCCGACTCCAAGTGGCGCTAGCACGCCGCCCCCACACCCTGACAACGGTCACACGCAATTCACGTATTCGGCGCACAGACAGCGCTCACAATGAATCCCTCTACACCCCCCCCCCCCGTTCGCTCCAACGTCCGCAACATGCTGACTCCGCCATTGAGGGACCGGCGTGGGAACGATGAGTGTGACTAAACATCACCCCCGCCGCGCGCACACACTTATAAATTCTCTACATAGCTCCTGATTCCATTTCCCATGTAATTGTAACGGCCTGATGAACAATTACTGAAAACATGTGTTTGTCATCTATCTTTTCAATTGAAACATGGGCATGTTTTGCTGAAATAAGCAATATGTACAGCCATATAGTGTAGATTTCACACTGCTCCGTGCTAGGACCAACCGTGGTACTCTTCTTTATTAAAGACTGTGTATGCAATAAAGTGTAGATTTCGCACTGTTCCGTGCTAGGACCAACCGTGTTACTCTTCTTTCTTAAAGACGGTTTATGCAATATATTTTGAATATGTAATGTCTGCGGATGGCATGAAAACCTTTATTGCGGCGAGGTGAACTTCCCGGAAGATATTTATCCATGGAAAAATCTGCTCCGCCGATGACTCACCACGCTTAGCTCGAACAGCCGTACCAGACAGCGTCTTGGAAATCGGCACACGTTTTAACCAGCTCAACGTAAAGTCCCTCGAACAGGCAGAGACACAGAAAAACACTGGCGTTTGGATTACAAATGCAATGAATTCTTTTGCACATCTTTGAGATCGTGGCCAAAACAGCAGCGTCTATTGTGCATGTTATTAAGTGAGAATTTTACAGATTTTTATGAAGGTTCTTTCGCTTACTTCTCCGGTAAGTTTGTAGGACTGCAGTTGAAATATGCGACCCACACATGGCAAACCCTGGCGCTTCAGGATTGAAACCTACTCAGTAGAACTCCGAAGTCAGCCATGAAATTAGAAAGACGTAAAGATGTACCGCCATACGCGGTTCGTCCAACTAACGAAAGCATCCACCGTCTTAGTTTTCGCTTATTGCTTGAATTTTAAGCAGGTTTTCCTGATCGTGCGCGGTTGGAACTGCTCCTCGATTGTGCGGACGTCTTCCAGCACTTTCCTCCAACCAACCTCTGTGGAAATCACTTTGAACTATGCATGTGTCCGGCAAAATTGGATATGAAAACGTTTTTTTCTAAACCTGTAGTGCACCCATAGGACAACCTGTCCCAGAAGATTGATATGTTCCCTCTGGAGAAACGTGGAAACATCTCCTTGACAGACACAGCCGCACCCGAACTTCGTAACTATTTGGTCTGAAAGCATAACTACTTAGATAAAAACAAATATTTTTGCACTTGGCCTTTTAATTTTCCTGCATTGCTGACGTGCCAGACCGGCAGTTAATGTATATAAATCTACTTCTATGAAACACAAGCAAATGGACTGAAGAAGGTACCTTGATACAGAATTCACGGACATACAGAATGCGCTGGATAAAGGTTTGCATAGGCTACTTTTACTTAAACTACACAAAATGCGTGCAAGTTGGAGCGTTCCCACATGACCAGCCGACTTTATTACAGGAAGATCTCAGCTTGCGTTTACTGGTAAAGCCACGCTGGGCTTTAACTTTGTTCTCACTGGTTGTCGAATGAGTGCACATATGGGTCATATTGTGTTTTCAATACAGTTAGCGATATCTGACACTTCTGGGACGGTGAAAGGCTCATACTGGCTAACTATCCCAAGCAGTGGTGGTTGCTTTAGTGGATTACTTCAGTGGTGGCGTGTATGGTTTTTTGCAATCAGTTTTTAATAAACTGAGCTAATAAACTATTCGCCTCCGACCCAGCAAGAATGGAATGAAGTTATTTTGCACTTGCTACCACATTCAAAGTCACCAACAGGAATTCGCTCTCGAGTTAATGGGCCTCCGTTCTCGATGGCACTTACTCTCCGGCCGGCCTTTCACCGTGTCCTGGTATCCAGTAAGGTCATGGAATTCCAGGCGCGATCATATCATTTTTGGACTCCGGTTTATGGAACATACGTTTGATCAGTCTCCCAAATTAACATTCATGTGTGGAACCCCGGCTTGAACCACGATTTCATTCTTTTAGTGAAATTTGAACGGAGAGCGGCTGAACAAATCAGCAGATATCAATATTTTGCAAAAAGGACCGTTTTACTATTTTGCAGAAGATACGGATGAGTCATGATTAGGGACATTCAAAAACTGACGATAATACACTTAACCTTGACTTTGGGGCAGAATTCTTCTTTCGACAAGTTTCGGAAGACGGAGGAAAACGGTTCCACTCGATCGCCTTTGAGGACTAATTGACGTCTGTAAACAGAACTTAATGAAATACCATTTGAAGAGCATATTTGGGTTTCACAGTAATCTCTGATTCAAATTATATCATCATTATATAAGTATGTGTCAGTCTATACCGCAATGTGCGTCCGTGAGTGCCCCCTAAACGGGCCACGTGATAGATGCGTTGGACCAACACGGGGGCCACATCAGGGCACGGCAGGCACTATTCGGGTTGCGCTCCCATAGCAAATGCCGAACATGGGGGTGTAGTGGCATGCCCAGGGGCGACTCCGGCCGCGCCAACCACCTGCGCCCTCTACCATCTCCGGTCTCTTTGAATCTGTCATAACACCGGGCTCACGTGGAGGAGGAGAGAGTGCGGTAGATGCAGCGCAAGTCAACTATCACTTTAAACTAAATCACGCGCAAGTCATCGTCCCTGCACCACCCTTCCGCGGAGCATACGGTGGACATCATCGAAATTGACGGTCGAAATATCGTGTGTCCGTGACGTAATTCTCAACGTCAAAAAGCAATTAATTAGTCGTGCGTCACGCAGCACAAGGTGTATAATCGTCAGATATCGTTACCCCTCCAAATGGTAGTCGTAGAAAGCGAGAGTTAGTTTTCGAAATTCCAATTCACTTGTTGCACATAAAACACGACCAAGACACAACACCTAACCAACCTATAAGTTTGGGGCTCGAACCAGCGTCAATAATTATCATCTTGTCAGCCTAACCTGCATCTGTTGTGAAGTAACAGAAATCATACCTATGAAAAAGTAATGACACTTCTGGAATAGAACCACTTCCAAGCAGAGCTCCAACACGGTTTCAGATATGTTCGCTCTCGACTGAGTAGAGGACTCGTCAGTGGACAAAGATGTTAGGATTGACGTCAGCTACACTTATTTCCCGAGTTTCCTCAACAGTGTTCAACGCGGACAGGGCCCGGCACCCAGGACAGTACTCCTTCTAGTCTAGAGTGCAGCACCGTCAGGTTCGCTGACAAGATCCAAACGGATCGTACACAGTTAAGCACACACTTTAAGATAATCTAAACTGACGTTGCAGCTGCTTGGCGTGTTTACCTCGAAATTGTTACATTGGTTTACTGTGAGGCCCTAAGAATCCGTATCAGAATAGCATACGGGAAAGAAGATTCCTTCCGACATTTCTGTGAAAAACAGCCACGGAAAATGTTGAAACGGCAGTGCCTGCGGCCAGGGATCCCACCTGTGGGACGTACAAACCAAGAAATGATTGCAGCCCGTCTTTTAGAAACTACCCGTCATGAGAACTGATTGTCGTGACGTTCTTTTAAAAACTGCCCGTCATGAGAACTGATTGTCGTGACGCCAAAAGAGGTCTTTTAGAAACTGCCCGTCATGAAAACTGATTGTCGTGACGTTCTTTTAGAAACTGCCCGTCATGAGAACTGATTGTCGTGACGCCAAAAGAGGGTCACTGTCAACCTCCTGTGGCATCGAAGCAAGGTAGCAGGCAAACAGATGCTTCGAGTAACTGTCAAATGTAAGTGTGAGATGACGGAAGCGTATGCTGACAGAACCGAATCTGGTTGATGGAGCGGGTTGCACATCACCAGCTGCAGAGAGGACAATGTCAAGCTTGTTTAAATCGGTAACAAGTTTCCATTTCTCATCACCTATGTCAACTGTTGCATGCCGGCGCATGAATTTACCTGCCTTCCTAAATTGCACTGATTACGGCTGCTTTCTGTATTTGTAGTAATCGAGGACGTCATTCGTTGAGTAGAACAGTAAAAAATGAAGATCGACGACAATGCCTCGGTTCAAATATGCAAACATGTGAAGAGTGCACGTGGTGTTAGGAGACTCAATTTTCTACAAATTTCAACTGTTTCATAATAAAAGTCTCTTCCCTCTAAGTTATGCACGGTGTCTCTCAACTAAAAGCTTCCAATTTTAGTTTTTTGGCTTGCTTTAATATGGTGCACGATTCCATAAAGAAGATAATTAAAACAATATTATCATGACTAGAAAATGAATCTTAAATCAATTTAAAAATGTAAAATAAACGAAACCGAAACACCGTTCGGAAAAGCTCCCCTAAGAGTCTTCTTCTTCTTCTTCAAGTCCCTGTGAGGTAGATGCTACACAAGCCTGCCTTAATACGATCCAAATCGAAAGCATGTTATGTATGTGCCGCGAACGGCGGATGAATTTTGCGTGCACTACGTACTACTTAGCCGAAAATACGTCATCCATGCAGCAAAGAGGACGCTTAGACAATGGTCCATGAGATGAAATGCCATGGTTGAACAGAACAAACGAGCAACATAAACGGCGAAAGGAGGCGGGTAAACACATGTTTAAAATAGTATGGCAAAGTTATTAATATCTGGTAAATAAGAGGTGCTCAACGATTCCATTTTACGGAATGGACGAAAAAGTTTAAAAAGCATAAAAAAACTGCAAGAAAGATGGCTCGAAAAATAAGAGAGTAAAAAACACAATTACACAAGTGTGAATTAAAAACTGTTGCAGGAGCCGCCGACGATTGGTCAGGCACCGTACTCTATAAACCATTCCATTTGGCCTCAACTGGTGGTACACGAGGTAGAACTTGGGAGAGGGCTAGAGATTCCCTTATTCAATTCTTTGACGTCTGTTGGCAATGGTGGTAAGGCAGCAACATTGGTTTTCTGAAATATAAATCATATAACTTTAAAGTTTACGTCAGATTCTTAACCAAAGCAATAAAGTCCCACCCAGAAATACAACGGGAACGTAGACAATTACTTCTTTTTAGGTGAAAAACGATATAAGCCACTGGAATCACTGCAACGATGACAGTTTTTTAGAGTTGGTTCAAAATGAATCACCAACTGGGTCTCGCAGAAAGTGGAATCGCAACCGAAATTCTGAAATGCGGTTACGATGAGGAGGATTATTTAGATGGGTTTGTAATATTGATTATCATGCGGCAAACTCCCCTGACATTTCCCTTCGTCCGCCTGCAGAAATTACACCCGGTAAAAAATGACTATGAAATAAATATCAATTCAAGCGGACAGAGATACAAGCCACAACTCAGATCCCGTATCACGTACTACAAGCAATTGAGATCAATGAACGGTGCTGTGACGTAAGTATGCCTTAATTGTCCTTATACCGACGGAAAAAGAGCTCCAAATGGACAGGAGAAAGGCACGCGGCCTTGCCCATCTAACTTTCAACGTAACCCAAATTTTTTTCGCCGGTCGTCTTACTTCGTTGCAAGAGGGTGCATGAAAGTGATGATGCTGGAGACACTAAAACAGTGATAGTATTGTGCACTTCGCCAAAGTGAATCACCAGTTGGGTGTCACTGAACGTGTTAGGATAAAAATATGCCACTCCAAGTCCCTAGTCTCTTCTCAGAAATTACAAACTGTCTCGCACAGCTGCCGTGTTATAGGACGGCAACGAAACGAGGAAGGAGAGAGTACATTACGTACACAACATTCCCCCACTGCCAGTCAAATGTGCGGCATGAATATGAATCGGAACGGCATAAATCACCTAGGGAGCCATATGCAAAGGTAATGCATCTTCCCCATGGCACAGATACCACAGAAGGTAAAGTCAGTGAAAGATATCAGGGAATGTTAAGAGAACTAGAAAGTATTACTTAAATTAGGTTGTAATATTGATTGATTGATTGATTGACTGATTACAGTCCCCTGATATTTTATACACGACAAGATGTTGCCTTTTGAAGGAGTTTCTTTGCGGCCGCCTGACCACATATGTCCTATCATCTTATCAGCAAAACGCTTATAAACTCAAATATATTTTGTTGAAATCGTGCCCAAAATATTATTTCTTGCAAGCATTTCATAGCCAATATATTCTTCGGTTAAAATTTCATTAGATTAGTCGCTGAATATAAGGCCATAATAACTGTGCCTTACGAACATGGACTGGGATGTTCGGGCTTACTTGAACGTTCAGCTTCAAAAATCAGGTAAGTTCCTGTGCAACCTGATTGGCCAGTCAAGACCACCATTTTGCATAAAAACAATAAAAAATAGAAAACACACAAACGGCATGAACCTAAGAACTTCATATAGACTGATTTTGTAACAGGCGCACAGTCAGAAAAATATTAAGCAAATAAATAACGTAGGTCCGGTCTCACATATTGAATTATAGTGTAACCGAGGCCAGCCGTACAGATATATCAGAACGATGCAAAGGTGCGGTCATGGGATCTAAATGTCCTCTAGGAAATATTTATGCAACAATTTGCATGAAATAAATGAGCTTGAAAGCTAAAACAAGAACGTGGAATCTCCGCAGGAGGCACAGGCGTACTCAGACCTTTACAATAATGCCCGCACTGCGCACGGTTTATCTCAGACCTTTCAACCCGCCACAATAATGCACGTTTCCACTGCTTTCCGCACATTGTGGACCTCCTTCCTTCTCCTTCTCCTCCCCCTTTTCTTCCAACGAAAGCTCGCCTATTTTAGATATCGATATCGATATCGTTTCCACTGCTTTCCGCACATTGTGGACCTCCTTCCTTCGCCTTCTCCTCCCCCTTTTCTTCCAACGAAAGCTCGCCTATTTTAGATATCGATATCGATATCGTTTCCACTGCTTTCCGCACATTGTGGACCTCCTTCCTTCTCCTTCTCTCCCCTTTTCTTCCAACGAAAGCTCGCCTATTTTAGATATCGATATCGATATCGTTTCCACTACTTTCCGCACATTGTGGAACTCCTTCCTTCGCCTTCTCCTCCCCTTTTCTTCCAACGAAAAGCACGCCTATTTTAGATATCGATATCGATATCGTACGTTTCCACTGCTTTCCGCACATTGTGGACCTCCTTCCTTCTCCTTCTCCTCCCCTTTTCTTCCAACGAAAGCTCGCCTATTTTAGATATCGATATCGATATCGTTTCCACTGCTTTCCGCACATTGTGGACCTCCTTCCTTCTCCTTCTCCTCCCCCTTTTCTTCCAACGAAAGCTCGCCTATTTTAGATATCGATATCGATATCGTTTCCACTGCTTTCCGCACATTGTGGACCTCCTTCCTTCTCCTTCTCCTCCCCTTTTCTTCCAACGAAAGCTCGCCTATTTTTAGATATCGATATCGATATCGTTTCCACTGCTTTCCGCACATTGTGGACCTCCTTCCTTCTCCTTCTCCTCCCCCTTTTCTTCCAACGAAAGCTCGCCTATTTTAGATATCGATATCGATATCGTTTCCACTGCTTTCCGCACATTGTGGACCTCCTTCCTTCGCCTTCTCCTCCCCCTTTTCTTCCAACGAAAGCTCGCCTATTTTAGATATCGATATCGATATCGATATTGTTTCCACTGCTTTCCGCACATTGTGGACCTCCTTCCTTCTCCTTCTCCTCCCCCTTTTCTTCCAACGAAAGCTCGCCTATTTTAGATATCGATATCGATATTGTTTCCACTGCTTTCCGCACATTGTGGACCTCCTTCCTTCTCCTTCTCCTCCCCCTTTTCTTCCAACGAAAGCTCGCCTATTTTAGATATCAAAATCGATATCGATATCGTTTCCACTGCTTTCCGCACATAGTGGACCTCCTTCTTTCTCCTTCTCCTCCCCCTTTTCTTCCAACGAAAGCTCGCCTATTTTAGATATCGATATCGATATCGTTTCCACTGCTTTCCGCACATTGTGGACCTCCTTCCTTCTCCTTCTCCTCCCCCTTTTCTTCCAACGAAAGCTCGCCTATTTTAGATATCGATATCGATATCGTTTCCACTGCTTTCCACACATTGTGGACCTCCTTCCTTCTCCTTCTCCTCCCCCTTTTCTTCCAACGAAAGCTCGCCTATTTTAGATATCGATATCGATATCGATATCGTTTCCACTGCTTTCCGCACATTGTGGACCTCCTTCCTTCTCCTTCTCCTCCCCCTTTTCTTCCAACGAAAGCTCGCCTATTTTAGATATCGATATCGATATCGATATCGTTTCCACTGCTTTCCGCACATTGTGGACCTCCTTCCTTCTCCTTCTCCTCCCCCTTTTCTTCCAACGAAAGCTCGCCTATTTTAGATATCGATATAGTCATTTCACGGAGGTAGCGAGATCTGATCGAGTTATTATCTGACCCCGGGACAAATTTGAAGGACAATTTCCAGGCAAGAGGTTAAATGGAGCAACATTAGCGCAAGACGAACATTTGAAGGCATAAAACAAACCGGGCTATAGAACTAACATGTGCCTGGGAGTAAAATGGAGTAACATGAGCTCAAGCATTTATCAAACAATGCTGTAAAACTAACATGTTTCGCAGATGATCGGTGAGTAATATATTCCTGCTTCTCTTGAAAGCCAATTTGACAGATGGGACAGAGCCAGTTGGCAAGTAGGCTGTCCGTTTGTTGCTTGCCTTCCCGATTCGCGGAGTTCAAAACCGGGTAACCGGATGCCGAAGTGTTCTTGTCTATGCTCGCGTTTGGTTGCGACTAAGAAAAATGAAAAAAATAACAAAACTCCGTAAATCTGCTGGAAAATACATTGGTTTCCAATAAGACAACATTGCATCCTTCACTTACACACCGCACAGGTGATGATTGGTCAATTTGTAGATCCGATAAAATGAAGCAGCCTTTTTTAGTCAACTGTTAAATAAAACAAAAAGACGTCCTGCAGACGTGCCATGTTCGGAGAGTACAACTAAAATTTTGGTACCATGTCACCGGATGCAGAAGTATCCTTGCCTACGCTCAACTTTGTTTGCGACTAAGAGAAATTTGGAAAAAAGTAAAGCATTAATGCTTTTAACTATGTGACTCCATGAAGCTGCTGGTAAATACAACGGTTTCTTGGTAGATAAAACGATATTCCTCACTTGCATAGGTGATGACTGATCATTTGGGAGGTCTGAAAAAATGAAGCAGCCTTTGGGAGCCAATTCTCGAATAAACCAAAAGAATTATCCTAGTCGTGTCAGGTCTAGAGACGACGGTTAGAATTACAGTATCCGAAAACCCTGTGATGATGGTGGCATGACGGAAGTGTTTGCCAAAATCTCCGTCATCAGCTGCAACTTCGGTCGGAAACAGCAGAATGAGGATGCGGTTGAATTAATGCGTTTGCTTATCGGACCTGATGACGAGGGCCAAATACAACCGTTTTTTGCTATGCAGCCCTCAACAGGCAATAGAGCTCTGCCTGGGTTCTGCTTGGAAGTCTCCCCGAGCACTGATATTGCCCTTACAAGGGTTCAAGCCCATAGAGATGAGAGCCACAACTCAGATCCCTGTATCACGTACTACAAGCAATTCAGATCAATGAACGCTGTTGTGATACAATTATATCATAATGGTCTTTATAACGACAGAAAACGTGCTCCAAATGGACAGGAGAAAGACGCGTAGCCTTGAACATCTAACTTTCAATGTAACCCAAATTTTGATTAGTCATGCGATCTTCGGCGGTAGTTGTACTTCGTTGCAAGAGGGTGTAATAAAGTGGTGTGTCAATTAGGTTGGTTTGTCGCAAAGACATTACTCATCCGCGGGCAGCAGATTGAAAAGCCCCTTTAAGGAGTTCAGCTACTAAGACTTCTATTGGAAGGCGATTCTGTGGCTCCCGACCAGACAATGAAATTCATGAAGTTCAGAACCAACTCCTATTTTAAAAAAATTGGGCTGAATACTACCAAGGCAAGCGGAGGACACGAGATAGAGCACAAGTTACCAAATCAGGGGACGCCAGTTGAAGCGCGCTGGGTGGCAAACCTATTCTGGAAATACGCAATACTCTTAACATCGTAAAAAGGAACTCAGAGCACAAACTGTTTTCGGTACCGACAGGTATGGCGCACAAGTCTGGAGCTGCTGTCAACATAAACTATCTGGTGCTGTGATATCCCATCCTTCGAATTACTGTCTGTCGAGCAACAGTAGACGGGGACTTCCATTCAACAATATCTTCAGACGCCGAGCAATCTTTTCGACGAACCTGATTTCAAAGATCTGTGAAAAAATAAAAATCCTCTTGTCTTTTAGTTCCATTTTTGGTCCAACACTTTCCGCTGCAAGATTTTCGACGACCGCAAAAGTTACCAGTACCCACAAAATGGCTTTTGTTTTGGTTGCTTACCTGGTTTGACATCCCGCAGTGAATGCACGTACGAGATTAAATGCTCAGAGCATCGATAATAGGGACATGAGATGTAGGTACTTACGAATTAGAAGAGAATTTTTGGCAGAATTGAATAAGTCGTTTGACCAACTTGTGAAAAGCTCGGCGGCCATGGTGGGATTCGAACTCAGGCCAGCAAGCGGAAGGCCTTAATACAGCCAACGCTCTAGCCAGCTGAGCTACAAGGCCCCACCGGGAGCCAGGCGTTTTATCACGCTTGGGTCAAGTTACCCACCCAGACTACTGCAACGTACGCAATCTACCGATTCTGATACATTAAGCTGACTGCCCAAGCAGGATTTCCTAAGAAATCAATCTAGAATCCACCAGATGTCTACCAGGTACAAGTAATTAGTAGAGGATCTAGGCAGACTTGAATAATTCGTTTAACACACTTACGTGTTCTTGGTCTTTGACCACCTGGTTCTCGTGAAAAGGCTGGGAGGTCACCTTGCGATCCACTGTTGTTGTCCACCATGCGATGTCGGTAACGCTGAAGGATCTTAGGTACAAAAGTGAGAATAACGCAATGCTACAAACCATTTGTATTTCATGGACCGTAGTTAGATGCATGCATGACGGTGAATGAAAAATACCTCGAGAATCTGATTGTCCTAGGTGAAAACACCCCCGTGCTCAGAGCACAAGCGGTGACTTGCACGCGAAATTCTTTATGCAAAAATAAACTTACACTGAATCAACATCACGCACTGTTCTCACATTGACCATGAACTTATCCCATTTTCGTTGTCCACACCTGTGGCGGACAAGTTAGGCGAGGATATACACTGATATACACTCTTCTTGTTCAGCCAAACTTACAGTCAGCCAACAGGGTATTTCGATTTCATGTCAATACAGTCATGACGCGAACGAGTGACGAGATATGCGACTAGACCGACCGGTAGTGGCTTCAGCCAAAAAATGTACAACGGTGGATGCCAAAGCAGACGCCCCTCATCCTCTCCCCTCCCTCCACTGAAAGGCAGTACACATAATACGTCAGATGCACGCATACCTGCTGGTGAAACACATTTAACATACGACAGTTTGACTGTCGTATGCGTCAAGGCCCGCTGTGTGCTCCACAGCATGGTGTTGCAGGAACGGTGACGCGCGTGAATTAGATTTAAGTGATATCAGACTTGCGCTGTATCTAGCGCGCGCTCTCGCTCTCTCTCGCGCTACAATCACCTACCGGCGCCCGGTGTCAGTACAGAGTGCCAGGAAGACCGGAGACGGGATCTGGCTCCCATGGTAGGCGTGACGTGGGCTTGCTCCTACACGTGCTTCCACATCCCCCTCCAACGTGCGACATTTTTGATGAGATCGCAGGCTTAATAACACCTGTGTTGGCCCAGTGCATCGACCGAGCGGCCCGTTTAGGGATAGTTAACATAATACCTAAGATGTGCACGTCCCCACAGGTGACAAGGTCACCCCCGCACCCTGGCTGCAATTTTGTAGATATCAACTGCCTATTTTTCGACGGAAACAGTCTTATAAACGATGCATTTTCAGGTTTACATGAAAACTCTCCCGGCCTCAGTGTTAACAACAAAACTCTAGTGTATACTGTATACCACCTAGCAGTAAACGACACCGCGTTGAAACCGACACCTGGTAACCGTACTTCGAGGAATCTTAATGTGGTCAGCATTGTTAACGGACAATTTGCTGTGGCAGTGCGGTTATATTCCAAGTACGCTGTGCAAGTCGCCCTCTAAACGGGCCAGTCGCCCTCTAAATGGGCCACGTGGTAGATGCGTTGGACCAACACGGGGGCCACATTAGGGCACGGCAGGCGTTATTCGGGTTGCGCTCCCATAATAAATGCCGAACATAGAGGTGTGGTAGCACGCCTAGGGGCGGCTAGGACTTAGGGGACCCGGCCGCACCAGCCACCTGCGTTCTCTCCCGCCTCCGGTCTTCTTGACTCTGTCTTGACACCGGGTTCAGGTAAGGGAAGAAGGAGAGAGTGCGGTAGCTCCAGCGCACGGCTACTATCACTTAAAACTAATTCACGCGCAAGTCACCGTCCCTGCTCTACCCTTCCATGGAGCATACTGTGGACATCGTCGGACTACGACGGTCGAACTGTCGTGTGTGTCGCCCCCCTAAACGGGCCACGTGGTAGATGCGTTGGACCAACACGGGGGCCACATTATGGCACGGCAGGCGTTATTCGGGTTGCGCTCCCATAACAAATGCCGAACATAGAGGTGTGGTGGCACGCCTAGGGGCGGCTAGGACTTAGGGGACCTGGCCGCGCCAGCCACCTGCGTCCTCTTCCGCCTCCGGTCTTCTTGACTCTGTCTTGACACCGGGTTTAGGTGGGGGGAGAAGGAGAGAGTGCGGTAGCTGCAGCGCAAGTCTACTATCACTTGAAACTAATTCACGCGCAAGTGACCGTCCCTGCTCCACCCTTCCATGGAGCATACGGTGGACATCGTCGAACTACGACGGTTGAACTATGTGAGTCAGGCTGCGATGGCTCATTCTTAACGTGACCTCTGGCTATCTCACACATGTGAGATGTAAGCCTTTCAACCCCCTGTTGTGTGAAATCCTGGTGCTTGTGTTTGGGGGGCCAGGTCATGTACGTAGTATACGTAGACGAGGTCACCAGCAGCTGCGCCCACTTCCGAATCAGACAACTGACCGGCTCGGACAGCGGTTTGACTGTGGGGGTGGGGGAGAGAGTGAGGTCGACAGCTCAGCGCATGTTCCTCACTATAAACAATCTGACGCGCTTGAAACTATCACGGTGCGCTAAAAGCCGTGGCTTGGATGGTTGCCAACTGACGGGACAACTCGGACCGCGTTGTCAGCCCAATGTGTGTTTTGTGTGGAGTGGCTGACTGGCGGACTGAGAGTCAGGCTGCAATGGCTCCTTCTCAATGTGGCCTTTATGGGACTCCCACTTCGTGGGATCCGAGCCAGGTGTGGAGGTACGCCCAGGGGCGGCTCCGGCCGCGCCAGCCACCTACGTCCTCTCCCGCCTCCGGTCTTCTTGACTCTGTCATGACACCGGGTTCAGGTGGGGGAGGAGGAGAGAGTACGGTAGCTGCAGCGCAAGGCTACTATCACTTAAACTAATTCACGCGCAAGTCACGGTCCCTGCACCAGCCTTCCGTGGAGCATACGGTGGACATCGTCGAAATTGACGGTCGAACTATCACGCTGTGCAAATACCGCCGTTACTAAGCTCTGTAATAATTCTTTAGGCAGGGGCTTAAACTACTGCAGGCATTCACGCTGTCGCGTCCTAGAAACAGCCTGCCCCGATGTAGACGTATTCACTCACAGGAACCGTTTGTTCAAATAGGTTTTATGATTCGGAGATCTCTATTCCAGGGGTTTTACCACATGGGAAAATTTCAACTTAACTTGGACGGATCTTCTACGGGTCATCTGACTAAGACTATAGGCGCACGTTACTAGAGGGGTGCTAAGGAGACAATGAGTATTCGCACAGTCTAGTCATTAATGTACATGGCTAAGATCGGCAGCTGGATGCCGCCTGGAAATAGATGATCTTCAACTGTGTCCGTTTCTCCCTTCCCACAGTCGGCATCAAAAAAATCGCTTGGTGGCAGAGCTGTTTGGCCTCTAAATAGTTCAGTCTCATAACAGTTGGGATAAGCGAACCCGCAAAAAATTGCGTATGGAAAAGTCGCACTTACAGTTTCATAGTCGAAAGCGTTGGCTGTATGATCTTGGGAGCCGGCTGTGGACACCATGTCCATTTGTGAAATTTTGCTCGAGCTGTCTGCATGAGAGGACCACTTTATGGAAATCAAAAGAAAGGACAATTTTTGAATCAGCATTGGCGTGGTTTCTTCAAAGTGGCCATGGCTAAATGCCCTTCGTAACATAGGTTCCAGAGGTTCGAATTTTTCCTAAAAGAATTACGAAGATAATCACTCATGCCAGAAGAATAAAAAAGCTTCATAAATTGATTAATCGATCTGGCAACCGCATACAGAGCCCTGCGCAGTCACTGCCGAACTGACGTTGATAACATTTTATTGGCTGCTAGGCCTGATTTATTTTGCTTAACTTGTTACCGATTTTATCTCTGATGGTGAGCACCTGTATGAGATGGAAAGCCCAGATAGATAAATAAAGGGTTGAGATGATGAGGCACTTTTTCTTCCCAAACAACCGTTCTTGAAGGAAAGTACCAGATCCCAGGATACATAAAATTTCACTTTTCTTTTCGTAGCTGGTTTGAAATCCTGCCGTGATTCCGCATATGAGATAAAATGCTCAGAGCATCAAGAATAGGAGCATTAAGAGTCGGCACTTACGGGCTTCGGATCTTTGGTCGTGAGGATCTGGCAAGCAACTGAGTCCTGTACTGTTGAGGCATTCGTTTGAGATGCATTGTCGCCGTCGACCATGCAAGCCGGTGCTACTTGAGTTAACTAAATGGACAAACGTAGAATGAAGTAGTTTTGAAAAAAAATCGCGTTTTGTTTACCCTTGCTTGTTACGCTAAATGTAAAACAAATCCAGCGTCCGAGCCTCAGATGTGAGAGGCACCGGCGCTGACTTGTGCGCGAACTTGTTCACTGTGAAACCGACTTGTGCGGCATCTACCTCACTCACCGTTTCCTCATTCGCTCACTACTCTATTCGTAAGGCAAATCCTCCATTTACCAAATGTTGTTTTTGCAGGCTGCCTGAAAGAAGCTCAGTCAAAAGCCGACACCCTGGCGAATTGGATTTATTCCGCACAATAACCAATACTGCAAACCCATTTCATACAAAATAGCTTGCAGTGGCATAGATAGTGTCACGGTTTAAGCAATCGGAGGGGCATACATAGATTTGCAATAGGTGACTCTACAAACGGTTACGTTACCGGTTCACGTGGAGACCGTGTGGACACAATGCAACAACAATCCGAAAACTGCAACATTTTGCTTCATCTTCTACCAACCCTGCTTCGGAACCCCCGACGGTCACCCTTGGCACCAATTCCCTCATTCCCACCATCGTAGGAACCAAATACCAATAATCATCACCTGATACCTCCACCACCACTATCACAACCACCTCTACCACAGCAAGCGATGGGGATTTGGTCCTAACCTGTCCTCATTGCGACCGCACATTCACCTAACGCATCGGTCTGATCGGTCACCTGCGAATCCATCGTACAGAGACTGGTGAACCAATGCCTGGAGCACCAACCCGCAGTAGAGATAACCGCATCAACTGCCTTCCCTGCCCTCGCGCATTCACTCACCACATGAGCCTATTCGGTCACATGCGCATCCATGAGAGCGGAATTCACCGCAATGTCCACAGTACCGATACCTAATGCACACCCTTCGCTTCTAAAAATCTCACAACTACTGCCACCCCCACTATCACGAACGATAACCCCTCAGCCCCTGCCGATTTCTCCTTTCCACACTGCGCCTACGACTTCACCTCACGCATCGACCTGGTCGGTCACCCGCGAATCCATCGCACGGAGACTGGTGAACCAGTGCCTGGGGTTACGACATACAGTCACCGCGCCCGCCTCAACTGCTCTCAATGCTCCCGCACCTTCACACACCACATGGGCCTATTAAGTCCCATGCACCTCAAAAATAACCTGCGGTAAATCACTATTGGATAAAACACATCAGCGCACAATACCTCCATGAATACATACACAACACCCTCAACGTCATCATATACCTCAGAATATCGCGGTTTCCAAGAGACCTTGGTTTGGAAGGCTGCTAATCTAGCGCTTACGTCAGACCACGCCATCGGCCCAGTGTGTGTTGTGCGTTAAGTGGCTGACCAGTGAACTGTGAGTCAGACGGCTATGGCTCCTCCATATCCCCTGGTTTAATGAATCCTGGCGTGTGTGGTATGGGGGCCAGGTCGTGCTGTGGCGCACGAATAAGGGTACGCCGACCCGTCAGTCAATGCGCCCACACCCAAATCAGACAATTGACCGGCTCAGACGGTGGTCTGATTGTGGGGGTGGGGGAGAAGGTGATGTCGACGGATCAGCGCATTTTTCGTCACTATAAACAATCTGACACGCTTGAAACTATCACAATGCGTTAAAGGCAGTGGATTTTAAGGTTGCCAACTGACAAGATAACTCGGAACGCGTGGTCAGTCCAGTGCGTGCGTTTGTGCGCAATGGAGAACTGCTGAAATGAGATTCAGGCTACAATGGCTCCTTCTTAATGTGGGATTCGAGTCACCCCTCTTTTGTGTTGTTGTGTTCTTGTTTTGCCTGCACCCTCTCCCATCTCTAGTCTTCTTGCCTCCGTCTTGACACTGTGCCCAGGTGGGGGAGTGGAGCAGAGTGAGGTAAATGCAGCACAAGTCTATTCCCAATATAATCCAGCGCAAGTTACCATCCCTGTACCACCTTGTCGTGGAGGATGCGGTGGAAATCTTCGAACACGACGGTCGAACTGACGTTACCGGCTGCGAGTGATCTTATAATCGAAACTCCCATTATAAACTCCGTTGCCGGATTAACATTGACTATATATCTCCGAGGGCCGCGGGTCGGAAACAGCCAAGGGTTTCTTACAAAACTTTGCCCTAGTGAAATGAGACAGAGAATATAAAATCATCGCAGAGGAAAAGTTAATTCGTTTAATAATGTAATTTTAATTCCATCGGGTATAGGGTAGAAGGCACAGGCAGTGCGGTCGTCCAAATTCACAAAGACTATCAGCGCATGGGTAGATACTGGGGGGGTTCTGTGCATTTCGCATGACTTTCAGGCAGACGCTTGTCGTATTACCTTCAACCTCCCCTTCCAAACCCACCTTGCTTCAATGACAAGACGCGATAATGATAACTAACGGTAGGCATCCACGCACGGGGTGATGTTGAAGGGCGTCGCAAACGTAAAGAACATCTGGCAATACCCGTCTAAAAATCGGCCTACAACATTTAGCTGTCATGCAGTGTGACGAAGGATTGTACCGCCAGCGGAAAAAAGACACTCAGGGTCGCACAGTCACCGAGACTGAGAGGTTGGTAGGAAAACACTGCATCCGCACGATCTGAGACGTTGTGCTCCACCCTGATAGTTCCAGCTTCCATTGTAAAGCTTCAGTGGAAGCTTCGCGACCTGTTGCAATAACCAAGCCCGCTGAAGGACGAATTGTTAAGAGCACTCCTGGTGACTAGTAACGAAAAAGCAATGCCAAACTCGATGGCTAGAGCCAAGTCGACGCGGAGAAAGCGATATACAAGGAAAAGACTCACCAGATGTCGCATGCACGGAATAGTGCCATCGATGAAGACATATCCTACTTTGCATGAAACTTCTACTTGGTCGAGGAAAATATCACCAAACTGATCGGATAAAATGTCAGAAAGGTGATTTGACAACAACTTTTAACAGAGCAATTTCCCTGATTTCAAATAACGATGATTGCTATATTCGTCGATAAAACGTGGAGGATAGATAAAGTTATTCTGCGCCGTCGTATTTTCTCCTAACCAGTCATTGCATCATGAACGTCTGAAGGTCACCTATTTCATACAATGTAAGGTACGGTAGCGAAGAGATTTTGACCCTCTAGGAAATCGGATGAGCATGTGTCAATCAGCAACATGTGACTCGCCCCGGTTACGTTACCGACAGGGAGCGAAACAAAAATCGAAAACCCCGTGGCCGGATTAGCAAAGACCAGATATCACCGAGATGAAGTAAAGTCAAAGTGTTCTCACTGCACTGAGACGAGACGGCAAAAATAAAATCATCGGTGAGGAAAGCGACTTGTCACGCCGTCATACACAGGGTGATAAGCATAGACAGTGTGTCCATATAAATTCCTAAAGACTATCAAGGACTGGGTAGGAAACGATGGATTCTATGTACGGTCGATTACTCTGAGGCAGATTTTCGTGGTGAAAACTTCAACTGCCTTCCCAAACTTCCATGGCTTCAATGATGAGACGAGTTAGTGATGACTAAAGGTGGGCCTCCATGAATGGGATGATGTTGAAGAGCATGACGAACGCAACGAGCATCTGACAGACCATGGTTGCATTCAACATGTGGCCAGATCCGTCCGCACACTATCCACAGCAATTACTAGTTGCGCACACTGCCGAAGGATTGTACCGCACACGGAAAACTGATCCTTCATTTGCATTCTCACTGGGAGAGTAAGACTACATCAGAAATCACCTGGGTGCCAAGCAGCTGCGCCTGTATGCTCTAGGACTTTGCCCTCCAAATCCCAATCTGTAGCCCGCTGTAAAGGCACAGCATTGAAATCTACCGACAGAAGTTAGCACCCAGCTAAACAAACCGTATGAAGCAGGCATGAGAACGAATACTGACAGATCAATGCAACTGGATGTTTACGGTTAATAGAAGGACCCAGAGCAACGCTGAATTCGAAATACCGAAAGACAGCAACCATAAGTTGACGAAATGCCAACCATCGCCGTAAAAATGCCACAACCCTGGGGAAATGCATGTGTGACTACGGATTAAAATGCACAGACACTGACTGAGAGGGTTGAATTCTGAGCTCGAGGCACACACGACGGTCCATATCACTAAGCTCGTCAAGGAATGCAACTTCAGCAGATAAATTCGCGTGGAGGGTAAGTTGGATTGCCTGCGTTGTACCGCCCAGAAGACTGACAGAAAGATCGTTTCCAAAGACCCGTTAAAGGGAGCAGCTTTTCTGCTCTCAAACAGTGCTCACTGCTGTACTCGATAATGTCAGATTTATTAGAGATAAATATGTTCCTTTTCGTCATATTTCGTCCTAACAAAGATCATTTGATCCTTCCCGGCAATATTTGAGACGGAAATTGAAATAAAGCACATTTAAGAACAGTACACGCTGGTCGACACTTTGATCTCCTCCTTCCCCTATGCCCTGATAGCCCTGGGCTAAGCCATCGCTTTGCAGTCCATGGCTCCGGTCAACGCAGCGAGACGAAGACCTGCCAGCGGTCTTGGAGGTGCGAAAATCGGGGTGGAAAAATGGGGTCACTAGAAGTTGCGAAGACCCTTCCTGCCTCTGAACTCGGCTACCAAATGCAATTTCCATATAGATAGTTGGAAAAGGACAAGGCAGAGTTTCTTCTGGGAGGGCTAGCTAAAAATTCAACTAAACCGACTTTTTAGAGGCACAGCGGGGTTTGCGAGAGAAGTGTGATTTTAAAATGACATAAAACACAACTTGGGTGTTTAAAAGACCAGCTCAGGAGCAATCTTACGCAAACAAAGTGTCAAATTTGACATCTACCAAGTTAGTAGCCTGACACAAAGCCCTTCTTGATAGTATTTCCCTCTTGCGATGGGATGGTTGATGAAACTGTGGCGAACCTGCAAGTGGTCTAGGAACGAAATAATTTGAAGATAATACTCACTGGATGCGCGGATTGGCTTTCTGGGCTCTGGTATCCTCCTTCCAGTATCAGTGCGTCCGTTTCTAGACCGAAGCCCTCGTCAACCGAACGAGACGATGAATGGCCTGCAGTCTTGGAGAAACAAAGGCATGGGTGTAAAAAATGTGTCCGCTCTTTGTTGTTGGCAAGTCCTCCTCTTCGTCTGATTTAGGTCAAATAATGCAACGGATATTTGAGACTAGGTTTGAGGAAGCATATATGTGAGATTGAAGGCCGCGGAGTTAACTGTCCGGTAATCTACGCCCCTACGCTCAAAAAATACCATCTCATAAGAAATAGCAGTATCTACATAAATAATCCAATAAACCCAAAATTTTCCACTCACCTTAAGGGTTTCAAGTATTTGCTCAACGTCAGGTTTCACCTTACGAATGTTGTCCCCAATAGCAACTATGCCTGGCAGAGATTCGTCAGGAATGTCGACATGGTGCACAATATCCTCCCAAAACCGCAGATCAGCTTCCACTTGCCTGAGGATCGTATGTGCCATCTTTTGCAGGTCTTGTGGTACAGCCTGGAAAAGCGCGAACGCTGAGCTGTAAAAAGAGTCTCAAAAACAGTTCTGTGTACAAATTTAATGTACTGGTGTGTGTTCACATAAAGCGGGCATAAGGCAACAAGGTTTCAGTGGGCGCTAACCAAGGAAAGTAGACTTAGTTTTGTAAAATAGACCCATTTTCCTGGGGATTACCGTCCTCAGGTAAAACGCTTTGACAGTTTTGCGTTCAATGCAGAAAACGTTGCAAAATTCCCTTTTGCTCTCGTCCCCGATCACTGGTGTTCATTGTTTAAAATAACATTTGTCGAGTTTTACTTGTTGACTCTATACATGAATCCCACACTGATATGTGCAGGTATGCACATTTCCACAACGCCTCTCAATCACCGCTAACAGCATTCATGACCCTGCACAATGGTCAATAGGGTCAAATAAACCGCACCAGGCAGGCAACAGTGTCAAATTTGCTGCCTTTAAATTTCCTCAGAAATAAACAGCTTATTAGGAGTAAATTAGTCTGAATTAAACTTTATAGGCGCAAACCAAAAGTTCCTACGTATATTTGAACCGAAGTCCATCGGCCACAGCCCGTTGTATCATTTGGCGTTCGACATAAATACGGCCTGAAAGTCATCCAAAGCAGCGATTTCTACTCTGGAGTATCTATGCAAAAGCCCACAAGGAACGCTGGGGGAACCGACAGTTCGATCGTCGATTTCGACAAGGTCCACCGTATGCTCCACAACAAATGGTGCAGGGACAGTGACTTGCGCGTGAATTAGTTTCAAGTGATTGTAGCCTTGTGCTGCAGCTACCGCACTCTCTCTTCCTCCCCCACCTGAGCTCGGCGTCACGACAGAGTCAAGAAGACCGGAGAGGGGAGAGGGCGCAGGTGCCGGGCGCGGCCGGAGCCGCCCCTGGGCGTACCACCACACCTGGCTCGGATCCCACGGAGTGGGAGTGCCATAAAGGCCACATTAAGAAGGAGCCATTGCAGCCTGACTCTCAGTCCGCCAGTCAACCCCTCCACACAAAACACACATTGGGCTGACCACGCGGTCCGAGTTATCCCGTCAGTTGGCCACCTTTCAAGCCACGGCTTTTAGCGCACCGTGATAGTTTCAAGCGCGTCAGATTATTTATAGTGAGAAAAATGCGCTGAGCTGTTGACCTCACTCTCTCCTTCACCCCCACAATCAGACCACCATTCGAGCCATTCAGTTGTCTGATGTGGGAGTGGGCGCATTGGCTGACGGGTCGGCGTACCCGTCTTCGCGTGCCACAGCACGACCTGGTCCCCATAACGCACATACCAGGATTCACTTACTCAGGGGATATGGAGGAGCCATCGCCATCTGACTCCCAGTCCACTGGTCAGCCACTCGTCACACACAACACATACACTGGGCCGACGGCGTGGTCTGGTGTAAGCGTCAGATTGGCAGCCTTCTAAGCCACGGTTTCTAGGACGCCGTGATTTTATCATGTACATTATGATGATTGTGAGTGTGTTGTCTATGAATTAGTGTAGATGGTGTGCGCTGATGTGGCTTAGCCTCCGGTGGTTTACCGCAGGTTGTCGTGGAGGCGCATGTGTCCTAATAGGCCCATGCGGTGTGTTAACGTGCGGGAGCAGTGAGGGCAGTGGACTCAGCAATGAGCCGGACTCCAGGCAACAGCGTCAAGTAGTGGTAGAATACCGGCAAAACACGTGTCTGGGCTTTCAGTTAGTACATGCACTGTCGATATAGCGTCAAATGTAACCCCTATATGCATACTACTGGCTGCACGTGGGCAGTTTAATTAATATTACATGGTTATCAAACTGCGGCTGATAGAATACGGCCTAAATATTCCTTTGAACTTTCAACCTACGCCTATAAACCTTCATATGGACGGAGTTACTCCAAGAAAGCAAAAAGGTTCTGAGGAAATTTATAAACCGAACCCCTCGCAGCTCAAACAGCGGCAGAATATCGGAGAAAAAAATATGTCTGGGCTTTTAGCTAGTACATGTGCTGCCTCGTTTCGTGCAACTTCAATGTGTCAGCGTTGCACTTCTTGTTGGATCATCAATGTGGTTATCGTACTTGAACAAACATTCGAAAAAGCCGTATCGGAAAAATTACCCGTTTTGGCAGAGACCTGGTGAGTAGGTTGGGCAGAGCATGCCACCTCATCAGTGTTGTTCCTGTTTGTATTCTCCTGAGATGAACACACAACCATCAACGCCTTTTCATTAGACTAGCGTATACACAACTAGAAATAAATGGTGTGCCGCAGTTCAGCCTCAATCATCCGAACAACAAAACAGCCTCCACTTATAGCAGCTGTTCTAACACATGAAATACACAAGACAGACATGGGCAGAGAATATCTACGCTTACTTCCTTAGGAAAAGGAACATTTTTGGCTGGGTTGAAGGTGAGCGCATAAATGACAGTTGTGATCTAACTGAACGCCATAATTGTGCGGGAATATTAAATGGCTTTCTTTTCTAACCCCTGGATAGGAATGCATTTTCCATCAAAGGAACTTAAGCGATGTTATATTGTTGGTGAGAAAACAAGCTTATCCGTTTCGGCACGAGGAAGAAAAAGAAAAAAGCTCAAATAAAGTTATTTTAAATGCTTAGTGATTTTTTCAGCAGCCGCAGTACTCAGTAACAAACATATGCCCCGGAGTAAAACCGACATGTGATCGAAAACTGTAGTGCGAAAAATTCGGTAATATAACAACTAGTACTATTATTAATAATAACGAAAATATCATAAATACTCCTAGATAGACTATCGAGACTACCGCTAATATTGTTACTCCTATTATTACCATTACTATTACCAATACCACTAATAATACTACTGCTATGAATACTAACATCACTTATAGTAATGCCACAACCAGCAATTGAACTACTACCAAATACTACCACGACCATAGGTGCTAGTTATAATAAAGATACAACCATCAACACCAATGCTAATACAACTGAGACAATTAGTATTAGGGATGATGTTAATGAAACCATTACCACTCATATCAAAACTGTCGAAATCCCAACATTTGTTAGTTTCAGTAGAAATTCACGTGCTTAGAATAGCGCCCGAAGCTGCTTCGTCCAACGCTTTATCAGAGTAAGTAGATTTCACGCATTCCTTCGCTGTTAGGCAGGGTTCTGTTTTGATTTATTAATCCTACCACCTCGGTAACTTGCCCTGAATTGCCCTACGTAGCCGTTACCCAGTCGTCTGCGGGCAGTGAGAGTAGGCGAGAGCATCCACGTGAGAGTTTAATTGCCGTCTGGTCAGGTAATAATCTGTGAATGGGGAGACTGCTCATAGGTTTGCCGAGCGGCGCTGAACGCACCGAGGTTTCGAGGGAACGGACGGGGAGGGTACGCGGAACGCCTGAGGGATGCCTGAATTCGCGCCTGTCGTGATCCAAAAACCCAACGGATGTGCACGATCAGAGGAGCAAACATAATAAGTTGAGTAGTCAGTTTTTGAGTGCAAAGCCAAATACAAGTTAACAGTTCGACGTATGTACGGACCGTTTGCTTTCAAATGACAATCAACGGTGGTACAAATTCATCCACTGTTCACTCGAGATCTCAAGTATCCTGGATAAGAATCACCTTGCAATGATAGCAGGAAAATACGACATCCTCCGATCCAACAGCCATCAACAGGGAAGTATAAAAAGGTCAAGAGAGAAGGCGAAATGGTAAGGTGAAGCTGCCATCAATAACTCAAGTCCTCTACACGATGACCCACTGGAAGCCGCCTCATACCTTGAGAACGCCGATGAGAGATAATAAGCTGAAAATGGTAGCATCATTTACAGTTCAGACATGCACCGTCGCTTGGCGTCTTCGTGAAAATCTGCGCTTTACCTGACAACTAGCCCGAAGTCCTGAAAGTTGAATTTCAAAAGATGCCGTCGACATTAGTTTACAGTATTTCCATAAGGTTCGATCTTCGTGATTTATCCTGAGTAGGATTAAAGGGTGGATTTTCAGGTTTTAAAATGTAAAAGGAAAAGCCATTTAAAAAATAACATACGAAATTACCCAAGCATTTTTGGAGCTTGAATGTTCAGCATCAGCGCAGAGGATGTTCAAATTCGACAAAGATCTATGGTTGTGCTCCAAAAGTTCATTCCCAACTTTGGCTATGTCGTACAAGAAAGCATCTAACGTCTTGTTCAGCTGTAAAAAAAGGATGCATGGTGAGGTAGAGTGTTCATTACCGTTCATTACACTAAGCGAAATTCCAAGTATGCTTTGAAATAGCCATGATTACGTAAGTGCAGCTGTTAATTCTGATTAACACGGAACAGGCCATGGTATGCTGCTCTACAAAAAGGCTTATGAATTCCTGGAGACAGTACTATCAAACGATATATACAGCGTTACGTATATCGATGTTTATAACACGCAGACTTTCCTCTAAATCGATATGCTTCTGCATGCATTCCTCGCCTGACTGCATTGTTTCCAGCAGGATCTCGCGGCCTTTCTTTGTTGGGTAGACGCCAAAGATGCGGCCTTTCTCCCAAGCAAATAAAGGCTCGATCTGCAGCGTTTGCATAGCTACCTGGGATAAACGGACTCGCTTTTTAATTGGTACTCAGGTATATGGATGGAGATATACTTCCTCGTTTGACCGCACTATACTGCAGCACATCAGGTACTGTCTGTCGACAAGTTCAAATACCTTCTTCACGCATGCGAGAGTTTACCAGGTGACTGTTATGGGCGTCTGGGCAGTCGTAGTTTTGGGGATACGCACACCGACGTAAAAAATCAAAGAAGTAATCATTTTTGAAAAATATTTTGAAAAGGTATCCCATTTCTGCTCGATAAAATTTTCCTGTGGAGCAGTGAATTTTGTCTTGAACTAGAAGATCTAAAAAGGCAAAAGTCTGATTATGAAAGACGGCATGCTTGCTCTCATCATGTAGGGTAAACTCGGAGTTCATATGCTTGGGCTAAGATGACTTTTGCGGCATTCCACAAGTCTTTCCCTCTAAGAGGTCATCTAGTAAGGGTCGTTATTGATCGAGCACCGTTTCAGAAATATATAGAATCCTTCGAAAAGTCAAGTTGGTGTTATTGGGGAGTATTTCTAATAGTTTTACCTCTATCCCTCGACGAAAAAGGCATTAACTACAACTGCCAATAAGGAGGTTTCACCGTCCCTCTGAACGAAGAAGGCTACATAAAGAAGATGGTGCCAATTTCCACGACCTCATCAAAATACAATTTTAGCGCAATCAGTTTATCCCCCAAAACGCAACTCTGCTAACGGCTTACTACGACAAGTCAAAACCAACCTTTCCGATGCAGAAAGTTTTAGAACACGAATAAAATAACTTCTAAATTAATTTTCCCAAACTGGATATTCCCTTCACTTTGATAGTCTATGGATGCGGCGACAATAGTTTAAGGAAGAAGGTATTGCCGCAGCTACGATCACCCAGAGGTTAAAAGCATTAAGTTAGCGCAATCTCCCATACGTGAAAAAAAAACATACGAATTTGCCCAAATACGGCTGAAAACAGATCAGACACAGGTAACGCACCCGATATGTATACCCTAAAGGCAGAGTTGGACACTAAGTGAAAAAGAAATCGTGTACACGATTCCATATGCCGGTTGTGATACAGCCTATTGTATCCAAACCCGAAAATCCCTTCACTGGCATGCATGAATGCCAAATTTCGGTGAAAAGACAAGATTATTTATTTCACCTATGTATGCACATCCATGGGAGAAAGTCCACATCGTGGACGCATATCCTGCAAGCAAAGGCTGTGAGATCCTCGAATTGATGTAGTCTGGCAAGGCATGCATCAATAGGCATCTTTGTTAAGATGCGGGTAACCTGATCGAAAAAACTCACGGCTCCCGGTGGGGCCTCAGAGCTAAAAGGGTTAGAGCGGTGGCTGTACTCAGACATTGCCCTTGCTGTCGTGGGGTCGGATCCCACCGACTCTGTCCAGTTTTAGAGATTTGGGTCAGTGAAATCCTCAAGGACGAATAGAAACGGACGCAGGCAATCCTGACCGGGTAACCAAAGGCGGTGGACACCCAAGATAGCTTCTCGGCTTCGAAGAGCACACGAAGGCAGACCACAATCGAAGCTTCCTGGAGACCCAAGTCGGTTCGCACAAAACGAAGATCGAAGCTTTATCAGTTAGTCCTGAGATTTGCTGCCTCCGATAGAAACCCAGCCAACTTATGCTAAAAACATGACTCGAGAACCTCCTGATTCAAACAAACGACCTTCAGCCAGTTTCGGCAGAGCGTACAACACATAAAGTCAGCGTTAGTTAATTGCTCTTATCAGTAGTGGACCAGTGGCAAAAAATGTCTAGGCTTGCTAGTGAAGCCACACATGAAGAAACTAAAACAGCTTCCTCATAAAGAGGCCAGATAAGGGAACTGGCGTTGTTTTAATGGGCAGAAAAGATTACATTATAAATACAATCAATTCAATCGAATAAGGGAAAGTTTAAAAAGACAGAAAGGGAGAAGGATCGTACGGATGCGATTAGACGCAACTGACTGACTGTTTGAAAAGACTTCAAATGGACGGTTTCATAAGCGAACATAACCTAGAGCGTCTCCATCCAGTCAGCACGCATATACCTCGATCATACTGCTTCAGGAAGATCCTCAAAGATGGTACACCCGTTCCTCCCATCCTAGATACGACGAACTCACCGTAACATTCGATAGCATAATGAATAGCCGGCAAATTTAAGCTCATCCAGTATCAGTTAGAGCCACATAGCTACCGAGCTACCTGTGAATTCGTTGACGGCATGGAATACCTCGACCTGAATGGCATGGTGATCTTTTCACTGGAGGGCTCGTCTCTTTCTGCGAACGCACCGTTCTCAGAAAAAGTCAACTATGCCTGAGAATTCATTGCCTCCAATCAGTAGGGTATAGGAATGACATTTACGCTCAAGGAATTGAACATGCAGTTCCTATTTGATAACAGCCTGTATAGACAGTTGGAAGGAGTAGCAATGGGCTCGCCTCTTGGCCCGCTTCCGGTAAATATATTAACGGGAAATTTTTAAGCTGTACAGCTTCGTCGCTAGATAAACAGTCTCAAATACTATGAGCGCTACGTAGATGATATATTCGCGATTGCATCTGAAAAAAAAACTGATATTTCAGGAGCACACGTCAATCCAGCGTACATCGGAAGAACAATATGGATCGTTCCCTTTTCTGAACGTGCTGCTGAGAAGAAGATCTGGCGCGGGTATTCGGCGTAAGAGGGCGCGGTCCGAGTAATATACCCTTTAAGCGGAATTTAGCGTGTTGTTTGATATAAAGGGCGAAAAAGATCTGCTCGGCCGATAGCACTGAAGAAGATCTTGGGTTGTAGAAAGCATTGCTCAGCTATCCAGATTGGGTATCCAGATTGATTTATTGCCAAGAACATGACCAAAAGAGTACCAAAGCCCCCGGTGCTAACAGTAAGTAAAGAATGCTTTGTCATAAAGGTCCCATTTCAAGGGGACGCACCATTTGAACTCAAGAAGGCACCTATGCCAAACTGTATCAAGCACCTTTCCAGCATCTGACGCCAATGCACTGCCCTCTAGTACTCCCATCCCATGCGGAGAGGACAAGGCAAACTGCCAGTCCATACGATTTCCATGCGCGAAGAAGTAGATGCGATCGTATCTATTTCTTCTCAATTACTTCCTGGGACTCGCATTTGCGCTTGTATCGACAATCTCCATGTGTATTCATTCCTTTGGCTGTTCCCGTGGAGCAGAATATATTGATTGCAAGAGCCGGCCTTTGTCCGGGAGAATAACATAGCACCTTCCAGCATGGTTAAGAAAGACCCAAATAAATAACGTAAACAGTGCTATGCTTGCGCATAAGGTAGCCACAGAGGATCGCACAGATACCAAAGAGGCCTTCTGGGTAATTTACATGGTCCTCCCACGTTATTCAAAATTTCTGGGACAGCGTTTGCTGGCTACGCCAGAAGCTGTTGCATTCATGCTACGTAAACCGCTACTGTGCGTTCAAAAGAACTTCATACAGGCACCGCAATTACCATGACCGAAAGACACCAATTCAGCGGCGGCCACCCTCCTTCTCTCGATGAGCAGTTACCTGATATTAAATAGTGACCGGAGAGCGCTTCATTTCGCTAACCAAAAAGACATTTTCTTTATTCAATTGTGGATAGGATCGTCAAAGAACTTACTAGATCGCGGTTTGGAAACCAGTGGAGATTAACGGGCCTCAGAGGAGACGACTTGTCGCTATAATTACCAGCCTCGTATATCTTCTTGAATGCAGAGTCAGGCCAAAAGTCTTTGAATTTTTCATGCCATGACTGGAAAGAGAAAGGGTGTAAGGAAAAGGAGAGGAATACCTTCAACAACGTAACCAACTTCAGGCGGACGACTTCATCGTACTGTTTATGGAACTTCTTGATAGTTAGGGCGTTAAAAATGGTTGCAAAGCGTTCTGATCGTTTAATGCCATAACAAACTCTTCCGTACAATGAATCACACACATCTCAAGAATATTCAGCAACCAATGGGCGCTTCGTGGGTTCTTCAGGCCTTCTTTTTGGAAACGTCCGATTATGACCTTTATGCCCCGTCCTACTTCACCCTGCGGGGCTTTAATCATGTAAGCTCTGGTCCTAGCGAACCAGAGAAGTCGGTCCTGGTTATTATCTCGGAGGGCATTACCTTTTTTTAAATAAGAAAAGCGTGTATTTTGCCATGAAAATATACTATAAAACGGCAAGAAATCAACAAGAAATACAGGTGGCATACGTAATTTCGCGCTGTTGTTTCAAATGAATGATAAAAACCTGTGTTCCTGAGCTACCTACAGACAGAGCAACAATGAAGTGTGCCTAGTTGTCATAGAGGTGTACGCCATGAGGGAAGTGCAGGTGAATATGAACACTGAGGCTTGAGTATCTTGCTTAAGTCGGTATCGGATGGTAAAAGAATTAAAACGATGGGAACGTAAGCTGCTTCAACCTGTCGGAAGTGCAAGAAGCAAGCCTGGTCCACTGTATACGTCATTTAGCACTGTCGTTTGAAATTAGTGTGTCCGTGGGATCAAAATTCGTTCCAGTGCTACCCAAAGTGTCCGCGATGGCTGCTTATGACGCTTTATTGACCTGGGGTGTCTTGCTTAAGCTTGTATTGACAGACTCTTGGACCCAAAAGACCGTCCATGTGTTACTTTCCACACCTTAAGTACCAGCCGAATTTTATTCTACGCGCGCAGCATTATCCTCTACCCAGATTATTCTATACGCACTTGACCGACATAAAGAGACTTCTTTATGTACTCGCTTAGAATTTGTTGAAACAAGTTAAATATCTAACAAGAGAGCCGGGTAGCCCACTACAATGGGTTTTTGAAAGACCTGATATATAAGTGCAGAACCCACCCCCTCCCCCTGCAATCATGCAGCTTAGTGCCATTGCACTGGGAGCTCCCTCCTGCCGACTGAAGTTTAGAGTCAGGATCAACCGTGATGAAGATTGTTGATATACTGAAATGTCCAGGGGAGCCCAGCACATAACTATTGGCACCAGATCTCTCACCAGCACGCTTACCCGTGTGGACTCATGTGGCTAACGATGCTCAAACAACTGAGCCTGGGTCCATGCATTCTGCTTCTTCTTTTAGTGGTGATCTGTCAAACTATAACAATGTCATTGGCTCCATTGAGCCCCGTGAACCTATGGCTACACAACTAGCAAGCTGAAGACATCATCTGCGGCCAACATAGGTCTGGTTCGCCAGACCTGTCTACGAGCTCCTCGTGGGCCTGTTTAGCTGCATGCAAATAAACGATGATTTGCGATAAAATTCGCACAATCCTCAAGCCAAACTTGTATTTTCGAACAAATTACATGCCTATTTGACGTGATTCATACGCACATATATATACAAAAGATTCATACTAACCCTATTTTATCTATGAATATACATATCTAAAAAATTGAAGGTATCCGAGCCAACGGTCATTTATTTCTATAAAAACCCGGTTATTTCGGTGTAGACCAGGTCTTGTGCATCACTCGTACACGGAGTGCTTGGTTTTATCCGTCATTATACAATAGTGAGCCCCCGGTCGTCATGTATCGCTTTACGACAGGCCCAGATGTGCGAGAGAGCAGTTGGTGCGAAGGGCGCAGTGCAAGTCCGTTAAGACAATAACCTGGTTCACAGGCAGGTGCCCATCCTGCGCCCACAATGCTGTGGAACACACGGTAAACATTATCATTCGTCATGATGGAACTGACGATAAGGCATAGGTGTGATCGGACACCGGCCAATTCAGCAGGTCATGACAGGAGAACCACTGCCAGCACCCGTCATGTCCGCTTCACCCATCAATATTGTCTCCGCTAATGCAGGTGACACATTGGGGTACTCGGGATTACACATGCACAACAATAATGATTAGAAAACCAAACACCATACACAACAAAACCGGTATGAATTTTGCCAACGTCAGTAATCACAGCTGGCACTGACTTTGATTTAATTTACTACTTTTCTGTTTTTAAATTTAGTTTAAATACGTTAATTTTAAAGTGAATAAAGCCCAATTAAAGCTTAATTACCTACTCAGATTCTTCCAACCTATTCTGGTAATGCTATCTTACTCGTGTGATTGTGACTATTCTGATGACATCAAATTATTCATCATACAAATCAAAAATCGATTGATTTCTCAAACCATACTCGATGTGAACCCAAATGCCTTATATTCTTCCGAGCAATGAAACCACTGGTTTCACACGTTTTAAGATTTGATGGCTATAAAATAGTCTAAAACGAAACAAATTGAGTGTTATGGCTTACTAGATTTCACCAACAGTCTTGGAATACATAAGTGAATGCCTTAATTAGGACGAAACTGTTGGATTGCTACGAGGGCTCTACTCAAGACGAAATAAGTAAATCTTGACTCGCAACTTCTAGCATTTTACAGACAAGAAGGCGAACAAAACCTCGACCAAATTGCTCAAAAGCTAAAGCCTTCAGCAAAAGACTGTTTTTTTCAAAGCTATTGCAACTATTGCATTCAACAGTGGCTTTTCTTCAAACTAGATTGATAGAGATTGTTGCAGTAAAATAATTTGATCTTTCAGACTACCCTTACTAGGGCAAAGGCACTGGAATCGGCAGAATCCTCCGCTGGTCTCCGTCCCTGCAACTACTGGGATTTTCAAATCTCTATCCAGTCCTGGTAAAAGATCTGACACATTAGCGTCCAGTTAATTCTTTAGTGTTTTTGCGGGTAATTAAAGCATTTTCATTCGATGTGAACCACATGCGACGTGTTATGCGAAGGTTGTAGTAAAAGGGGGAACTTCGAAAACGTTCGCATGGCATCACGGAACCGAAAGGTCCTCTCCTCTTCTATGCATCCGACCATTTCAGTCGTAGCATTGGCTAGGGCTGCTGACAACCTTACTTAAACGCAATGGTTTAACTGCAGATATACAGGACTAATTTTTAGGGCTTGAGAGACAGGTAGTCTTGAGTTGCATTTAGTCTTTAGCAGTATTCCGAAATAGTTATAAAATTCAAAAATTTCGTATTACGATGCCCATGGCCTTAGCGATGAGGATATTCCTATACATAACCTGGAGAAATGGATAAAGCTTCGACGTATTCCTCCATACTGCCTTCACAACCAAAGCATCTGGAATATGAAATATGCAAATCTCCCGATCAGATTTTTCCATAAATTCATCCCTTTATCATTTGTCGGGCAGAATGCATGCTACCCTATCGCCTACGCCATGTTTTAATTTTCTTTCCCATACGTCCACTTTTAGAGGAGAAAGCCCAATTCTAAGGTAACCATTTGGATTTTTCTATATTCTTGTGCTCTTGTCATCTCACCAGCGAGATCGTGGCTATTCCGATTAAACCAGGAGATCCTTTCCAATTCAGCAAGTGTACCCGCACATACCACGCACAGTTAATTGAGTTGTCAAAAAGACCACGGTTGAAAGTACACCGATTTACACTGAACTTAAGAGAATAGCTTCGTCATAAAACGCAAATCCCTAGCTTGCTGCATGAACGCAAAAATATTTACTTCAAGCGATCTGGAACATCGGCCTATTGCTGGGCGATAGCATGCAGGTTAATTTCAATGCGGAAAATTCCATGATCGAATTCAGTTCATTTTAAATGTTCATTGTTTTTGTTGCCATCAACTACACATATAGTTTTTGCGAGGCAGATTAGTACTAGTTGAGCCGGGCCGAACTCATTGACGCAGAGTTAATATGACCTTCACATTAGGTGTAAAGCTGTATGCTAAAGAAATACATAGAAAAATAGGTGAAGCAATTAAGCTTCTCGAAGTGAATAACACGCAGATGGACTCGTCATATCGCAGTTTGTTTGACTGTGATTCGTGCAAAATCGATGGGCACATATCAATTTACGTCGATGTCTTATTAATTCGTATAAGAAAAAAATGTTACATGAGGAAAGTGTCGCATGCGCAGGTGACGATCGTAGACAAATGCAATTATACTTAAATGCACAACGTAGTTTGTGCTCAACATACGTTAAACTCATAGGGATATCCAAGCAATATCGGATATCGATATATATCGACATATATATATATATATGTTATATAATATTGCGTACTACGACCACCGTACTCGTGTAAGGGGCCAAAACTCAAAAGATTACAAGACACATTTTGGATAAAATCAAGAAATTCACCGCTCACACAAAATTGAATTAATGCCAGAAGACTCTGATGCCTTCCTCCATCTGGGCATCACTGTCACGACAATATCAAAGTCCCGCGGTTGGGCGCGGCTCTATGACCTTCAACCAGCACCTTAAACTAACACAGAACTCTGATCTTACCTATCATCACTTTAAACCACAAAAATTAGTTCGCATTGATAAATGTGTATCTAGCTTTGCTGAACACCTCATTCGGCTTGAACTGATGCTATTTTCTTCCGTTCACTAGTGCATAGAATCCTAAACAGAACTAAGCAGCATTCCATGCTATTCCTAAGGTTTATTTTATACAACCACGTTCTAATATGCATAGTTTTTTTAATTTTTAAAATATAAACGGTAATTCTGCTTCTTTTGAGATTATCGGAGTGCAATGTTTTGAAAGATTAAGAACGTTGTAATATGATATGACCAGATCCTTAATAACTCCGGGCACATTTAGTTCGTGGCTATCTGTGCTAAGTTAAGACAGAACTTCATCCCCAGCAACCATCATGGAGCATTTGTGTCATGAAAGGAAAGATGGCATATGCAGCACCGCTGGGCAAAGGCCCCAAGATTGTTTTTTTAAGATTTCGTGCATGATGTCGCGATCTGTGGGTTTTCATCGATAGACAAATTTGACATTATCAGCTTACATAAAGGGTCTGCCAAACTGTTTAAGTATATAGTACATTTGAAGGGTTACACGCAATGCACATGTAGATCCTTTTAATTAAAACGTACCATTGCATATTTACAGCCAATAGAACTTGTAAACATTTAATATATTTTCAAGTCAAAGGATAACACAACTTCAAATGAGTTGTCACGGATCAATGCAAAACTGCATGAACAAAAAGTAGAGCTACATATATTTTACCATGTGGGTTTTAGGAATTCATTTTGTGCGAGTCGTTTTTTTGTCAAACATTATCCCTTGAAGTGTTCTCTTAAAATTAAAAATGGTGTCAGCGATAGTGGTCTCACTTGGTAGCGCGTTCCAAGGTCGTACCACTCGTTGGCTTAAGATAAAATTTCTGAGGTCCAATCGCATGCATTTGCTTGTGACCTTCTAAGGGTAACCGCGAAGGTAAACTCGAAGAAATCCTCTGGCTTCATAGAGGAACTATGGTCATGGAATTTTCCTAAATATAGAGAAGGCTACACTGTAAATGCCTACAAGGCAGGGTTAATAAGTCATGCTTTTCAACCTACCTAGTGCGGTAAAGCCGCCAGACCATCGACCATCTTTGTCATCATCTATTGCACCTTTGGGATGAAGTCAATATTTTTATTCATAAATGGCATCCAAGCTCACATTCCGTAATCCAAATATGGTTTCACGGAGACGCAGGATATTTTCTGAAAAGATTAGGTCCAACAATTAAAACGTGCGTCTATTCCAGTACATCTTATTATTTGCCTTCTGGGCCATTTTCTTATAGTGTTCTGATGGTATCAAGTTAGCCTTTCTCCTCGTGTCCAGATCCTTATGTGTTTCTATCTCTTCCAGTGCTGTACTATTACTAATATACTGGTGTTTTAAGATACTTTTCGACCGGCGCTAATATGCAAGACAACACATTTGGATGCATTAAACTTTGGCAGTCATTTGGTCAATCAGATGATCAGTTTATCTATATTCGGTTGTAGCATTTTTTCGTCGTCAGCACATCTGACTTCAGCCAATATTTTACGTTATCTGCAAACATGGCATTTTAAAAATCTAAGTCATGGAGGCAGTCATTTGCATAGATTATGAAGAGAAGCGGGTCCAAAACAAAACCATCCGGGAGACCAATTTCCGCTTTTCCCCATTTCCAGGTACGATTATCAATAACGAATTATTGAACTGCAAATGAAAAGAAAATTCTGATCCATTAAACAACTTTTCTCGTACTCCTTTGTCCTACATAATCTTCTGTAAAAGGAGCATGTATGGTTTTCTATTAAAAGCCTTCTTGAAATAAAAATAAAATATCTACTGGATAACCCTTATTTGTGGCCCTTGTGAAATTCTCGTGTAAGTTAAGAGCACTGGTGAGGCAAGCGCGTCCTGGACGAAAACTATGTTCGACATCAAATAACATTGTGCTTTTTCCGGATATCCCATTAAATGCCTTTTGTTAATACGCTCCACTATACGCTCCATTATTTTACAAGTGATGCAGGTTAAACTAACAGGATGGTAATTTGCACACTTAAGTCGTGAACCTCCATTATTGCTCGGGGTGATGAATGCACACTTCGATTCCTCAGGAAGTTTTGGCTTCTTCAAATGTTTTTTTGAGGATTTGACGGTACGCAAGAATTGCCCTATCAATAAACCTATTAATTTATTTAGTATGTTGGATAGTAGTTCACACAATTCGTTAGCAATTTCTCGAAGTGCCACCCCAGCAATTCTATCCGGAGCAGGCGATTTGGCAGGCTTCAGTTAAAGTAACTATGGACGATGAAAAGTCTGGGTCCTCTTTTGTGGACGAGAACGATGATGAGGAGGACTATGGGGCATTAAATAAAATCTCGTGAATGGGCGTCAGTGAACATGAGGCCTCAGCATCTTTAGATCCAGAATTGAATTCTAATGATGTTAAGTATCCAACAAAACGACAGCATTTTAGACTGTGTACGTCCGAATGTGTACGTTCAAATGACTTCAGCTTTGGAATGACTGGTGATATAATAGCGTGAACGCGAGTAGAGTCACACGA
Source organism: Schistocephalus solidus (assembly GCA_017591395.1). Taxonomy (NCBI): domain Eukaryota; kingdom Metazoa; phylum Platyhelminthes; class Cestoda; order Diphyllobothriidea; family Diphyllobothriidae; genus Schistocephalus; species Schistocephalus solidus. The sequence continues at coordinate 135,595 of WEDG01001411.1, read as the reverse complement.
TTAAAGTCACCGATAAGAGAATAAGATGCTTGTAGGACGATAAAGCACATTTTTATGAAAGAAAGCAAAATATACGGGTTAGGGCAACTTCACAGGTAGAGGAGGGACGATAAAGCACATTTTATGAAAGAAACTCCAATATACGGGTTATGGCAACTTCACAGGTAGAGGGGGAGTAAAAATACAAACAAATATAAAAGCTTTAAATGTATTTAACAATCGGGGCAGTGATTAATTCTATCAAATCATAAGAGTACGAAAATAAGGACTTACATTTAATGCACTTATCCTTGTTGACGAAAGAAGCCACCCCATCGCCTCTGCTGGAGGAGGAAGATTTTCGATCAGCTCGAAAGCAGCAGAAAGACAGGGGCTAAGAAGTTTTCCGTCAATGTCACTATTTAACCATGTCTCTTGATGACAAAGCTCTTCAGTTCTACTGTGTTCTTTTTTCAACAAATGTAGCTCCAGGTCGTGAGTTCTTTTAAATATCAAATGACGATTTGTCGACAGGAAGTCTGGAATTGATAGTTTGTCTTTCAGTTTACGCTTCAAGGCGATTTGCGTGTTGAATTGTGGCGTTTACTTTGCAAGTTATATCTGGTTGATGCCAACTTGCAGATCGAGATCGCTCCAGAGTCGCGCAATTTGCTGACAATAAACACACACAGCGATCTCTTCCAATAGACTGGACAACCCATTAGTATCAGTACCGCTCCTGCCCAGTTCCATCAAACGAGAAACACCATGCACTCCGGCGTTCCGGGTACGACTGGGTACCTAGATGACATCATCCTCATGGGTCGCTCTACTGCTTAACTGCAAGTGGGCGCAGTACTCGAACGCGTTAATGAATATGACTTTATCTTATTTTTCTCGAGTCAATCAAGTACGTCAGGTTTATCTTTTACGCCATTGGTCACCAACTAGATCACGAAATATTTTCCTGCGATAAGCGAATGCCTGCATGCAGGATTTATCCCACCTGCTTTCATTTCTTGGACTGATCTGCTAATATAGCGCCTTCATACTGTCGCAGCAGGAGTTAGGAACCATGTGCAGTCTGTAATGGCCGAAGCTTCGAGGTTGGCACATACGGGCGAGTAAAGCACATATAGTTGCCGAATTCAACGGAGAAGAACTATGGCGAATCGAAAAGAGACATCAGCCAACATCTTTGCCATTAAGAAGTTTCAAAAGCTACAATATGGCCACTATTTCACCTTTTTAACAGACTATTAACCGTTGCTGTTAATCATTGGCCCACAGAAGGGCATTTCCGCCTATGCAGCCAGCTGACTTCAGTGATGGTCAACCATTCTTCTCACTGCTGCTGCACTTCTGACTCTGGCCAGGCTGACGCCCTTTCCCGCCCCATCTGCAATCATCAGGAACCTGAGGAAGACACTTTGATTGCTGTCATATCGATTAAGGAAGATATGTACCCTCATCTCTTAGGTGTCATACGAGGCATACCTGTCACTGCTGCCGAAATCCGACGCGTTATCGAACAGAATCCCATTTTATTGCCAAGCAATCAACTACGTGCAGACCATCTGGTCAACTACTGCTCGCCTTGGCGCTCTTCACCAACTTTGTTCTGCCCCCAGCATCACTGTCTGTGGTTGATTCCTGCTTCAGATTTGCAGAGCGTGTGGTGATTCCTTCTTCCATCTTCCTCGCACTTCAATCTGCTGTACTACACCAATTTCCTGCAACGCATCCTAGTTCCAGTGGAATGAAATCCATCACTGGCAGCTTTTCTTACTTTTCGGGTATTGGCAACGATATCAAAGACCTCGTTCAATGTTGTTCCCGTTGTCAGCTGGCTGCCAAGATGGCGTCTCATCAACAGTCAGTGTCCTGGAAATTACCGGAGAGACATCGGTCACGTGTGCATACCAATTTCGCTAGCCCACTTGGTGGAGTCGGAGGCCAAATTTTGGTTTACACCTATCGCAAGGGGCCCGAGATTGCAACACTGAATCCGGCAACCATACTTGCAACTATTGCTTACACACGGCGCAGCTTCAGTCAGCATGGCCAAACAGAAGCTTTAGTTTCGGATAATGACTCCCAATTTACACCCTCAAAGTTTTAGGAATTTCTGATACCTACAAAACATCCACCATCTTCGCTCCCCACACTACCACCCTAACGGTAAAATGGAGCCTTTTGTCAACACCTTCACAAGAGCCCTCTGGAACGCTGGTGGGGAAGGCACCATGGACGAGGTAATCCAGACCTTCCTGTTTTCTTACATGCCTACTCTGAACCCGGCGTTTCCTTGTGGTGTTTCTCCTGACAAAACTTTCATAGGCCAGAAACTACGTACAAAGTTCCATGCACTCGTTCCTACCAAAGTACCGTCTGCACAGTCAACCTTACCTCTCTCGCATCAAGTTTCTCATTGGAACACCCGTCTTCGTGATTAAAGTACTGGTTTTCAGACTGGGTTGCGGCGATGGTAGCAGCGCCCAGAAGCAATTTTTTGTTCGACGTCCACGTTGGTGATGAGATCTAGATTCGTCATTACAACCAGATCTGACAACGACAACAGTATCGAAACCGGGCCTGAATTAGTGCCATCGCTTCCTTACTCTCTCTCTCTCTCTCTCTTGAATCTTTCTGGATGCTTTCACGATTCACAGAGATCAGCCGGTCTTCGAACCCCATGCTTCACCTCCTTAAGATGTACCGCTTTCAGTATCAGTTGCTGTCTCTGCGCCTGCAGAACGTAACCTTCTCACAAGACCAATCGTGTGCGCCAAACCACGAAACCGATGCAGATGAACCCAAAACCGAATCGATACTGATCAAATTGAAGAGATATTGTTGGGAATGTCTTGATTCCCATAATGAGTCAACCTCACAGAAAAGCACGTGTGCACGTCTCCCACGCTGCATGCCATGAACGTTCGCCCGTCAGCGTCCCGAATTGGCTGTAGCCACGGTGCCCAATCATATCTGCTTTGTCCATGGCCGCAAGATGTCGTTCGGTTCTTCTCTATCTTGCTCTTGAAACGCATTAGATAGAATAAAGCCAATCTGAACGATATGCTAGAAATACAAGCAGCTTTTCATGGAGAAGGACTTGCCGTTTTTGAAGGCACGGTATCGTGGCCGATTGTGTTCCCTCTTTCTCTACCATATTTGGATAAGGGTCAACCGTCGCTTAAGCATACGCTTCGGGTGATTCTAGGTATCAGCCCGGATAATAACACTTATCCTGATTTCTTTCCGAAAAGTGCACCGTTTAATCGGCCTTGTAAATTTTCATCAATGGTTCACCTTCACTGTGCTCCACTAGTGTTGCCTCTCACTTATCTTTTACATGGAAGCAACCCCGAGTTTTCATATCCTGAAACAGCTATTGACGCTTTTTATGTGTCAAAGAGACCCTTGTGGATACAACTGCCCTTTCTCGCCCTCTATCTGATGTTTTTCCCCTCCATTATTGCCGATGCATCATATTCGCCATAGGTGCAGCCCTTCACCAGCAAACCTTCACGGGCATCCGAGCTTGGCCTTATACTCTCCAAAATTGACACCCAACCTCATTATAGCACTTTTGGTAGTGAACTCCTTGTCATTTATATAGCCATTAAACATTTTCGCAACTTAGTTCAGGGCTGAGAGTTTTGTATGTATACTGACCACAAAGATCTTAATTACGCCTTCTCTACTCCCTCTGACAAGTACTCGCCCCGAGAGGCCCGCCTTCTTAACTGTATTTCTCAATACAATACAGATATTCGATCTCTTGCGGGCCTTTCTAATCAAGTAACTGACTGTCTTTCATGAACTTTAGAATTCGGGCCAAACAGGCCTCTGATAACGCCAACTTCGGGAAGCAACATTCACGCATGCGTATTTTGAGTGCGTTCTATGCAGCGACGGATCCTTCCCCACGCCTGTCGGTGAAAGCTACTTCAATTCTGAGTCCTCCCGACGAGCTGCCGTCTATCTGCCCCTAGAAGTCAAGCTTCAAATCCAAACGTTATTTGCGTGCGCTTCCGATGACAGCGATAGGCATTTTACTTGAACTGGATACTGAGGAAAGAAGCTGCCATGCGATCAGTTCAACTAATTCTACTTTGTTGGCAGAACCCACACCGGAATCGACTGCGCTCGCATCTGATTGGAAGTGCCTATCCCTTCGAATTTAAGCTTCTACCCCTGTCGAATGACGCTTCTACCTCTGTCGAATGAATACTCTCGAAGGTCTATAACAGACTTTTCTTGAACCTTACAAATTTTACCCATAAACATTCATCCCCATTCTGTATAGACGTTTTATATTCAAATTTTGCTATCTCTAAACCCTGGAAGGCAGGTTTTTTTCTTAAAACAAACTCCTCATTTCGAACAATGCTCTTTATTAGGGATAATGCTGATGAACCCGTTACTACTCATATCAAGTCTGTCGAAATCCCGAAGTTTGATCGTTTCAAAAATAACTGCACGCGTTTGAAAAGCGTACGAAACTCTTTCGTCCAACCCTTAGCCGGAATGAATAGATTTCACGCATTCCTCCTTGTCAGGCAGGGATCCGTCTTGCCATACTAAACCTACAACTTCCCTAACCTGGACTGAACTGCCCTACTTAAGTCGTTCAGTCATCTACAAACAGTGAGAGAAGCGAGAGTCCAGGTGAGAGGGTTTAATTGCCCTATGTTCAGGTAATAGTTGGTGAATGGGGAGACTGGCTGATGGGTTTGCCGAGTAGCACTGAACACACCGAGGTTTTGAGGGGACGAACGGGGGGAGGGTGCACGGAACGCATGAGGGATGCCTGAATTCACGCCTGTTGTGATTTAAAAACCTAACCAATGTGGGCGGTCAGAGGAAAAACACCATAAGCTGAGTACTCATTTTTGAATACAAAGTCAAATAAAAGTTTACAGTTCGGCGTATGTAAGGATCAATGGCGTCCAAACAACAATCAAAGGTGGCGCAAATTCACCCACTGTTCACTCGAGTTCTCAAATATCGTCAAGAAAAATGACCTTGCATGGCTATTAGGAAACACTGAACCCTGGGACCCTGCAGCCATCAACTGGGAGGTATGAAAAGGTCAAGGCAGACGACGAAACAGAAGGGGTGAAGGTGCAAGCAATAATACCAGTCCGATGCCCCATGATCCACTGGAACCGGTCTTATACCTCGAGAACGCTAACACCTGTGGTTGAGGTAGGTAGAGTGAATGAGAGCTAATAAATCAGAAATGACAGTTCAAGTGTTAGCGACATTCCAGGCACATATAGGTCAAGGTCAAGGGCGCGTGGACCGATTTTTAAAGATAAGTGAACGGATTATTTTTACCGTATTTACTGCCCCTTGCAGTGAACTGTCTATTAATTGTTAGTTTAAGAAAGCTCTTATTACTGCTACATATTATTTGTGGCGGCCATATAATCACTTGGACTAATTAGTTACACTTTGCATAAGTGTGGTTAAAATTGTGCTCAGTTTGTCGTTTTCTATTAACTGTTTGAAATCAGCTACCATTTTAGCCTAATTAAGTATACTCTTGTAAATTATTAACCCACTATTTTCTTTTAAGTAAACCAAAAATTCCGTCTACTAGCTTACGATGTCCCGCAAGCGACTCGCAAAAAAAGACGAAAGGTTGCAGCATCCCTCCATCCTTGAGTAATAGAGTAATAGAAGGGGACCTATCTAGCGTATGCGAGACTTCGCAGCCCTCTGTAGATATTGTCAACTCTAAAATTCCCTTTCGTAAATCTGGAACCTCTTGATCCTCTGATTGCTCAAGCCTACACCTCGTCCTGCGTTAATCGATCGTCGTCCGACGAACTGGTAGATTTTTGCTTAAAGGAACTATAACCAATGCCTCTGACACAGTTATCCAACAGGCTTTTTAAATTCATTGGGATAATTAGCTCCGAAACCGAAGAACGGATAAAAACGCAAGCATAATTTTCATACTGCGTAATATTCCCAGTTACATATCTGCTTTCGACGGCGCGCGTTTGTTTCTGGAAAGCAGTGGCTTGGGATTCCGAGTCGCGTATGCTAAACGACTCCACCTCGCTCAGTCGTAATGCCCCCCATACTAGTCACGCTCTTTTCCTTGATAGAAGTCGACTTCATACTCTCTAGGAAGGAGATTAGTAGAGAATTTTGTCGAAAAATGGCATTCCTCGGTTTCCCTGACCTCACCCCCAATGCAGAGAAAAACTGAAAAATTTTAAATTGTCGACAAGCAACAGAGAAATGACTAACGCTGTTGCCATGTTGAACAAATTGCCTCCAATCTCATCTACGGCTTCGCCATCTGAAGCTCCAGCTAACTCTGCACGGAAACCAACCTTGATTAATCTTTTTGGGATCTCAAGAAAAACAGTACTTTTTTTTTCGTTCTCAAGACGGCAGTACTCCGCCTATTACCATACCAAGTTTACCAGTTACTCCTGGTAAACCAACGCAGATTTCTAGCTCCAAGACAAGTCCGGCTAAAGTCTCAACAACTCGAAAAACCGCAAAAAAATTTAGTCTCTCCACGAAAAACTACTCCGTTACTATCGCCTATTTCTCCCAAAAAAATCCCCATCCCAACAACATCGAATTTCCAGCTATCACCCAGGTCTCATACTGAGGCCGATAAACGAAACATACAAGCATTCTCGCCCAAAAAAATAGTGCTTCTGTGCCACCCACAGCAGTGCATCTCCCACCCCGTAGCCAATTTTCGCTACGGTCGTTTCCCCAGTTGTCTCTCAAAAGGAAGGGTCCTGCTGGACTAATAGACTCACCTGACCTTCTGTGTCACCTTAATAGTAATAATTTGCAGTATCCTGTCCAGGGATTTCCCGGTCATGCCCCAATAGCTAGCAGTTGTGCTCAGTTCCCCTTTCTGTCATTTCCACCTCCATATTTTTACTCCGATTCACCCACATCAGGCGCGTATGATCCCACCTTTTTTCCAGTACAGGGCGGGAGCACCCGCCCCCAACGTTCAGTGGCCCGTGAACCACTGGATGAATTAGCCACTCTCCCTAAAAAACAACCACCTTGCCCACTTAAACTGTTCGTTCTAAATGCTAGATCCTTGCTCAATAAAATGCCCCTGCTTCAGACTCTAGTCTTTGTCCACTGTCCAGATATCGTTATAGTAACTGAAACATGGGCAACACCTTCCGTAGCTGACCCCCGAACTCTCTCTTTATAGGTTATAATTGTACTCGAAATGATCGCCGTAATAGTCGTGGTGGAGGAAGCTGTATCTACATTAAACAAGCGCTGCAATTTCGGACCTTAGATCATCCACAATTTACTGCGGTTGACGAGAGCTGCTGGCTTCAAATTACCTTAAAAAATAGGAACACTTTACTCATTGGTTGTGTCTATTGCCCGCCCAATACCAGTGAGGATTTCTGATCTTCGTCTCTCACAAGCATTCCATGCCGCAGTTGACTTAAATTTTAAGTATTGCTTAATTGCAGGTGATTTCAACCTTCCTGACATTCGCTGTTTCGAGCCCCTCCGGCCCCAGAAAGTTCGAGGACTTTCTCGAGGCCGTAGATATTGGCATGTGGACCCAAGTTGTTGACTTCCCTACCCGAGGATCAAGCATACTTGATCTAATCTTCTGCAGAGGCTGCCTGCCTTTGACAGTGTCATCATTAGGCCCACTTGGGAGCTCAGACCATGATATCGTTGTTTCTACACTACAACTCGAAACCGATGAAAAGCCTTCCAAGAAATATACCTTTTTTCTTTGATTTTCAATTAGCGCTTTCGACAGAATTATTGATACATCTTAACTCCCACGACTGGACTAATTTCTTTATGTGTCAGGATGTGAACACCTGTACCGGTATGCTTTTACCAAGTTTTTAGATCCACTTATTTCTCGTTTTGTTCCCCGTAAGAAATTAATTAATGTCGCGGATGAGGTTTATCTCCCTTTATCTTTTCGTCGTAGGTTGCGTAAACTCTCTCGTCGATTCCATTTGCAAAAACGACATTTCCGTTCTGCCCTTTGATTCACCGTATTTTTGAGTAGGCCAAGAGGCTAACCGAAGAAAAACGGCTAGCTGAAGAGGTCAAATATGTCGAAAAACCGTTCGTTAAATGTAGCGAAACTTTTTTTCACGCGCAATTAGAACCCATAGTAAAACATGGCACCCCGTACTACTGGATTCCATTGGCAATCCTGTAGTTGATGACAAATTGACGGCTGATAGTTTTAACGTTTTCTTGTCCAGAACATTTATTGAAAAATTCGACCGCTCCCCGTCCGCCCATCCAGGTTTGGACCGGTGCCGTCCTCGAAACCATAACTTTTACCCTCTGGGACGTAACCGTAGCCATTCGACGTTTTCGTCAATCTTATAGTCCTGGACCAGATGGCGTACCGATCAGTATTATAAAGGCGGATGCTAATGATATTTTTCCCGTCACTTCTATGTAAGATATTTAATCTAGCTCTTGAAAGTGAAACCTTTCCCAGTGTATGGAAGGAATCGCATATTCTACCTATCCCCAAACGCGGCCAATCTACGTCATTTGATCGATTTTAGCCAATCAACACACTGTCCGCAGCTTCGAAAAATCCTGGAGACCTTGATCAAAGATAAGATGATGTATCATTTAACTGAGAATAACCTATTGAGTGCAGCCCAGCATGGGTTCCTCAAAACTAGGTCTTGTGACACATGTCAGCTCTCTTTCTTTGATCATGTTCTACAATCTAGGGATAATGGCTTTGCACTTTTACATAGTCTATTTCGATTTCACCAAGGCCTTCGATCGTGCTGACCATGCCCTTCTTCTCCTGAAACTCTCCTCTTTCGGTATATGTGGTAAACTTCTGAGCTTGATATCTTCTTACCTGAGCTCTCGTACACAACATGTTAAGATCTCCAATGCTATCTCAAACTCGGCACGTGTGCGGAGTGGAGTTATTCAGGGTAGTGTGCTAGGCCCGCTTTTATTTTTGTCTTTTTGTCAATGATGTGCCAGGTTTATTTCGAAATGGTAGGCCCTTTATGTATGCCGACGATTTAAAAGTTGCCTATCGATACAAGCCGGCAGATCGCGACACCGTGCTTGATCTATTAAAAAATGATCTCGAGGCGTTTGCCCAGTGGTGCTGCACATGGCGCCTTTCCCTTTCTTGGCACAATGTTTCGTTATGGTTGTCGGTGACAACCATCAGCCTCATCTTAGCATAGATGGCCACGATATAAATGTACCTGGCGTTGTTAAGGACCTGGGCATATCATATTCCAATGGTCTCAATTTTTCAGAGCATTGCGCCCTGATTGTCTCCAAAGCACGCAGAACTGCCGGGTTTATCCTCCGAAATTTTAAAACTATTGATATTATACTTCGCCTTTATAAAATGTACGTTAGACCTGGCCTGGAATACTGCTCGTTTCTATTTAGCCTTCTGCGCGCTAGCGAACGGAAGAAAAATAGAATCGGTCCAACACTTCTTCACGAAAAGAATGTTATCGTTGGAGCACCGTAATCTGTCGTATCAAGAACGCTGTGGCCTTGTTAACATTGATCCCTTTATGGTTTCGCCGAGTGCAGAAGGGACTATTTTTTTGCTTTTTAAGCTTTTTGAATAATCGTACATTTAATCCCCTTATCACTGTGAGGCAGCTTGACCATCCTCGGCGCAGCAGTCATCGCAATGTCTTTTTATTTCTTCCATTAGCTCGCACAGTTAAGTATCGACGGTTCTTTTCGATAAACGCCATGGCCATGTGGAATAAACTTCCCCATAATATAAAAAGTCCAACGGAGTTATTCTTTGTTTAAGATTACCATTACTAGTTTTTTGCATTCAGAACAGTTTCCAAGAATTCTGGGCGCCGACACGGTAGAATCTGTTTTCCTGTTCGACGGAGTGCGCGGCATCTGAACTCGATCCCAGGTGTTATCTTGAGGGATACGGCACCGTCTCTGCAGCCTGCACCCGTTGACTTCTTCGGCAGACAGTGAGCGACCGCACACGGATGCTTTCTTGCCTGAGGCAGAATCCCGGTTCCTAGCAAAGACAGAGACTGCATACAGACTGCAATTGTGTTAGCCCTTCCCTGATCTGAATTGCTATCATCCTTACAGGCGGCAGTTTTTTCTCCTGAATAACACGAAAATAGGAAAAACACTTATAATGATATATATTCAGGAGTTTTTTTCACTGCCAGCCTCTACCCACTGAATATTTCACCTGACAATGCCTGTAAACCGGTATAAAATACAACTATTATTATTATTATTATTATTATTATTATTATTATTATTATATACACCATCGCTTGGCGTCCTCATGAAGTCCTATGCTTTACCTGACACCTAACCGGAATTTAAAAAGATACCTTCGAAATTAGTTTACAGTATTTTGGTAAGGTTCGAACTTTGGAAATCATCCCAATGAAATAAAAAAGGTCTGATTTGTTAGGTTAGAAAATATGAAAGAACCGGATCAATTTTGGAGCTGGGAGTTTCGGCATCAGTTTAGTGTACGTTCAAATTGAACAAGGATCTATTGTTGTGCTCCAAAAGTACATTCCTAACTTTGTTTAGGTCGTACATAAAGAAATCTAACTTCTCGTCCTTCTGTAAAAAAATAAGGATGCATGGGGAGGTACAGTGTTCAGTACAACTCATAGAAGACTGAACACAATTCCAGGAATGCTTCGAAATAGTAATTAGTACCTTATCTTAACTTTAGTTCTAACTAATATGGAGCATGTCATGATATTTTGCTCTACAAGAAAGGGGTATGAACGTTTGTAGGCAATGTCATCGGAGGAGATACGCAGCGTTACGTGTGTCCAAGTTGATTCCACATGCATAAAACCTCTAAATCGATAGGTTCATTGAGGCATGCCTCGCTTTAGTATGTATATAACTTCCAGGAACTCCTGATATTTTTTTGCTGGGCAGATGCCAGCGATGCGGTCTTCGCCCATGCAAATAAAGGTACTATCTCCCGTGTGTGTATAGCTAACTTTGTTAAATTAACACGTCTCTTAACCGTTAGCTGGTGTTTAAGTTTACGAGTGGAGAGATATTTTCAGGTTTTAACAGAATAGTCTGAATTAAATTCGGTGCAATGATTTGAAAAGCTTAGATGTGTTCGCAAGATAACTTATTTTTACGTCTGGGAGCGAGGGAATTGGTAATTCATAAACTAACGTACAAAATCAAATGAGTACCCGTTTTTGAAAAGACATCTTCTCGGTAACCTTCGTCGTCAGTGTAGGGAAGTTGGACTTGGCCCAGAAAGTAATAGATAAAACTATGTTTGAAAAAGATGAGATGGTTGTTCTCTTAATTTAAAGTACATTCGGTGTTCAGATCCTTGCGATCAAATGAGCTTTGCGGCGTTATATAAGTCCATCCGTGTACGAGGACATCTACTAAGGGCGCCGTAGTTCGTTCTCAATTTCTAAGGTAGGCTTCAGATTATTCTGAAGCAATTCTAATTGATTTTATCCCTATCGCTTGACGAAAAGAAGGAACTTAATCCACCTTCCAATGAAAGAGGACATACTTGCACTTTGATAGCAAATACACCCGGGTATAGGGAATGGCCATCCCCAGAAACGTAACTCTCCTAATGGCTTACCAATTAATTTAGTATATAATTCAGTATATATAAGGGAGATAGGCAGAGCCTTTGAAAACAATATTTACAGATAGATGCTAGCAAAATAGGCAAATGTCACATGGCGATAGTCGTTTAAGTATATCGATCATTGCTGTCGACTAAATATATGTCCATCAAGTAAAATTAATCAAGTCTTCATTTAAACATTTCAACGATTTCAGCCTTAACAACCGAAGTTGGCAGTTTGTTCCATTCTTCAATCACCCGTTGAAAAAATAAGTTGGCCCAAACTCGTGTTTGGCGTGTTTTCTTTTCAGTTTGTATTGGTGACATCGGAGACTTGTCATGTTTGCCAATTCAAAAAAGTCGGCCATCTGAATAGCACAATCAACTCTTCTGACCAGTTTGAAGACTAAGATCATAGTCCCTCTGTATTGCCTATAAGAGAGAGGAAAAATTTAAAGTCTTTCTATTTGGCCCTCATAGGGTAGGCATTCCAATCCACTGACTAGTTTCGTCGCCCAACGTTGAACAATCTCTAGCAGAGCGTAGTCATGTTTCGTCCAAGGGCACCACGCCTGAGCGCAATATTCCAACACCGGCCGGATAAATGTTCCAAAAACGCGCCCAAAAAGCTCTCCGTCAAAATTAACGAAGGATCTCCTGATTGTGCCTAAGATACACATAGTTTTTTTTGCTATATACGCACAGTGATACGATGGTTTGAGAGTATGGTTTGTATTCTGTGCCATCTGAAATAAATGAAACCAGGCCAAATCTATGGTGAGGAGACTTTTGAAAAATGAGAGATGGGGCATCACGAATAGACTGTGATCTTCTCTTTTCCGGGAATTTCACTGATGACTGGAATTTATTTAAGGAGTGTTTGTTGAATCTAATAAAAAGCCACTGTCCGCCATCACAACTTAGGATACCTGACAGACCACAGTGGTTAACAAGGGATCTAAAAAAGAGAGATTAACAGGAGAGGAAGGCTTTGGAAGAAATTTTGCCGATCCAATGAATATTTAGCCTTGCAAGCATACAAAACTCAAAGGAACAAGGTTACAAAGCTTGATCTTCAAAAGCAAACGGGATTACGAGAGGAATTTGCTCAAGAGAGCAGTTCATAATCCCAAATTGCTCTACAGCTTTGTAAGAAAAAGCACACGTAACAGGACCTGATTCCTCTTATGAGAAACGATGACGGTTTCGAGATATCAGAAAATGAAAACAAAGCTTAACGCTTTTCTCAGTTCTTTCAGTCGATATTCCCCTAGTTACGAGACTATGGGGGCGCCAATTATTCAGGATATGCTCTTTTGAGAAGAGGCGATCTTTGAAGAAGTAAAAAGTCTGAAGGCATGCAAATCCTCTGGCCCCGACGAGATTCCAGCAAAGCTACTCCTCGAAATTGCTCGAGAGCTGGCGAAAACCGCTATCCTCTCTGTGCAAGAAATCGTTCGATGCGGGAATACTTCCTACCGACTGGAAAACAGCCCATATCACACCACTTCACAAAATTGGTAGTCGTGCATGTGCTACAAACTACAGGCCTGTAAGCCTGACCTCAATCTGTTGCAAGGTTATGGAGAAAGTTTTCAAAAAGGAATTGATGATTTATCTAGAAACCCGTAACCTCTTATCAACTTCGCAATACGGCTTTCGTAGGGGAAGATCGTGTGTTACGAACTTACTTTATACGATGCAATGCTGGGCAAAAGAACTCGATGCAAAAGACACTGTGCATGTGGCCTACATTGATTTCCAGAAGGCCTTCGATAGTGTTCCACACCAGCGTCTCTTTTACAAGGTGAGAATGTTTGGTAGTGGAGGCAAACGTCTTACAAGGATCAAGAATTTTCTCGTTGGTCGTTCCCAAGTGGTCTGTGTAGGCGGATCACGATCAAAGCGCACAGTCATCGAGAGTGGAGTCCTCGGAATGATCCTATTTCTCTTGTTCATTAATGATTGTTTACAGGAATTGGACTGTAACTTTGCTTTGTTTGCGGACGATATAAAAATTTGGAAAAATATCCACAATGCTGCCGATGCAGACGATTTCCAAGAAAATCTTTGTCGATTGGACGAGTGGTCCCGCAAATGGCTCTTGTCCTACATTTAAAACAAATGCACCCTGCTTCGTCTGGGAAATCGAAATCAGATCACTGATATGCGGCACTACTATTTGAACGGTTTGCCACTCTTAGAAGCACACACACAGAAGGATCTTTGAGTTTGGATGAAAGACAACCTGAAGCCTTCTACGCAATGTTGCAAGGCAGCTAAATCCGCCAATTAAATATTGTACGCTATCAAGCGGGCATGTTAAGTTTTCGATGAAGACCGCTTTTCTAAAGTCTTTGGTACGTTTCTAAGGCCACATACTGAAGATGCGATCCAAGCCTGGTGACCATGAACCCAACAGGACTACAACACGCTCAAAAGGGTGCAGCGGCGAGCCACAAAATGAGCAAGAGGTCAAGATGAACTTCCATATGATATTCGTCTAAATAACCTAAAGCTCTATCCTCTGAGTTATAGGCAGTTGCGCGGAGGTTTGATACAAACCTTCCGTATCGTGCGTGGCATGGTTTGTGCACTCCTATGTGATGAAGTTTTTCAACTTGCCACTACGAATAATCTCCGAGGTCATCTATTCAAATTAAGTGTGCCCCAAGTAAGATGGGATGTAAGGAAGTATTTTTTCACCAACCGTGTCGTGGAACCGTGGAATAAACCTACCTGAGGCGATTGTAATGTCCCAGTCTGTAGATACATTCAAACATCGGCTTGACATACATATTTTGCAGCACCCCAAAGACTATGTGACTACTTTACCTTAACAATATCAATGTACCACGTAAATCTGCCTGCATTCACTTGACTGTAACTTCTTTACTTTGCCTCTTCCTCTTGCTATTTTTATGTAACAAATAGGGAATTCGAAGGCGTAAGCCTATCTTCTTCAAATACACTGCACTGAACTGAACTGAGTGCGTGTTATCCATATACCCAAGTCCTTTAGAATATTCACCTCCTGGAGTTGGTTACCACTGATGAAGTACTGATATTCAAACTTAATCATCCTTCTGTAACTAGACGGCTGTCGGATTATTTGGAATTTTTAAAATTAAGGTTCAGCAGCCACTCATCACACTATGTTTGCAAGCGATCTAAGTTTTTTTGTAATTTCCGCGCATCCTCCGGTTTTTCTATCGAATTCCATAACTTCGGATCGTCAGCAAACATTACCTTCTCGCATGTCAGACAATCAAGGCAGTTGTTCACGTATATCGGAAACAAAATGGGACCCAGAACGCTCCCCTGCGGAACTCCACCGTGAACGGTTTCCCAGTGAGACTTGGCCTCTCCAATACAAACACGTTGGTGCCTGCCTGTGAGAAAATCGGCCAACCATTTGAGTAGGTTGCCAGTCACACCCATTTGACGCAACTTAAAGATCAGTTGTCTGTGTGGAACCCTGTCAAAGGCTTTGCTAAAGTCAATGTAGACCGCATCGACTGACAAACCCATTTCTAATGATTGTGTCCAACTTTCCATGGAGGTGAGCATGTTTGTGAGGCAGGATCGACCACTTCGAAATCCACGTTCATATGAACTAAGCAAGTTATTATCTTCAAGATGCCTCATCAGTTCCGTTTTGATTATCTTCTGCATCATTTTGCAACAGATACTTGTAAGGCTGACTTGTCAGAAACTGTTTGGTGATGTCCTCTCTCCTCCTTTATAGATGGGGGTTATGTTGGCTATCTTCCACTCGATAGGCAGTGCCTCAACCTCCATCGAACTTTCAAAGATCTTGGAGAGCGGAGAGGCCAGCTGGTAATTGAGTTCACTGAGAACTTTTGCGGATAAACCATCTGGACCAGGTGATTTAGTGGGCTGTAGCTGTTTCGGAGTTTTGTTTACTGTGTCCATTATGAACGACTCCGTGCTTATTTTGTTTGTAGATGTGGCAGTACTGTAGTATTCTTCCTCATCAAAAGGTGGTTCATCTGTATACACGGACATAAAGAATAAGGATAAGCGGCTGGTCTAATCACAGTTATCGGTGAACCTGTTTCCCTTATACTCTTTTAGACAAGTAAGGGAGTCACAATTTCGTTTTGCCTTATTTACGTAAGCAAAAAATCTTTTCGAATTTCTTGGTATGTCTTTGACTTTTTCTGACCCAAATGTTGATCTTTCTCTTCTAAGAAGTTTTCGACACCGATTTCGCTGTTTCGTAAAAACCGGAAAATGTTTGGGTTGTTGATATCTGGTATATGCTCTCCCGGTCTTCTTTTCTTCTTGAGATTCCTTTTTATTTCCGATGTCACCAACTCGGGTCGGGAGACGCACGATCACCTTTTAAGTGGGCATAATTTCTCTACCAACTGCTGAATCAAGTTTCTTATGAAGAATCAGGCAGCGTTTGGGTCAGGTTCGTGTGCAGGGGTCCAGTATATCCCAGTAAGTAATTCTTTCATTTTGGGATAATCCCCTTTCCATACATTTCTCTCCATAACTGCTCGACGTTTGGGTACAGAAAAATGACTGTTCTCCCAAGCAAGAACACAATTATCACTTCGTCCAAGGGGCGCGTAAGAACTTAATGCAAGAATGAAATTGTCGTCTCTTTTAATGATTAGTTCCAAACAGATTGACTGATGCGCATTTCGAAATCGCGTCTCCAATGTGACATGTTGGGTTAGAAACTCGTCATTTACCAACTGAAGTAATTTTTTTCGCATGAATTTTTCGATTGTAAGCAGTACAGCGATACCCAATCGATATCGGGAGCGTTGAAAGCTCCAAGTTTTAATAAGTGTTCGCTACGGCAGATTTGATTTACCTCTGTGATAAGTGCTTCGTTCGTGTCCGTTCGCTGTCCTGGTGGTCGATATACCACGGCACTATGGAGGTCTGGTTGATTTGCGACTTTCAGTTTACAACTAAGTATTTCGCAAGAGAAGTTCCCATTTGGCGAGGGTCAATCCGAAATGAAGTCAATGCCTTCTGGTATGAAGATTGCGATTGAACCAAACCTACGTCCGTTCTTATCCATGGGGATAAGTTTAAATCCATATATCCTGACTTCTGTGTCTGCGATTCGCTCAGTTGACCATGTTTCAGTTAAAGCTATGAAGTCAGGTTGTAAAAAGCCCACAACCAGTTTATTTCATCCATTTTGTTCAATAGACACTGCACATTTGTGTTCATCAATGTCATCTTGTTTTGTTCCCTCGATTTCTGAAGATTGTTTGTTCTTTCTTGCACATGGCGATTATTGCTGGATATTTCGCAAGATATATTCAGTCTCCTGTCTGGGTTCAAGTCTATAGGCATTTGGTAGGGCTTTTGATTGGCGTGGTTGCCGTCAATTTCACCGGATGTTCCCACAAAAACGAGCACGACGTTTTTACGATTTTTTGTCTACAATATTCAAGTTTTGTTCCACCTCGTATTGACGTCTTTTCAATTCTGCTACCAGTATGCTCATTTTCATCTGATTGGTAGGAGAGTAATCCGACTGGAAAAGCACTCAACGATGATTCTTTCGTAGTCAGGACTTTCGATAAAGCAATAGATCTACCTGCTGTTTGCTCCCAAAGACGACTTTTAACTGTCTTGGTCGCACCTCATGCGTTATATTTCTAATGAGAGGCCCAAATCAACAGATGTTTTTGATTTAGACTATCAGGCCATTTTCTTGTGTATCATTCCATAAATTTTGGAAGGTCAGCAAATCCTGTTTTACCCTTTCATTTGGCGTTCCCACAGTAACCTCTGAGACTTCCTGAACTACCAGACAAAATGATCTGTCAGGGAAAACACTCGTTGTTCAAATCGGTCTTCATTGGTGAGCCTGCTGGTTGATTTTCAGACATCGCTATTGATATTTCAAACAGCGTTAGTTCTTCTGACTGCGTTTGCTCAAATAGCGCCCTGGAAGCCTGAATTTGGGTTTGTGGCATCCAGGTCTGTTGATAAGTTGCAGGCCTCTTTTCCGCCATTACTTCGCTGGCTACCATGACCTGTTCCATTGTAGTTCGATGGACATGTAAAGAGCGTGCTGCTGTCACTCTTTTGTGATGTAAAATAAAGCCTCACGGTTACTGTTTGTCGATTTTTTCAGAGACCGTTGATTGCTGATTTACTTTTGTACAGCCGGATTCTATGTGCATCAGATTTCACGAACCTGGGGAAATGCAAGACATAATTTCATTCTCGCTTATTTTCCTTTTTGTTCATCTGTATATCAACTGACTCAGATGTTTTTATCTGATGACTTCGTTATTTTTCTTATTTTGTTTAGCTGAATCTTGTGTATATTTACCTCTACCGTTTCCTTGTTGCTCTCGTTTAACTGCTTCTTTTCTAGTTCACTTTATAAGTCAAATATCGTTGACTATTGTTTTAAAAATGGCAAATCGTTCTGAATCGGATATGCTTACCATATTACTCATTTCTGCTGTTAAAATGGCTGCTCATACAGTACAGCAATTATACACTTTGTATTTATTTATACCATGAAACTAAATTTGTAATGACGGGGCTCTCTGGGCCTTTAATATAAAATTTATATATTTATTTATTAAAGTCTAGCTAACTGATGTTTTTCAGGTATTTGCATCGAGATCAATGTGTTCTTATTATCTCAAAACTTTGGTTGTGAGTCCTCGGCATCCATCACAGTGTGCCAGCCCTTCACTGTTTAGCTTTCTTTTCGCAAAGTTCAGTAGCGCATTTATTTCTTCAATATTGCTGTTTGGTGGTTCTTCTCGGTCTTCTAAGCGTGACTTGAGTATTTATGGTAAGCTTTTGTCACATGAAATCAAAACGGTTTACAAAGGTAGGAGAGATCATTATTTTTGGAGTATATACTATTTTTTTTGTCTGCTGGCTTCCCGAGCGTGACCGAGCGGTCAAGAGCATCGGTCACTAATCGAGAGGTTGGTGTTTCGAATCCCGGCCGAAAAGGTGAATCATTTTCTCGCGTGGTCGGGTCGTGAACATTTGCATTTCCCATTCCATCAATATCTCTACGAGGATGCATTAATTTTTAAGGAGCAGCTTAAATTATCAAGCGAATAGTTTACTGAGCATAGTTTACGTGCATTTGCAGCGTTAATTTCAGGATCAGAACGAGCGGAGTGTTAACGGTTTTCAAACTGTGCAAGCTCTAATAACAATTCGTACGCGAATCGGACGCGAATCGGATACGACCGTACGAATGGTCGGACGCGAATCGGATACTACCATGACCGCCTAATTCGTACGTGAAATGGATCCGAAAAAATCGTTTCTCATTTTTCAACCGCGCAGCGGAACCCTTTTCTCTTTCAGTGGATCCCCCAACTAGGTAAACGCTTTAAAAACGACCCCCATTACATTCTGAGACAATTTCTACCAATGATTAGGTGAATCTCGTAAGACTGAGAAAGATAATAAAGTTTATTTTGTTTAAAAAAGTGTTCAAATTGAGGTTTACAAAAATACATCTGAAATCTGTCCGCAATTGAAGTCACTGGACTAATCCTTTATCGAGGGACCTGGCAATCCGTCCGCCGGTTCAATGGATCTCCCCTCTAAAATGCAAAGGCAGTGAGTGAGTGCACAATGGAATTTGAAAGGCTAATTATAAAAGCATCACAATCAGCTTGATTTTTAATGCAGGCAATTGTTGTAGACAATATTAACAAATTTGAATAACCGTCAAGAATCTTCCCGAGGGTAGCCTTTAGGCCCCTTTTGTGTAGGCGATCGTATGCCTTCTTAAAGGCATTCTTTAAAGCCCTCTCCAACTGTAATTTGTCGGCTTTTTGTGGATTTTTCTACCTATTAAAAACCTCTGCGGCAATATGATTAAGTAATTATTGAGCTTAACTTACCCAGAATAACTGCATAGAGAGGGGAAGCAAAAAATGCCTGTTTGTCTTGGTGCCTACCGTAGAAAGTCAAGTTGTAGGTAACCTCATCAGCAAATAGGGCAGAAAATATGCGATCAGCAAAACTGCTGACGCTATCGCTACCAAAGGAAGCTAAATACGTAACCTAGTAAGATGGTTAATAATGTGCAGTCTGCCTACCAATTGCTCCCTGAAGGATTTTTCTGTGACGTCTTCGATTAAGGCGCCCAGTTCATCTACGGTCAACATTGGTTTAAATATTGGACATGTTGACGACGGTTGGGGTGCTTGGGTGGCGGATATCACCAAACGTTCCTCCAGAATTCACCGCAATGCAGCCACCTCTACCTTTAGGTCATGCAAATGGCGCAGTTCTTGTGTATGGCACTGCATGTAACATCGATGGTAAGCTCTGCCTGATGAGTGCCTTTGGTGTTTGCTTCTGTACCCACGTCGCCTTTTCCGGTGGCGCCTACTGCCGTCTACGAAAATTGTCTTTTTAAGGAATAAGCTTACCAGCGTAGGAGGGAGACTGTGCGATAGGCAGTGTTTTACTTGAATCACTGCTTTCCAATGAATTGTCCTAAAACAGCGGTAACGGTGGTAATTGTTCTGCACACCGATGAGGATGAAAAGAAGGGCAAGTTTGCGACATAAACATGTAGATCTATTGGACATTCCGTGTTCCTTATTGAACGTCCAGTAGGAACTCCATCGTCAGACATAATGAGCTACAACCCTACAGGAAAAGAAGGGATAAGGAATGTAAAATAGCTAAAATAGCTAAATACTTTACAACACTATTGCCTATTAGACGCCGGGTAGGGTCTCGAAACTGCTCAATTAACTGTTTAACAAGACGTAAATGAACGTAATCACCACTGCCCATTGCCGTTACCGTTGAAACATCACTTGCTTCACCCAACAGCGTTCGTGCGTCTGCAGGAAGGTCCGAGGTCAGCCGTCTGATAATCTTCAGAAGACTGCTCAGATGAATCAATGGTACACGCGAGCGTATTGCCGATGAACTCATAGCCTCTCGAACCGTTGGTTCCTCTTCAATCGTAGGTGTGCTTGAAGAGTTGTTAACAGCCACGTCAGATATATCTGACATCCAACTTATCTCCTCATCAGCAGAGGAAATCTCTGAGTCCGAGTCGTCATATGACGAACTAGAGGAAGAGTTCAGATGCCATGACGATGAAGATGAGTCGACCGGATACATTTCCCTCATATTCTCGGCAATTTGACGTAAATCATCCAGAAAGCCTTTCTAAGCACGTCTACTTAGTGTTCTCTTAGATACTGCTCAAAACATTCTGCAAAAAAAGCAAAAAAACGGTCAGTATAGACAGAACAGGGGTACAGGCCGTTAAGCGACCGTGTCGCAGCACGAGAGCGCAGGAAATGGCGTGGCACGGCGCGCGCGTGATTGACAGCTCAGTGCCCGATCGATTTGCCAATAACACTGCGCGCATTCTTTTGTGCCCTTAGCGACGCGTCATCGAGGTGCACTAGCAACCAATCAAATTCCAGCTACGATTGACGTACGACCGGTCGAGCTTCGAATCGTTTATTGCTATTAGGGAGCTGAAGAACAAATAATATACTGTTTTATAATTTTCTGTCAATAAGTGCTTATATTTTATTTACACAGTTTGAGGAATAGTAAAATTCGAGGAGAGTCGCGTATACACGAGCTACATAGGATGGGAAATGATGGTTACGTAGTTGGCGGACGCAGTAAATTAATTCGATTGGGCACGCCGTATATATTCATTTTGGATGGGTTTTGCACAGGCAGTAGCGGAACCTCTTTCACCTACTTCGAAGTATCTCTACATTTCGATATTAGGCGTATATCGACACAGAGGACAAATTCGATATCCAATCTATAAACGTATTTTGACATGTCCATATCCGAGTGATATACGGCGGATATAGACATGCTGTTAGAGTACCCCATTCCCGAGAAACATAACTCTCCTTACGGCTTACCAATTCGAGCTGAAATCCATTGTTTCAATGAAGCAATTAATCGAACAATAATAGAATAGCCTCTTAATTTATTCTCCAAAATAGATATCTTTTTGGCTTTGATAGTCTATGAATGCGGCGACAACAGTTAAAGGAAGAAGGTATTTCCATCGTTACGATGAGCAGGAATCAAAACCAACCGGTTAGTTAACCCTCCCATACATGAAAAATAGGTCTGAGTTTGTTGAAAATACACTGGTAGCGCACGCAGTATGTACACGGTAAAGACAGGGCTGGATATTTCAACGAAAAATAACTCGTCTACACAATTCCATGTGTCGGTTGTGATCCTGTCTGTGGTAGCCGAACCGGGAAATCTCTACACTAATAAACATGAACACCGAATTGCGTTGAATGGACAAGACTACTAATCCCAGCTAGCCAGGCACATTATGCACACAAGACATGGTTCCATGAGAGAGGGTCCGCATTGTTGATGCCGACTACAAGGCCGCGATATCCTGTAAGAAACGTAGTCAGGCGAGGCATACATTACTAGGTAGCTTTGTGCAGATGCGGGTAACCTGAAAAAAATTGTGATTAAACTCACGGCATCCTGTGAGGCCTCGTAGCTCAGGAGGATAGGTGTTGGCTCTACTCAATAATTGCCTTTGCTGTCGTGGATTCGAATCCCACCGAGTCCACACAGCTTTTTATAGTTGGGTCAATGCAAAATCCTCAAGGACGAATAGAATCTAACGCAGCCAATCCCAGCTGGGTAGCCAAAGGCTGTGAACACCCATTGGTATCAGTGTTAGTCAATGACATTATATTATTGTTCGATGTTAGTCTGACGACTAGCAAGGGATATAGTGTTGAAAATATGAACAACCAAAAGTATTTTTCCTAAAGAACTCTGTATATTTCGCACCGAAAAGGTGCCAAGACAAAGAAATCCTCCACAACTGTCAACAGTTCGCAAGCCCCAGCTCTTCTCTCCCTGAAGATATTGATGCAGAATCTGGTAAGGGCGGAGAACTTGATGTGCTAAATTAACAAAAGCAGTCATCTATGTTCAGTTCGGTTCAATTTTTGTGCAGAAATGCTTTTAAAAATCCACAGTAGGCCAGAATGGTAGAAACTTCAGCTAATTTATAAACTTTTTCACGTTATCTGGTCTCAAACCATTCCTGTGGGATGCTTCATTTATGAAACCAGAAAGAATGGCTTTCCTTTCAATTGTGAACAGGATTTCCCATTAACCTACTATATTTCGGTTTGGAAACCAATGGAGGTTAACGGGCGTCAAATGAGACGGTGCACCTCCAAAAAGTACATCATCGTTAGTCTTCTTGAATACAGAGTCTAGCAAATAGTCTTTGCATGGTTCATGCCATGACTGGAAAAAGAAAAGTTGTAAGGACAAAAAAGGAATACCTTCAATAGATATAACAACTTCGTTTTATTTTATAAGGTACTCTTTGATCGTTAAAGCTCCACGAAATGGTTTTAAGGTGTCCTAATCGTTTAACTCCACTGTAAAATGTTCCATACAATGATCTGCACACATATGAAGAATATTAAGCAACCAATGGGAGAATTGCAATTTGTCCGAACCCTCTTTTTTGAAAGGTCGATTGTGAGCTTCATATTTTTTCCTACTTCAACCCACGAGGCTTTAAGCATACAAACTCTGATCCTGACAAACCAGAGCAGTTGGTCCGCGTTATTGTCTTGAAGGGCATTACCTGTTTCAAAAAAGGATTCAGCTGGACATAAAAATAAATTAAAAAAGAGCAATAAATCCACAACAGATGTATATGGTATAAGTTATTGTGCAATTGTGTTTGAGACTAGGGTGTCCACGTGATTAAAACAATATTCCAGATATACCCATAGACCCAAGAACAATGACTAGTACGTGGTTGTCGTATAGACGTCTGTAAATATGCGCACCGACGCTTATGGCTTACCTGGAGTGTCTTGCTTAAGCTTGTATGGGGTAAAAAAATGGACGAGAGCGGTTGGGGCTTAAGGTTTTTCTACCTGTTGGAATTAAAGGGAGTATGCTTAGGTCCCTGAATAAAAACGCTGGAGTTACGGCATTTTTCATTAGGAGTACGTTCTGTGGAACATGTGTAAACTGAATCCAGCTATTGCTGATAGAACTGTCATATTTAAAGTGCATGGGAACCAACAGACCGTGCTTTTTACGGACACCGCTACCATATTTTACTGACTTTACATCAAGTACCTCAAGCATGCTATTCCTCGCGTGCAGCGCTATCGTATAAACGCAAAATACCCTATATACAACCTTGTTGAATCTATTTACTTGGAACTTCCTTCATCCGTATGTGGGCGAAGCCAATTGTTGAAAAATATGAACAACAATGCGCAACTGACGGAAATACTGAGACTTCTTGAGTTCCTCGATTAGAAGTTGCTGAAACAGGTGAAGTATCTAATGGGACAGCCGGGCAGCCCACTCCAAAAGGTTCTTTAAAGAACTGATAAAAATGTGTGCAAGGGCAGAAGCCCCACTGGGAACTATTTTCTGCCAACTGAAGTTTGGAATGCGGATTGACCTCAAGGAATCTTACACATACACTTAAATTTCCAGGTATCAGATCTCTGAGCACGCAAATCCGTTTGTACACTTGGATACTGAAACGGCTGTTATGTATAGGGGCTAAAGATGCTCAAACTGCCAAGCCTGGGTCCATGAATGTTGCTTCTTATTTGATGGGTATCTTTCAAAAAATGAAAACTTCTTTAACCCCATCGAATCCCGCGAACCCAATGCAGCAGAACCAGCAAGTTGCGGGTCACCAGCTGCGGCCATATCCCAAAACGCATATCCCGTACGCCTTACCTACCCACGATATCCTGAAAATTCCAGCTCATAATAGGCCGATCCAGCAGCATACAAATATACAATAAGTTACACTAAATGTCACACACTTCTCAAGCCACACCTGTATAGAATGGATTTAGTTGAAAGTGCCGCGCGAATGGAATCCACAGTGGTGACCTCACTAATTTTCCTCTTTCATACACCGATCCGCTATGCAGGTCTACAAGCCATCAGATGCTGTGATTGGGTGCCAATGGTTGACAGAGGTCAGTAGCACATCTACGAGATTCACCTGTGACTTTGTCCCCTCGTATTATGGATTCTGTTTTCAAAAAAGGGTCTGCTCGGATCTGACATGGGTTGCAGTGCCAACTCAGGCATCTTGGACGTCTTAGGAAGAAAACGGAGACTACATTTGTTTTTTTCTGAATTTATTCTCTAAGGCGTGTTCACTCAGACGTGATACCTGTACGTCATCTCGTTACGTCCGCGATCATGCCTGATCTACCCAAACTAGATAATATCACGTATTGTTCCTCTCCGCGTGATGATTTGCGGCAGCAGATCTGAATAGCTCAACCTATTTTTTCTTCAGCAACGGACCCTGAATACGGAAAGTCCAAGCTTTGCCTGCATGTCTTGCCAAACGGTGTCAAACCTCATTTAAATTTTACTCAAACGGGATCCGTAAACATTTGGTCAATGTTGCGCAGACCAGATCGTGTGTGGCATGCGTTCACAGGATTTAGAATTTATATTTGGTATGCACTGGCAAGGCACTGTCCAAACTGCTTAGCCTTGTTAACCACTTCACACGAATCCGCTTCTGTTCGTCCTATTTCTCTCCTTAAGCCGGCGCCAGGTAGCTTAAGCGAGAGTGAGTGCGAAAGAAGATGCGCCTGTCCGTTAACACAAGGAATTAGTTTACGATTAAGTCCCTGACCTTTGCAGACAATGCTGTGGGGCATTATGGTAAATAATTGTTTAACAAATGCATTAAGTTACAAGTGTTTTACAAGACTGACAACTAGGTCAAACCGAAAAGGAAGTTTTTGAACTCTCAAAGCATTCGCAGAGCGTAGCTTTTGCATTGATGGACATAGCTATTAGCCTCCCGGCAAAATTACTCAAAATACGATTGTATGGGGAGAGAAAGGAGAACTACATCCAAACATGTAAACATTATTGACACCAGACAGTAGCCTTGATGGTTTGCAGGGACAGGTCTTCTATGAACCTTTGATTAGATATTTATGAACAGTGCGTAAATATGTGATAGGTATGTGGAGTATGGTTTGCTGTTCGAGCAAAAGTGGTTGTACATACTGCGCTTGGTCGTCTAACATAAAGAATGTCCCAGTTCGAATTGGAATCCTGTCGATTTTTTGTTTCAACAAAGATCTGTCGTAAACGTTTAAGTTTGTGATCGAAAACTAGCAAAGTGTACTGATTCACACTAAAAGTAAGTGCCTTTTCTCCGTCAGTAAACGCAATTATTTAACTTGCTGCATGAGCGCAAAAGAATAACTCGTAATGTGCCCATGAAAATCGGCCATGCACATATGGCTGGGAGATTTTAAGCAGCGTTCTTAGAATGTGGAAAGTTCGATGAGCAAATAGAGATCATTCCTAAGGTCCTTAGTCCTAGCTGCCATCAGTAGGTGAAGAAAGTCGGGTACCTCTGAGTTGACGATGGGCTAGGTCATTCACCGGACAAAAACAATGTTATTCGTCCGATAAATACATCTCTACGTCATAATATTATTATATATAACGAGGTGCATTAAATGAATACATCGGAAAAAGGCCAGGTTATGAGGCGTCTCGAATTAAAAAACACGCGCGTAGATTCCACGTATCGATACGACAAATCGATATCAATATTTCCTCTAGACCCCCTACGCCTAATTTACTCAGGTGTGGTGAATAAGTTACTTACTTTGTTGATCAGAAGTCGTTCTAAAGAAAACGGCCGCTTTACGCCCGCTGTACTTAAGGCAGTAAAAGTGCAGGCTATAGATAATCGCGTGCGTTCCATGACCGTTTACCTTACAGCTGAATTTCCCCGGTGAGGTAGACGTTAAATGGACTTAGAGTCATGGAAAGCGACTAAGTTTAGGCATGGAATACCGATGGCAAGGCTATCCATGCTGACCTCGAGTAAGCCGTAAAAAAGCGACTAAAACGGTTGCTGGACACCTTCGTAAAACGTGTACAAAATCAAAGCCGTACCACGCAAACCAACGGTGAGTGTGTATCGAGCACTAGATAATAATAATATTTCAAACGAGGTCCTTCATGTTCGGACTGTCGTACCGTCTGAGCCTGAAATACCATCGCCGATGGATTGCGTTGACATATATCACATGAGTCATCTCAGATGAGCCCTGACGCACTTCCATCTGCACTTGTAAATATTTCCTTTTACATTTATACAATAAAGGTTCGACTATTACACACGCATTCGTATAAAATTTTTACCGTACAGCTGTATGCATTGAGTCACCCCATTAATGAGAAAGGGGGCGCGCTTGAGCATCTGCCAGCGTTCGGTCCGTAAATATTAATTTGGTCGTTCCTATTTAGCAATTACCAACGGACTAGAACGTACAGAAGGCGATAATAACGCAAAATTCAATGGATTAAAGCGAGCACGGGTATTCAGTTAAGTAAACAATCCTGCGTTATGCTGTCGGCGTTTCCTGTGTACCTCCAAAAATTCGATATCCCCTCGATATACATCGGCCAGAGTAAAAACACCATAGACGCGATATATGCATATAAATAACAAAACATTTATATCCTTTCGCTATTGTGGCCGTAATCAGCTGGTTCCTGCGAACTGTGATCCTTGTTAACATACGACAGAAATGTAGGAAATGGATTGTACTAATAAGAAGGATATAAAAGGTAAAAAAGGGCACAATAGAAAATAAGGAATGGAGCGTTACAGGTAGGTATGTTCTGTATGGAGTGGGAAATTTTTTCATGTCCGTTAGCTAACCGGCGGGGAGTGTAACACTGTCGGCAACTGCAGGGTTGGGATAAGGAGATGCTGACATTGAGTGGGAGATAACGATGCGATATGCAGTGACGGTAACCGTGGGGACGGCGGTCAGCGTTTGATAGGAGAAGGTGGCACTGGAATCTTCACCGACATTCGATTACTCCATTCCCATCCGGGACCCACGCGAAAAGTGCTCCCAGTCCATTCAAACAATTATGTCGGAACTGTGGTCCATTACAGCTCCGATTACCAGCAGATAACCATCGCCGGGAACCGACGCTCCCATTGGCTAGCATGCCAAAGTTTTCGTGTTGATTCTCTAAACTTATTGGCTTGTTTCTTTGACCCACATGTGAAAAGCTTAGCAGCCTCGGTGGAATCGAACCCACGCCAGTAAGAGGAAGGCTATAGACAAGCCAACGCTCTAGCCAACTGAGCTACGAGGCTCCACCGGGAGCCGTGAGTTTAATCACACTTGGCTCAAGTTACCCGCCCAGCCTACTGCAACGTATGGTATCCACAAATTCTGATGCAGTAAGATGACTGCTCAAGCAGGATTTCCTAAGTAAACAATCTATAATCCACCAGATGAATACCAGGCACAGTTAATTTGTGGAGGATTTTGGCAGATTTGAATAATTTCTTCGACCCGCATGTGAAAAACTTGGTCAAAATCTTCTATTTCATTACTCGTTATATCGACACTCGTGTCCTGTTAGACACGACCGGCCTAATCCACCACCAAAATGGGCTGTATTCCAAATAGTTCTCCATCCATTTCAACAGCCTCAAGCCAGGATATCTGGCAGGTGAGAATACCGACTGTTTTGAGCTGCAAGCGTGCCATCTCTCCAGGACGATTGTAAACTAGTTGAGCACTACCTGGAGGTTCCTCCGGAAGGTAGCTCCGCGCTGCCCGAGGTCTTCAACGATGAATAAAAAGTTGAAAAACTTGTACAGGTACCTCCTGAAGGCGGATTAGATAGTGTACTAAATGATGCTGCTGGGGATAGCCAACTCTTTTTATAGAAGGAAGCAATGTAGAAAGTTCTAACCACCTTGTTTCTGGTAGGAATTTCTAGAACCATGCGCGTCCATATAACATTCTGGAAAACGCACCCCAAGTGGGAAGCGCGCGATAGTTCATCATATTTAAACGTCTAGCACTTAAACACGATTTCGGATTCTTAAAAAGTTTTTAAACATAATAATATAGTTTAAATATTTAGTAAGGGAAATATGCCTAGCTTGAGTTTATTTAATCGCTCTTTCCAATGCATCTCAGACAATCATCACCAATGGGATCCGACCTTGGCAATGGAAGGTATTCAGGGAAACGGGGTCAGCAGAGCATCTCGAGGAATTTCTTCACCAAAGAAATGCTGTCAAAAAAATTATCCGTCAGACATGGAAGAACTAGGAATCAAGAATTACCCAGCAGGAGAAAAATAAGCCTAAAATGTATTCCATTATATCAATAGTCGATAAAATAACAAGGACCCAGTCGCAGTACCTATGGATGGGAATGGTGTTGAAGTCGTTGAAAATTGCGAAAAAGCCGAGCACTTGGGTTACTTCGTTGCCTCGGTATTCACCTTAGAACCTGAACTTCAGCTTGACCACGTCAACAGTGCTGTTATAGACGCCAGTCCCATGCATATATATATATATATATATATATATATATATATATATATATATATATATATATATATATATATATAGATATATATATATATAGATCTCTTCGGAAAATGGAGTTTTTACTCGTAAATTTTTCAAGTTGGTGACACCAACCCGTCGTCAGACGAAATGAAGCGAGGAGAAAGTGAAGTCGCGCGACAGGACAGATTGTGACAAGCAAAACAGCTGGTGTGAGTGGGTGGTGGGTGGACCAATAATCGGGGCATGTTTTTGGGACGGGGGTGAGGAGAGAACAATTACATTGGCTTGTTTGGGAGGGGGAGGTGGGCGGCGAGTAACTACGGCCGGCCACCTCGCCGCCCACCTCCCCGTCCCAAACAAGCCAATGTAATTGTTCTCTCCTCACCCCCGTCCCAAAAACATGCCCCGATTATTGGTCCACCCACCACCCACTCACACCAGCTGTTTTCGTTTGTCACAATCTGTCCTGTCGCGCCACTTCACTTTCTCCTCTGTTCATTTCGTCTGACGACGGGTTGGTGTCACCAACTTGAAAAATTTACGAGTAAAAACTCCATTTCCGAAGAGCATTTTTCTTTTTCATTATACTATCTCGGATGCAAACAACCTCCTCGTTATTCAATATATATATATATATACCCTTCCCAGCACCTCTCGTGGAACGAGAACTGCGAAATCGCAAAGAAGCAAAGTTATCTGGTCTGGACGATAAACCTGCAAAGTTCTTGAAAGAGCTGGCCGGTGAACTCTCCAAACAACCAATGCATACATTTAATTCTCTTTTGAATCGCGGAAACAGCAAAATATACCGCATATCATATACCTCGATCTAATGTCAATAATTATCAGCATATCAGCCTAACCTTCATTTGGTTAAAATAATGAAATAAATAATAAAGAAGGTAATCATGAAGTTCCTGGAGGAAAACTGGTTACTATCAGAGCTCCAGCATGGCTTCAGACAGAATTGCTCCTGTCTTTCCAGGTTTTGCTCTCCACAATGCAGGTAACTCGCGCATTGGACGAAGATGGTAGGGTTGAAGTTATCAACACTGATTTAAAGAAGGCATTTGACAGTGTCCCACACAAACGTCATAGCTATAACGTATCTGAAATTGAACTAAGAAGAATGCTGCTTACATGGATCGTACATTTTCTTACAGGAAGATTGCAAACTGTGTGCATTGATACCTCGAAGTAAAAACCTACTCCGGTTCTTAGTGGTGTGCCCAAGGCTCCGTCTAAGGGTCATTACTCTTCTTCGTGTGCATCAACGACTGTGTTGACAACCTGGGCTGCAGCGCCGTCATTTTTGCAGACGATGTTAAATTGTGAAGGGCTATCAGATCTGATGCCGATAGGCACGCACTTCAAGAGAATCTCAACCATTTTAGCAGCTGGTCTGCTCGTTGATTATTAAATTTTAACGTTGGGAAGTGTTTGGTCCTAAGACTCCATACCAGTAGGACCAGTGAGGAGGATGATTCCTACTAATAACTTCTCAATGTGTAGTCCCTTACGATTGTCGATGAACAGAAGGACCTCGGTGTTCTAATAAACTCCTCACTCAAACTATTTTCACAGTGTTTAAAGGCAGCTTAACGGGCGACACAGGTCTTATTTGCGCTCAGACGGGGATTTGTGTAGATTGATAGGAACTCTTCCGAAAAGCCTACTGGGAATTTGTTCGATCTCACTTGGAATATGCCGTCGATGCCTGGTGTCCTTGGTTCAAAAAGGATTATCTACAGTTGGAACGAGTGCAGGTGAGGGCTCCGAAGATGGTCAATAATCTAAGTCATCTGTTTTACGAAGCCAGACTGGCTGAACTTGATTTGTTTTCTCTCAATTACAGGCAACTACGCCAACTAGGGCCACGATTGTGCCCTAGAATTTGCTGAATTCTTCAAATTGGCTGGGACGGAACATCTGCGGGGTCATACCTTTAAACTGCAGAGAAAGTTGGTCCAAACGGACGTTCGTCGAAAGCCTTTTCATGGAGGGTCGTTGGAGCATGGAACGGAATCCCTGAGGAGGTGGTCCTTTCAGAAACTTTTGGAATATTTACATCAAACTAGATACTCATTTGCTGCGAAAATAATGTACACAAAATGTAGATTGTGTCAGTAGCAGCAGCTAACGCTTGGCCCACATATATCAATGACCTTAGATTTTCATTTGTCAGATTTATTACTGTTAACGTTTATTCTATTGACATTTTTGAATGTGAATAGGGAGCTCTAAGGCGAAAGCCTAATTACCTCAATAAAGAAACTTAATAGAGAAGTTCTAAATACGGGCGAGGAATGAAACCCTGCACCCCGTTTTCGGCCGAGCCCAACTGATAGGATTCCTCTTTTGCAGCCTGTCCTTCGTTCATCGTGGATCACTGTTGGAAATCCTGCTTGGGCAGTCAGCTTACTGTGTCAGAATTGGTGGATTCCATATCTTGCAGAAGGCTGGGCGGTTAACTTGACCTAAGTGTGATTAATTTCACGGCTCCTTATGGGGCCTCTTAGCTCAGTTGGCTTGAGCGTCGGCTGTACTAAAGCCTTCCCCTTACTAGCGTTGATTTCTATCCCGCCGAGGCTGCCGAGTTTATCACATTTGGGTCAAATAAATTATTCAAATCTGCTAAAATCCGCTTATAATTATTGGCTTGTATCTCTATTACTATTTAATGCTATTGGCCCCTCGAAAATTCGCGAGGTCCATATTTTCACTACCTATCAATACATCGAAACTATCAATCGAAAACCGGAAGACCATAAAAACTTTACTGATAACCCTTTTAGCCAGTCATTGCTCTATTCGATATAAAATGTATGATTTACATATACCCATTAGTCTATTTTATGTAAACATATCAAATCGCCTGGAGAACACAGCATAAATCTCGAGGAGAATCGAAGCTAATCACTTTGGACTGGAGACCGCTCTCTGACGCTTCCTCCAGTCATCGCCACTCCGTCTCCTATGTACCTACCAAATATTTGCCTAGGATATCCGATCCCACCAAAGGATCTTCTCAGGATCCAAGCTCAATAGAATTATAATTTCTGTACCAAATAATTCCAAACTCTTTCCCTGAATAACTGTCTTCTTCTTAGTTGGTCGTCATTAAATTGAGATTCATCGTATATATAATACGGGTTTATTACAGCAGCTCAGATTACTAGTCGACTACTGGCAACAGAAATGAACCTTCCAATTAATTGGCATGCCAAAGTTGTCATATCGATTATCTTATCTTATTGGCTAGTGGCCCCTTTAAATATAAATGCTTTTGGCCAATTCGAAATTCGGGAAGTCCACAATTTCACTACCTATCAAGACTTCGTAACTGTCAATTGGGGTCGTGTAACTCTGTGGTGATCAAGTGAGGTAGGTGAGTATTAGAAGGGATGACGTCTGCTTCGGGTGTATAATGATTTGAAGCGACGGGTGAAGAAGTAATGGTGGTATCGTCTAAAAGATGCGTAAGTTCAACATGTACAGAATCAAGGTTCTTGATGGCATACGATATCGTAGAATAGCAAATAATTGAGGGACTATGATAAGTTAATTGATAGAGTACAGATATAAGGAGATGCTATAAAAAAAGGAAATAATACAAGTAGGATCAAATGAAACAAGGAAACTCTTAAAGTAGGGCAATATTTATAAAATTGGTTAAGACGATGGGACTTTAAGAGAGGTTAAACGCGTATGTAATCGCATAGAAAAAATATACGTTAAGAAAGAGACTTATCAGGTCGGTTGGTTGAGCACGAGACTGTTGGACGGGCAGGCCAAATTCTGAAACATGTCCCTGAAAAAGGAAGGTCGGTTACAAAGAACGAAAAATAGGGTTTTGGTCTATTATATATCCTTACTCTTAGATGTAGTACTGTCCTTAGTGCGGGAGGGGCAAAAGGGAAGGGTATATTTACTTCTGTGGCATTTGGGGTACCTGGTCTGAGGGAAGAATGGGTA
The DNA here is from genome assembly GCA_017591395.1 of Schistocephalus solidus. Lineage (NCBI taxonomy): Eukaryota > Metazoa > Platyhelminthes > Cestoda > Diphyllobothriidea > Diphyllobothriidae > Schistocephalus > Schistocephalus solidus. Next base: position 102,602 of record WEDG01001411.1, on the reverse strand, counting down.
GAGAATCGGGAGTGCAGACGGGGAGGCGGCCACGGTAAGGTTCAAGCTTTGATAAGTGTGCCATGAAAGAGGGTGATTTGGTGAGGATGGCGTTTCGTAGGAGAAGCACCCTTCTGGGCTAGAACATCAATAACTGCAAATGGTCCTCGCCAAGGGGAGCGAAATTTTGCAAAGTCCCGCGGGGTGGTATGGGGTTATGATGCATTACTAGGTGACCAATTTGAAACGCGATGCCGGAGATGTGCCGGCTGAACTACTGTTTATGGTGGAGGGAGGCGCTTCCCAGGGTTATGCGTGCGGTATTGTGTGTGGACCATATGACTTCGTGTAGTTCTGTGGTGAAAAGTTTGGGGTGTTGCTGGGTATGGGGATGGCAAAGGGAAGCAAAGGTCAACCAGAAGCTGAAGGAAACGGCCTGTCCATAAGTAAGGAGGTGGAAAACCTGGTGGAGGGGTGGATCGCTTTGCGATAAGTCAGGAGGCAAAGGAGTAGGCGAAAATCCCAGTCGTGCTCGTGGCCGTCCTTATTAAACGCGAGTAGAAGGATGTGGATCGTGTTGTTGGTTCGTTAAACAAGGCCTTTGCCTTCATGGTGATAGAGGGTTTTGTGAGTTTTGCGCATATCCAACATCTCACAGACCTCCCGAATCAGTGCAGAATCCAAATTACTGCCACAGTGTGAATGAAACGATAGGGGTGTGCCCCAACGACTTATGCATGTATGGCTGACGACATTTGCTATGGACGCCGCGTCTTGACGGAGAAGGCTTATAACTTCTCTCCATTTTGTAAAATAGTCTACCATCACAAGGATGTTTTCATTCCCGCGAAATGAAATCGTCAGAAGTCCGATTACGTCTAGGCCAACTTGCTCACCAGGGAACCGCTGGTCATGGGTTGTAACGGCGCACGCGAAGGTGGGGCGGTGATTTGAAGGAAGCGCATGTTGGTAACGACTGGCAAAAGAGGTGTGCTGACGAAGGTTACTGTGGCAAACAAAAACGAGCCTGTTCAGGACGCCACTGGCCACAATGACCCAACTGATTGTGGAAGTCATTTAGGACAGTCTCAAACATACAACCGGGAACTAGGGGGGTAGGCGATAAGAGGAGGGATCGCGGAGGAATATGCTGTCGTTTTGCATGATTAAATACGGCTACTGGTAGATTAGTAAGCATGCTCTCAGACTTATGCCTTTCCTGTCCTGTTCAGTCTGTTTTGGTAGATTTTGAGTAAATGGCGGTAAATGATTGCTACGACCGGATCACTGCTCTGATTTGCTGACCAAATGTGTCGCGTGGATTCCGAAATACTACTTGCGTTAATACTTGCGGTGGTGGTGTCCGTTTTTAGGTCGTCAGTCTGCGGTTAACGCGATAGCGCGTCCGCATTACCCTGCCTGTGCCCCGGGTGGAACTGGCAGTCAAAATCGACATCCTGCAAGAATTCTTGCCATTGGACCAGTTTGTCCATGGGATCCTTGAAGGAGCCTAACTACTGTAACGCTCGGTGGTCTTTGTGGAGGATAAATCTTTTGTTGATCAGTAGCAGTTTGAACTGACCGAAGAAAACGATAAAGGCTAGTAGCTCTCTATGGGCCGTGCAATACCTGCGTTCTAAATTCTAAATACTAAATTCTCTTCCACCTGACCTTATTTTGTTAGGATTTTTTTCTCCTACCTTCTTTTTGAAAATGAAGGCCTTTTGAACTCTGCCTCCATTTTACTGCCTAGTTCACTATTAATTCAGTATAATTTAGTATATATAATGGAGATAGGCAGAGCCTTTGAAAACCCTATTTACAGATAGACACTAGCAAAACAAGCAAATGTTACATGGCGATAGTCGTTTTAGTATATCGATCATTGCTGTCGACTAAATATATTTTCATCAAGTAAAAATGCATCAAGTCTTCTTTTAAACATTTCTACGCTTTCAGCCTGAACAACTGAGGGTGGCAGTTTGTTCCATTCGTCAATCACCCGTTGGGAAAAGAAGTTGGCCCACACTTCAAGTTTGGCGTGATTTCTTTTCAGTTTGTATTGGTGACCTCGGAGACTTGTCATGTTTGCCAATTCAAAAAAGTTGGCCATCTGAAGAGCACAATCAACTCCTCTGACAAGTTTGAAGACTTAGATCATATCCCCTCTGTATTGCGTATAAGAGAGAGGAAATATTTGAAGTCTTGCTAGGCGGCCTCATAGAGTAGGCATTTTAATCCTTTGACTAGTTTCGTTGCCCTCCGCTGAACTTTCTCCAGCAGAGCGTAGTCATGTTTCGTCCAAGGGTTCCACGCCTGAACGCAATATTCCAACACCGGCCGGATAAATGTTCCAAACACGCGCCCAAAAAACTCTCCGTCAAAAGTAACGAAGGGCCTCCTGCTTGCGCCTTAAATACACATAGCTTTCTTTGCGATATTCGCACAGTGCGACGATGGCTTGAGAGTTGGTGTTATCCATATACCCAAGTCCTTTAGAATATTTACCTCCTGGAGTTCGTGACCACTGATGAAGTACTGGTATTCAAACCTAATCATCCTTCTGGAACTAGACCGCAGTCGGATTATTTGGCATTTGTTAAGATTAAGTTTCAGCAGCCACTCATCACATCATGTTTGCAAGCGATCTAAGTTTTGTTGTAATTTCCGCGCATCCTCCGGTTTTTCTATCGAGTTCCATAACTTCAAATCGTCAGCGAACATTACCTTCTCGCATGTCAGACAATCCAGGCAGTCGTTTACATATATCAGAAACAAAATGGGACCCAGAACGCTGCCCTGCGGAACTCCACTGTGAACGTTTTCCCAGTGAGACTTGGCGTCTCCGATACAAACACGCTGGCGCCTGTCTGTGAGAAAGTCGGCCAACCATTTGAGTAGGTTGCCAGTCACACCCATTTGACGGAGCTTAAAGATCAGACGTTTGTGTGGAACCCTGTCAAAGGCTTTGCTAAAGTCAATGTAGACCGCATCGACTGACAAACCTATTTCTAATGATTTTGTCCAACTTTCCATGGATGTGAGCAGGTTTGTGAGGCAGGATCGACCACTTCGAAATCCATGTTGATATGAACTTAGCAAGTTATTTTCTTCAAGATGCCTCATCAGTTCCGTTTTTATTATCTTCTCCATCATTTTGCAACAGATACTTGTGAGGCTGACTGGTCGGAAACTGTTTGGTGATGTCCTCTCTCCTCTTTTATAGAAAGGGGTTATGTTGGCTATCTTCCACTCGGTAGGCAGAGCCCCCGCCTCCATCGAACTTTCAAATATCTTGGAGAGTGGGGAGGCGAGCTGGTCTGTGAGTTCATTGAGAACTTTTGCGGATACACCATCTGGGCCAGTTGATTTAGTGGGCTGTAGCTGTTTCAGAGTTTTTCTTACTGTGTCCATTGGAAATGACACCGTGCTTATTTTGTTTGTAGATGTGGCAGTACTGTAGTATTTGTCCTCGTCAAAAGGTGGTTCCTCGGTATACATGGACATAAAGAAATTGGATAAGAGGCTGGTCTTATCAGAGTTATCAGTTAACCTGTTTCCCTGATTGTCTTTAAGACAAGGAATGCAGTCGCGATTTCGTTTTGCCTTATTAACGTAAGCATAAAACCTTTTCGAATTTCTAGGAATGTTTTTGACTATTATTCTCAAAACATCGCTAACTGTTGACATAGCAGGACATGTTCTGTCTACATTATTAAGTATTTGTTCATTTTATCTGCACATATTCTCATAACTTTATTTCGTTACTAAGGTTTGTTTAGACAGCACCTTGCCGGTGCTATCCAAATATAAAGTCTAAATTCTAAATAAACCATTATGTCTCCTTATACCAGCAGTCATTCAAAAGATGAAGTCGTTCGAACCTCAACCGCCTAAATTGCTGCCGTGTCTTTGGATACTTACCATTATCAGAATTAAATTCTGTATCCAAAGCTGTTGAGGCCTCAAGTACACTAAAGCCTTTTCGGGAAATTTTGTTTCATACGCTTTAGTAATCAAGAACGAACCATATCGACGTTTCATTATCTCATTCTGAAATGTTACTGCAGAATTAGCCTACTCTACTCACCTTATTTTTGAGCATTTTTTAACCTACCATATTTTTAAACATGGAGGCTTTTCGAATTCTGCCTCCGTGTTCAAGGTAGGAGATTTTCCCTGCCTTTTTTCCATTTCACAAGTAATTTAAAAACGTCACTAAAAATTGCCCTTATAGGACAATTTCTGCCTACATTATTAAATATTTGTACATTTTATTTGCACACATTTTCATAATTTTCATTTTTTCAGTGTTTGAGGAAAACAGGCTTATGCCTTTCGTTAATAACGTTTGTTTCGACAGTGCCTTCCCGGCGCTAACCAAATATAAATTCTTAATAAATTAGTAAATCAACGCCCGCGACAGTCGGTTAATATTAGCCCCTAACGCCACCCATTCTTCTCCTCCAACCTATTTTGACGACTTCGACCTCAAATATAATGCCATCCTGTCAGTTGTCGTTTTAAACCCCAATCCTTTAAGTTAACATCCTTCCCTCCCCTCTGACAGAATCATCGAAGCACACTCCCAGTTAAAGAGCTTACTTGCCTCCCTCCTCGATCTCTTCACATAGTCTATGGATGCAATTGTTCAAACACACCTATGACAACATATAATCGACACCGGCGAGGCCAAACCCGTCTGGCAACCCACACGCCGGATCCCAATGCAGTACCACGACGAGGTTTACACAATGCTGGATGAGTAATTATAAGCCAAAAGCATCCAACCTCTTTCCTCCTCTTGGGCATCCCCTATAGCCTAAGTACTCAAGAAGGACGGCTCTCTACGCCTATGCATAGACTATCGCCGCCTAAACGCAGTGACGGTGCGTGATCCGTTCCCACTTCCCCACTTAGATGCTAACCTAGACGCGCTTGGCAATGACACCTGGTTTTCCACAATCGAGCTAAAATCCGGGTACTGGCAAGTTGAAATCCACCCTAACGAGTTTCAATCCCTACCCTTCGAACTCTGCAATGCCACTGAAACCTTCCAACTCCTCATTTACCGTGTCCTACGTCCGTTTATTCCGTATAAGTGCCCAGTTTACCTAGAAGATATTATCTTCTTTGGGCGCCCGTACAAGAACAAAACAACAACTAACGAGAGGTACTAGAAACCCTCCGGAACGCGGGACTAACACTCAAACCGTCAAAATGTCTCTTCCTGCGATACGAGGCGCTCTTCTTTTGGCCACTCATCGCCCCTGAATATATATATCTCACCTATATGATCGGGTGGAATGGGAGGGTACCTGATGGACTCCAACAATCCACACAGAACTACGCAGTTTTGGGCCTATTATCATATTATAGAAGCTTCATACGCGACTGCGCCCATATTGCAAGCCCGCTCCACAAACTCGCCGAAAAGGGCAGAGTTTGTTTGGTCAGCTGACGGCGCCCAAGCGTCAACGACTAACGAGACGCTCTATGTCCGCCACAGTACTCACCCTCTTAATCAAAGACAAAGTCTCCCCCCTTTGTTTTTAAACACAGACACCAGTGGTTACGCCATAGACGCAGTTCATTCGCAAGCCAATAAAGCACCCGTTCAGTTCAGTTTTTGAATTCTGATTATGGTTAGTATCCAACGAAACGTCGGAATTTTAGACTGTGGACCACCGAATGTTTACGTCCAAATGACTTCGTCGTTTGAATGGCTGGTGATATAAGGAGATATCATGGTTCATAGGGGACCCGAGGTAGCGAAAATATAGTTTCAAGAGAGTCACTTAACTTACCGATGGTCCTTTCTCCGAGTCATGGGGAAAGCTACTGGGAAAAGATGAGGAAAATAAAAGGTTAAAAGAATCAGTTTTAAGATAAATAAGCAGTCTTCGCTTGAATGCAGATAGACTGTTTAACGACTTAATTTCAATTGGCAAGTTATACAAAAGAAAGCTTTACCTAGAAGCGAAAAATAGAGAGCGTTACACGTGGAGGATGAAGAGGGAGGTATAATTAGTGCAGAATTTCTTAGGTTAAAAGGAAGACTTACAGGGGTTATGACCGAAATCTAAGGGAGAGTTGAGCTATTATTTAGTCGGAAAAGAAGACAAAAGCCTGCTTCCAGTCTCCTGACCCAAAGAAATTTTAGCTTCGTCAGCTGGCCACTGGCTGAGTAGGAAGTAGTTGAAAGAGTTGGAAACAGGAGTTTTTTGTGAAATGCCTTTGAACATTTTCAATTTTTGAACGAGTAGATTCGCTCATTAAACGGAAGAAAGGACAGTGAAATTCAAGAATGGGAAGTACAAACATAAAATAATGTCTTAATTTAATTTCTGGAAGGTAGAAATTATATGAAATAAAGCCGCAAATCTGAGCAGCTTTGGTCGTAATTCTATCGGCATGAGGCGAAAGATTTAATTTATTGGTGTAGCTTACGCCCAGGTCCTTAATGGAGGAACATTCAGTCAAAGGGCAACCTTAAAAAATAACAGGTTGCGGCAGACTTACAGGCCTAAAACTAATGAAGCGACACCAAGAAGGTGTGAATTCTATTAGCCATGTGGAGCTCCACGCGGAAAGAGCGTCTAAGTCCGAATGAATTTGTTCTACGCATTGTTCGGCCATAGAGAAAGGGAAGGAATGCACGCATTTGAGGTCATCAGCATAAATATAAGATTGAGAATGTTTCACTATGGATGAAATATCATTTATGTAAAGTAAGAACAACAAAGTACCTCATACGGTTCCTTGAAGGACACCACTCACAATTGGAGCAGCACTTGCATATTAGGACCCCCCTAAAATTTTTATGTTTTCGATCAGATAGGCATGATCTAAAAAAGTTACTAAGGGGACTACGAAATCCTATAGCCACTATTTTAGCTAGAAGTCATCTATGAGGCACTTTATCGAATGCCTTACAAAGATCAAAATTGATAACTACTACAGATAGATGATCATAACAAAGAGAGGTTTGTAGATTTATAAAAGACATGTGGCAGATTTCACAAAAGCAGTGCGATAAAGGCCATGTTGGGAGGAGTTTATAATTTGATTACTTATACAAAAATCCGTGAATTGTTTTGCAATTAGTTTTTCGAAGATTTAAGCAAGAGAGGGCGTTTTATGAACACCGAGATAGATTTGAATGTCAGAGCGTGAAACAGCTATTCCAAGAATCGGGGAAGGAACCGTTTTTGATAAATACTGAGAATAATTTGCTTAGTAAATTTGGAAAAATCTCTTAACTGTTTAATAAGTGAGTTTGAAGTGTTATCAGTTTCAACCGAATATAATTTTTTTAAGTGAGCTATTTCTTTTTGGATATGTGAAGGTGAGAAATGAATGGTTGTTAGAAGGGAATATGAATTTGAAAGCAGAGGAATTGAGGTAATGAGGCTAGTTTCAGTAGTAAAACGGTTGGCAAAATACGAATTTAACAATTCTGCTTTGCCCAAATCCTCTGTCACGAAATTTTTGTTGCAGCCAAGTCAAGGCGGAGTAACATTCGCACAATTGGCCGACGACAGAACATGGAAGACTTGAGCAACAGATTGGGATGAATTGGCATCAATTAGTCCCCGAGACTCCCTGTGCCTATTCCACTTGATCCTAATTTTCAATGCTAATTCAAATATTTGTGCGATCCTTAAGTGAACTGACAAAGGAGCTTTAAGACGGATCGTAAATTTGCTTTCATAATTTTTTAAGTCTCTTTTAGAGAAAATGAGGCACATTAGAAGAGGCTGCATTTGAATTAAAAATTTTAAGCGGGATAAAAGCCTGGATATTTTCTTTCAGGCTCTGCAATTGCTCATGGAAAAATTTTGAATCGTTGATTAAAAATATAATATGCCAATTTCGAGTGCTTACGAAATTTATTTATTAATTCATGGTTTGTGTTAGCAAAGTCGAGGTTATTGCATTTAAACTCAGGCTTTGTAAGAAGGGAAACTAGAAAATAACAGTGAATTAGTGTATGAACACTTGTGAATAGATCACGATGGAAATTCATTAAAAGAGGGTGGATATCGTTTTTAAAAATAAAATCTTAAATTCTGTAATTTCTAGTCACGAAAAAAACCAGTTGGGACATGTTTTAAAAGTTTAGAGTATCGACCAATTTCTGAAGTGTTGGCGGAGAGGAATTTGCCTGCCAGTCAATATCTGGCAGATTACAATCGCCTACGCTTATTTTGACATCAAATTGAGTCTCAGCATCTTTCTCAAATTTTTCAAAGATTTTGCTTTCATTGCCTGAGTAACAAGAAGTATTATAGACACAACCAGTTACCACTTTTGTTATTTTGATGGAGGCGTCACAGTCACCCCGACGAGATAATGTTGTTCTTTGACGTCATCTCTCTATTCGCATCCATCTCAAAAGAATTGGCCATGAGAGTCATCGATGACCTTCTGAAGAGAAGGTACAACGAAGAAGGAAAATCTTCTAAAAAAGAACACGCGATGGAGTTTCTGGATAACTGCCTTAGCACGTACTTCACGTTTAACGATCGTGTTTATGAGAAAATCCAGTAAACCCAAATGGTACCCCGATCTCCGACTACCTAGCGGAGGCCATCCCTCAAGATCTGGAAACTCACTTATTCCAGATGTACAAGCCGACATTCTGGACTTACCACGTAGACGAAACCTTTGTTCTCGTACACTGAAATTCCAAAGAGAACTTCAAATGGATCTGAACTCGATTTTCCCACAGATTCAAGTCACACTTTTGAAGTAAAATTATGACAATGTGTGCAGCTAAAATGTACAAATATTTAATAACGAAGGCAGAAATTGTCCAGTTAGGTCAGCAGCAAGCGATTTATTGAAATTAATAGTGAACTAGAAAATAGGCAGTGCAAAATACTCCTACCTTGAAAATGGACGCAGAGCTCAATAGGCCTCCATTTTCCAATAGAGGGTAGGAGAAAAAACTGCTTACGAAAAAAGGTAAGGCGGTAGAGTAGGCTTATACTGCAATAGAATCTCAGAATGAGATGATGAAACGTCGATATGGTTAGTTTTTGATCTCTATGACGCATGAAACAAAATCTCGTGAAAATGCGTCAGTGAACTTGAGGCCTCAGCATCTTTGGATCCAGAATTGAATTCTGATGATGGTAAGTATCCAAAGAAACTGCAGCATTTTAGTCTGGGTAGGTCCGGATGTGTACATCCGCATGATTTCATATTAAGATGACTTGTTATATTAGGAGAAATCATGGTTCACGGAGGACTCAAGGTAGAAAAAATTTTTCAAGGTATCTCAAATTCCCGATGATCCTTTCTCCGATTCAAGGAGAATGCTGCTCAGAAAACATGAGGAAAATAAAAAGGTTAATAGAATCAGTGCAAAGATAAATGTGCAGTTTTCGCTTGAATGCAGATAGACTAGTTAACGAGCTTATTTCAATTGACAAGTTATTCCAAGGAAAGCTATACCCAGTAGCAAAGAAAAAAGAGCTTATACACGTGGAGGATGCAAGAGGAGGTATGATTAGTGCAGAATTTCTAAGTTTAAAAGGAAGACTAACGGGGTAATGACATAAACCTTGGCGAAATTTGAGCTATTTTTAAGTTTAAAAAGGAGAAAAAATCTGCTTCCAGTTTCCTAACCCAAAGAAATTTCAGCTTCGTCAGCTGGCATCTGGTTGAGTAGGAAGTATTTGAAAGAGTCGAATACAGGAGTTTTTTTGTCAAATTTCTTTGGATATTTTCAATTTTTTAATGGCGAGATTCGTTCGTTAAACCAAAGAAAGTGTAACAAAATTCAAGGATGGGAAGCGCAAACATACGAGAATGTCTTAATTTTATTTCAGGAAGGTAGACATTATAAGAAATAAACCCGCTTATCGGAGCAGCTTTGGCCATAGTTCTATCGGCATATGGTGAAAAATTAAATTTTTGGTGATGAAGGAATATTCAGTAATAGGGCAACCTTTAAAAATAACAGGTTGTGGTAGACGTTCAGGACCAAACTAATGAAACGACCCTTAGAATGTGAGAACTCCAGTAATCAGGTGGAGATCCACGCCGAAAGAGTGTCTTAGTCCGAATGAATCTGTTCTAGGCATCGTTTGACCGTAGAGTTAGAGAAGGAATAAACGCATTTAAGGTCATAAGCATAAATATAAGATTTAGAATGTTTTACTATGGATGAAATATCATTTATGCATAGTAAGATCAACAAATGACCTAATACTATACCTTGAAGGACACTACTCACAATCGGGGTAGCACTTGAATATGAGGTCCCCACTAAAAAGTTTTTGTTTTTGATCAGATAGATATGATCTTATGAAGTCAGTAAGGGGACTACGAAATCCTATAGCTTCTAGTTTAGCTCGAAGTCGCCTATGAGGAACTTTATCCAATGCACATTATCGAATGTAGGAAAAAGAGGACGGAATGCTCCCTTTTCTCGATGTTCAGATATCAAGGCAGGAGGACGGAACTCTCGAGACTGGTGTGTCTCGAAAAGCGACAAACACGAATAAAATTGTTCGCTTTAACAGCGATCACTCCCTGTCGCATAAACGCGGTTGCGTTTGATCGCTTTTTCACCGCATCTAGAGACCATACAGGAAGTTAACGTCGAGGCGCGTAGCCCATTTTTGAAAGATCAGTGAAAATTCTAATTTTTTTTCAGGGTTTCTTCATCCCCAGCTGAAATTAAAAGCTGATTTTTGGATAAAAACTTCCATTTTTAACACTTTATCACATGATTATACCTGTGGTTACTAACCTATCCAACAGGTGAAGATCTTTAGTGTCAAAATGTTTCACCCACATAGCCTCATTATAAGTCAGGTGGATCTGTTATAATAAGAAGTTTTCTCAAGCACGTATAAAGGTCCGTAGTTAAAATTTTGGAAAAAAAATTTGTCGCAGAATATTATTTGCCTGATTTTTCCTAAGTTTGACCAAATTCAAGCCTCCTCCTAGCAAAATGAGAAGGAAAATCCCAGCTCGTCGCAAGCTCTCAGCCATTGCATCTGGTAGTCACAGCAGTGATATGCATATGCAACCAGTTCTTAAAGCTAAGCCGCTTGATATCTCTGCTTTACAAAATTGTAAGGATTTTATGTTAAAGTGTGGATTAGTTTTCTCTTAACTGGGAACATATTCGACAGTGATATCTCTGCTCTTACCTCTCAGGAATGTCAGCGTCTGGACTCTCATCCATTTGGCTGTCAGTGAAACATTAGACCGACAAAAATAAATACCTATTTTCTTTTAAAAAATCATTCCCGAGGCAGACGATCTATTGACGTTGCCATAGACTTCCTGTACTCGTGTGGCTTTAATTTCAAAATAGCGGAGGCCAAATGTCTGACCTCACGTAGCAAAAATCCACCTATATTAGTCACCCTTTTTTTCACCAATCGAGTTGGACTCCATCATTGCACAACAAGGTCGAATTTCTCGTTATCGAGAAGTTGAAAAATGTTTCCTTTGTCGGGATCTTACACCGATGGAGTGAAGGAATGTGTCTTCCCTCTTGCATAGGTCTTCGGCCTCTCAATCCATTATGGCTTTGCAAACCATAACGAGACGGTAAAGCAATCTCCTATAGTACCGGTTCAAAAACCTCCTTACCTTCACATCTTGCTTTTCTTTCAACTAATCCATTAACGCCTTCTTCCTCGCGAATAGGTATTTCAAACGCAGTAGCTATCAGCCATGTCGTAAGCCCGCCATTAATATCAGTTACTCCGTCTAAAGTGCCAAGACCGACTGCTTCTCCGTTTCAAAGTAGTTTTCCTTGTATTCCTACTGTTGACTTAGTCAAAAAAACTGGTTAAAGTCCGCCTCGTTCCCATTACACGCCATCCACTCTGGTCTCAGCTGTTCAATCTTAGAAGTTTATCAATACCCTGCGCAGGTCTAATTATGCTCCTAAGGTCAAGGTCATGGTGAAAGGTGGTTGGTTCAAATTCAAAGATAAGTGAATTATCGAATGTTAAACAGATTTTTTCGTTTCCTGTCAAAACTATTAGCTTAATTGTTGATTATTTATTTGTATTTCTAACCCTTTCTCAACTGCAAAAACCTGTGGTTATTTTATTTGACAATAGGAGGAAATAAACTGTTAAAAATTGTTTCACCAGACAACCTCAAAAAATTTCTTGCAGATTTGCGTAAAAAGAATGGAGTGTAGAGATTTATTCTAGAAAACCTACCATTCGAAACCTAGGGAAAGATTTCAGGCATTTGATGCTCTGGTGAGGGGTATAACGCCGATGGCGAAGATGTCGAAGGACCATCTGCTACTTCGGTTGCGGCATAATACGCCTGCGTTGCACGCAATATCCGCTTAAAAACGGTGCTGCGCTTGATTCCGTAATACTTACGCTTCATGGTTACTTCGCATGAACAACCGAACATGATATAAAAAGGATATGAGGGCATATTTAGCATTCATTGAGGTACCAACATTACCGTTAATGTTTTACATTTAACTGGAGCATACGTAACTGAACATGAAATTTAAAAGGCACAAAATAGCAAATTATCTTATAAAACATATCAAGCCGTCTGGATTACTAACCTCAGTATCAGCAGCTTTGATAACAATAAGATAGTCGTTCAAGTCACATTGCAGGCTTGCGCACGCTTAGTAGACAAATAGCGTCCAATGACTGACTTAAAGAAAGCACTCAAAATCAGTTCATCAAAGTACCCAATAACTAAGCTTTGACAGTGTTTAATATTGTACATGTTGCCTATTTGAGTTTAAATTTAAAACACTGACGACTTATCCAGTCTTTGCGAGAAGCCTGACCATGTGTTTTATATGGCCTAAACGTCAAGGGGGCTGGCCCCTTCTGGCCACTTATGGCCCGCTCTGAGCCCCATCTACTGACGGGGCCATGTGCTGGAAGAGTGTTTACCACTTTTTATTATTATTGTATATTTTGAGGGTTACGGGCGTAGCCCGTGTTGACCCTATTTATGTCAAATCGAAATTATAAATGCAAGAATAAACAGACAACAGTAAATACAGGCAAACATTTAACATCAAAACGTGTAGTGATACGATATACATAAATTGAAATCACGAAGTAAAGTTAATGGTTGGCTAAAGATATAGTCCTGCGGTCAGGTTTATAGGTTATCAAAAATAAGCAGTCTGACTGCCGTTTGAACCTATCCAGGGTATTCGACGTCATTATTTTGCTTGGAAGTGAGTTTCATGGTTGAGCCACTGGCTGGATAAAATAAAACTTTCGTCTATCTAGGTGCATACATTCGCGTTTGACCTTATATGGATAAGTCATGTTTGTAAACTCAAAGAAATCTTCAGTTTACAGTGAACAGTTATGTCCGTGGATAATTTGGAATGTCCATAGCAGGTCACTGCTCATTTGTCTATAGAATAAAGGAAAAATGTTTAGCTTGATAAGTCTTTTTTCATAGGACAGGGTCCTTAGACAGTCCACCTTCACGCTACAATGATTGACTTCAGTGAATAACTTAAAAAATACTTGAAGAAAAATTATCTGACAGTTCCGGTGTCTTCAGGTTTAAAAACTGGTTGTTAAACTCAGTATATCGCATGTGGCGTTTAGGAATCCAAACGTGATCAAAACATTTTAAAGACCTTTTCTTGCAACTGGGGAGTATCGAATTTCATACCAGGGCGCAACCATACAAAATGTGTGAAATTTTTATGAAAGCTGATTAAATTGAAGCTATCGGGTCTTAGAGATTTGCTCCGGTTTCATCAGAGAGTCTTTTGTTCATTCGCAGCAAACTCAGAATTTCAGAAATAGCGCGCTGCCTCTGATATTGCTTGGAAAATGGATGGTGCTTCGGAGGAGGATATTGATGCTAATATTATTCCGTCATCTAATATTGAGCCACCACCGCCTGTTACTTATGTCATGCCTATTATGAAGCAGTTTACTAGCCCTCTAACTGTGTCGTCGCCCAGCAGACTGACCCGTCATGCTTTAAGTTACACGGATGTAAGTCAAATGGCCCACAAGTTCCTTTACCGTTTCAGAGCCCATCATACGCGATGGAGGCCAATCTCTTTTCTCAGGCCGATGGTGAGCTTAATTATTAACTTTTTTGAAGTACGAATGCTTGCACTACCATTTCCTGCGCAGTACTGAGTAATGTTAGGAAATTACTGAAATCATAACATTTATAACAGACCCAGTTTCCATGGAGCATTTGGTGCCAAATTGTAGGTGATCCATCATCTATTTTAATCATTATGACTGTTTTTGTACTGTTGGATTTTTTTATTTGCGCTACACAACCCAATCTGATCATTGACTGTTTCATTATGCAGAGAACATCAGAACTTCAGATTTCGCAAGCAAACTTACGGGGGCAACATTATCTATAAAAGGTTAAAATTTGGGCCTAGTTTTTAACTGAAGGTACCCCCGTCGCTTGTGGTTTAGTTCGTAACTCTTCGCTCCCGTCCATTCGATAATTTATTTATTTACTGTCAGTTTACAGGCGAGGTCAAAAGAGATATACAGTAGAGGATCGAGCTACCAGGAAAAAAAACTCCTGATCGTTCTTTCAAGGGTTTTCAGGAGAAAAAACTGCAGCTTATTTGTTATCGTCAAACCGATTCCCACACTGGGTTGCCATTGCAGTCGCTTAAGACGCTGGATATTCCGTACACAGTTGTGCAGAGTAGTATGGGTTGTTTCCCTGTTAGAAATGCGTTGAACGTGGTTGAAAAAAACACTTTATCGTGCACATACAGAAGAATTTGAGAGCAAAGAGCTTAACCGAATGCAAACCTTGTGCTATTTATAGAAAACTGGTCTTGATATAAAGTACAGTTTCCAACATAGTAGTGAGATATGGTTACACATGTGAAACGATCCGTCCGGGTAAGAGTTGACGCCAACTTGTCCGCGAGACAACCTGTTTGGGTGTTAAAATTTCGGCGATTATTGATGAGGGTCGTTATGGTTAGCTGACCGTGGCAAGGAGGGCGTTTCCAAGCGACAGTTTCGAAGATAAACAGGTATTGAAGTAGCAGTGACTAGCCGAGTTTGACGAGCGAGTCTCTAAATAATCATGACATAGACGCTGAAAATTTCTAACACAATTTCAGTTGCCTACGTCGTCCGCACTGCCTGTCTAAGATGGATAGGCCAGAATCCTAGTGTCCTGAATCCTTGGATCACTATTCACATTTTTCTCGAAAACTGGTTTGGAATGTTTTCTCCCAACTTGCCTACTTATGCTATCAGTTATTGGAGATTATGAACTTTAATTTACGCATGTCTACCTTACTAGATCCTTAATACTCATTTTGTTTAATAAAGCCCGATTGCGCATGCCTTCGAGAGTGATAGCGGGTCTCATATGCATGATTTTCGTGTCCCTACCTGTCTTACCTCCGTACATGGAACCATAGGAGTATGTGCATCTTGAATTTTTCACGTGGAACCATTAGTATATAATTATTTTGCAGACTTCTACTTTGATTTTACAGTTTTTTCTAAGATGCTCGAACATTACTCTCCACCATAAATCTCACCAAGCCTCGGACTGATAAAATCGCTACCTCTCCTTACACCCTCTTGTGTCTTTAAGGCTGTAGATTTTACACTTACAGTCGAAGCTGATGTTGAATAAGTCACGACCTTGGTAATCGTCGATGTTTTAAAATAATCAATCAGATGGACTTGCTCATTTTTTTCCTTGTGCTTCTTCATCTTGTAGAGTTCGAAGACACATGTTCTTCCAATAACTCGCGGCGATCGAAAGGTTAGTATTCCATTATTCTTAAACAAAACTACCTTTATTTATAGCGTGTAGCGGGACACATTAAACTTGATTTAGGATTGAAACGCTTTTCTTTCATGTGGGTGTAATGTTGATTATCATGCAGTACAATCCCAGGATATTTAAGTTAGGTTAAGATGTAAGCTTCTTAAGACACGTCTCTTTGACCATCTGCAGAAACCACGCTCGATAAAAGTTAATTACTTAAACATTGAGAATTTGTTTCGTTGATTTTAGAGGCCCTTATAAATTTAAAAATACTTTATGAAGGGCATGCACATACATGCCATTAATAAGGGCATACCTCTTAAAATTTCCACCTCAATGAAACGGTACATTGCAGTTTAACTTAGTTTGCAATTATAAGATTTATTAAGGCAGTGAGAGGTTTACTGGAGTAGCAGCATACCTTTCAGCTCATTAATGTTCCTGATGAAGTATGCATCACGTTCCATATTCATTGCAACGTGGTATTTTCTTAATAACAAAGACGGATGTGTCAGTGTTCTGAAATAGGAGGTGCAAAGATTATATTATGGAAAGCGTAAACGCAAGTGCATCGACAGGTCGGTTTCAAAATTATTCGAGAGTTTAAAAAACATTTTTTTTAATACTAGAAGATAATCTCTTCGAGTATAAAACTCGACGGGTAAGCAGTTTACTCCAAAAATAAGTACACAAATGGGTATTTTTCCACAGGCTTCTTGTAAAATATGTTCCGATTTATGCAGTAATACGATCCTCGAAAAAAATTATACTAATGTAGTCGGATGTACGAGAGTGTGCTTTCTGCAGACGGCCCAAAGACCCGAACTACTCTTAGGATGGGGAAAGCGGAAGTTTCTGAAACGTCGATAGGAATATTTTTAGGCCCATAAAGTCGCTTTTTCTTCTTTGTCACCTTAGGGAAATAGCTTATTAAAAGTTACCGGACATTCTAAGCAAACCATCACTTGACTATTTTAGTGAGGTAAAATGACCTAGTATTAACGTTAAGGTTAAATTTGCAACACTTATTCCTTCTTCCTCAACTTTGCCTTTTAGGAAATGTGAGGTAATCTGCCGCAGTTTTCACAGCCCCCTATTTTTAGTGCAATTTCAACACAGCTATCGTCTCATCAAACGGACTTGAAAGAGGAGGTAACTTTTCCACACCTAACTGCACTTACTTACCTTTTCGAAGTCAAATTTATTTACGCTCTAATTCTAAGTGTTTATGGCGACTTTTTTTGCCCAATACGTATCAATCACGGGTATTTTCACAACTTTGGTTCATGTAAGATGCTCATCTTAATCTTCAATGAATTTACTTCGCACCATGCCTCTGCCTGTCAAGCGTAGATATTCTTATCCAAGTGGATCACACGAATTTTTGTCGAATTGGCCCTATAATCTCACGAAACCTAGTAATGTCTCTGCAACTGACTGTTCGCAGAGACGCATCCACTTGGCATTTCACTAATGGATTTTTTCAATATAATGCCAGAGGGGAGGGTGGGGGAGGTTGACCTGTCATCTTAGCTGAGTTTTCATAGCTCTGCTTCTTTGAACCCTCTGTTCTAAGGGAGAGTTCAGTCATATCGCGCGAAGGTTTATGAGGAATAGGACAGCACGATGCGAGGATGGGCGATTCGGATGCACCTATAAGCCTGTTCTGCAGACTCAGCCTTTGCTCCATGGCGTTTGCAGTGGGCGAGTTTTTGAAGTATCTATAGCAGACTAGCCGTGAGCTCAGTTGGCTCTCTGCCCGACGTGCTTACAGTTGCCAGCCTTAATGCCTGTGGGACTGGAGCGTAGTCTTGTGCTACAGTGTGGAACATTAACATAATTATTGTTGTGTCCTTTCGAAATTGTTTATATGGTTACAATGGCTTTCGGCAGGAAGTTTTATTTGAAACCCTGTTTGGTGGAATTCAGGCTTTAAGCCGAAAATATGTCAGACTTCTATGTAACTTACACGTATAAAAAGAGAAGTTAGTGGGTTTTTTCTTGATTTTTATTCTTATTATGTCTAAAAATACAAGAAAATGAATTACTACAGTGATTGTGTCACACTTTACCTCTTTTTTTTTCTGAGCCCCTGCTCACAGGACTTGAGTGAGCAAATTTGAAACAAATCCACTTAATTCTGGATGCTCTTGTACCAACGCCTCCTGAGTTTTATGCTCCGTGGTGCTAGATAGATGGATGGCGTTGTGTAATTCGACATTGTAATGGGAAAAAGCCGAAGATAGTAGGCTCCGTTCGAGTTTTGAACGCCTCTTTTTACAAACCTTTAAAAGCAAACCGCTTCATTCTGTCTAATGCAACAGATAAAAACGTAGGTCCACATTAAATAGGCATATAAAATGAAGTTTTATGCACCACTTTAGCCAGTTGTGCTTGAATTTATGCGAGCATCGAAAATCCTCGAAAAAAGTAGATTTGAGATTGTGGCAGGAAACCTTTAGTCAAAAATTAAGAAAAAGCAGCCGTAGACGTCGATATTAAAATGTGTGGAAAGGATCTCCGTCTGATTCTGCGGCACCAATCTTAGGTTTGCAGTTTAGATGCGTTCTCTGCCAGGGCAGGCTGTTTTCGAACTCTACGGTTCATTCTCTTACGGATCATCACCAAAAGTGCATATGAATGTCCAACAGTAGGTCTTCTTAAAGAGGTTAACTATGCCATATAATCTCCCGACCAGATTCGGTTTCTGCACGCAGGTAGGATGGCAGGAAGGAAGGACAGTAGCTGATCGCCAGGTACATTCGCAGTTGACTAATTTTGGAATTATCGTTTGCATGATAGCTGTGAGCTCAATGGGCCCTCTTTCCGATGTATTTACAGTTACCGGTCATCGGCCGGGCAGCGTTCAGGTCTGACACATCTCCTTTATAAAATGCTGTCGAGTCTGATGACGCTCATCAATTGCCACTCAATATGTTTCATCCTGCTATCTTACGAAATGAATTCGCATCCAAAAGCGTAACCTAAATTTCAATGAACTCCGAGGCTCTGCGGCTGACAACGCCTCAAGCGTGAATTGGCCTATGGGAAAGGAATCGTCTGTGTTCGAGGACTTCAGGTCTAGCGAAAGAGATTTGCGCATTTCTGTGAGGACTCGGTGAAACCAAAACATCTTTAATAATCAGCTCAACTTAGGTGCAGTAATCTGTTGATGTTAGTTTCCCCTCTAAGATGCAGCGCCCTGGCCATCATTCATTTAAGATCCACGAATGCTTTCCCTTGGGCCAGGGAACATCCGAAACACATCAGAAACCTCCTTTGTCAGTAATTACAGCGCAGACAGGGGCTATTGGGTATGCAGTTTTTTTCATAGTAGTCATTCTCTTTCCATTAAAATACCTTGTCCCACCTAGTTGTCAGCACATTCTTAGGGTACCTTCTAACCACCACAAAATGCAATTTTTTTTGTAAACGGATTCTGTTTTCTTCCGGTTTGCAATCCCAGAGTGGCAGATTGTCTGAAGAAAGCCAAAACACTCAGCTTGGTGTTCTTTCGCACGCATCTCCTGACGCCAACCTCCCTCTTAGGAAGATGCTGGAAAGCACAGACGCAAGTCTAGACCTGCGTGATATCGCCCTCAGTCGCTGCAGCGACATTGCCTCTCCTGCACCAAGAGGGAGCACTGCCGAAATGAGCTCGCTCTCACAAAAAGTGCGCGCTTCGGCTCCTCCTCCAACTACATTACCTCGAAGTAAGTTACCTCCGTCTGCGGTTGTACGTTTGATGTCCATCTCATGAAATGTCCACCGAAATTCTCAAATGTGTGTTTTTGCTTCGGTCACATTACTCAAGTTGAAGAGTTGTATTAGAGATTATAACGCAACTTAATTTCAAGCCATTTCAGTACATCAAGACATTGGCTCTTGAGCGAATTTCTTTCTGGCCGTCTACCCAAAAGGATAATCTTTACAAAAGGCTACTTAAGTAGCATGCATTTTTCTAGCTGATTTTCGATGGTTTTATACATTCAAATATATTTTATAGAAATACACATTAAAATATCCTTTTTGTAATCAATTAGTACAAAATTGCGTCTTTAAATTTTATACTCAATGAAAGGTGGTGTTTTGATTTAAAAAACTGTCTATATTAGCAAATAATTTCGAACCCTACCGACCGTTACACCCACATTCAAAGTTTCCGACGTGCATGCTATGTACATTCTGTCTAAGAAACCACACATTTTTCTACTCTAGGAGGAAGAGGTCCCATGATTTCATAAAATTTCGCAGTGGATCTTGTATACTTTATATGCAGCATTACTAAAACAACGGATGCAATGTATTACGAATAAATATTTCACCGTGTTGAAAATCTCATAATGAGAGATATTTTAAAAACCGAAAGATAACATGTCTTCGTTGAGAAAATTTTAAAAAGACACAATTTTCTATCAAATAAGTACAAGAAAAACTATTTTTGTGCAAGTTTTCTGTAAAATTTTATTGAATTTATAAGGGCATTACAAAATTAATCAGAAAACTGCCTACAACTTACGTGCCCGTTTTTTACAGTGTATGCTTTGTGCAGACAACCAAAAGGAAGTTCGCTCAAAAGCGTACATTCCAACGTGGCTGAAATTACTTTAGATTAGGCTCACGATAATGAATATTGCATCCTTGCTTAAGTAATTTGTTAAATATAAAACACATTTCAGAATTTCAATTAACATTGCATGATTAAAATTGCATCTACTGTATCTATGCTTATGACTTATAAGTTTTTGCCATCTGAAAATCTGGTTCTTATCCACAAGCGTAAAACTGTTATTTCCCGGCCAACCATCGTACACGGCGAAGTTCACCGTTGTTCCAAGACTTGGGCACTAGATAGCACTCCCTGTTCCCTCCCAACTAACTTCTGTATTGCATCCCTGTTTTAGCTTACGTCAGCTACCAATGTCCTCTTTTGGGCGTCTACCATAAGTTGAATTACTGATTTTCTAACCCGCATACTTGTCATATGGCTGTTTTACGCTCGCCTCTTTTTGAATGCTTTAAGCCTCAGACTCTAGAACCTCCGTCCTGACTTCACTAGAAAACCTACCGATGTCACGGCCTAGTTCTATTTCCGCTGGTAGCTTCGGCTTCCAGTCTGTATCAGAGACAGACCTGCTGAAATCTGATTCTCACAGTTCTGGGACCCATCAGGAGTGTTCAGCGGCTCACGGACTGTTAAAGACACCTCGTCCTCCCGATAGGGGCTCGAAGGATACCGACGAACATATGAAAGTCAGCACCATATCTGACGCCAGCTACACTCAACTGCCTTCCACTTGTGTCCTCACATTGCACATCTTGGAAGAAGGTGGTCGGTCGGGGATGAAGTATCAGTCAACACAGTTCTCCAATTCCGTCTGCTGGCAGGTAAACCTTGCTCTTTATTAGTTTTGGACAGATAACTATTTTTCTCGATGCCACTGTGCCTCGGCAAATCTCAAAGTAGCGGGCCGTAGTCCTCCAGTCGTCCGAAAACCCAATTACACCACGGCTGGTCGAACAGCGCTACTGCCGTACGGCATGGTGGATGGATGACTTCCTCTAGCTCCCAGCGTTGAGCCTGGGCATTTTCGTCCATCCCTGCGGTGTACCGGCTCGAGTTTCCAAGATTACGTCTAGTTCTGGTGTATGACACGCTGGCGCTCATGACCTTGGCTCGATTGTCTGTGTGTTTGTCGTCAAGACGAAGTCGTTTTGCTCAACCGCCTTCTTGAAGGAACTGGTGTGTCTTCGCGAGGTGTTAATCGTGCGCATGGAATGCATTACCCGACCGGAGTTATACCTTCCTCACTTGGTTAATTGTTAGCCGAAAAAACGCTGGTCTTCTCTCGCCTTCTACACGTAGGACCTGGAATTCACAAACTGGAAGATTGACTGGCAAATCTCCGGTACAGACCTACCTTAATGCCAATCGAGGTATCACGATAAGGTTATGAAAACCTTCAAAGGCTGCACCATTCAGTGTTATCCTCAGCTTATCCGATTGAACACTATACCAACGGGGGAAGCATTTTTCAAAAAATCTGGCATGACCAATGGGATGCATTCTTGCCGAACGCCTGAAAGTACATTGAACCGTTACCACTGGTTTTTGTAGTAAGGAAAGTCGGAATAAAGTGAGAGATTGACGTCCTGATCTCAGGAACCATCAGTGTGGATACACCGTTTAGCATCATTATCTGACACAAAGGCTTGTGACCAACGAACCCAAACGCCGAAGCGAAGTAAAGTTAGCAGCTTGCTGTTGGCTCCTCAGAGTCATAATGGAATTTGAGGAGGCGTTGTGCAAATATTTGGCAAGTGCATCCGCATCGAGTTCAGAACCCGGTGTAGTGTTGTCTTGTCCTCGCAGGCACACACTGGAACCACCTGAGAAGGAGAAAAAACGAAGACTTTCGTTGAGTTGGGTTATCGCATTTCTCCTTCGTGAAATAAGACACAAGGATGGCCGGGCCCACTCCTCCGGAACGGTCTCATCTCAATGCTGTTTCAGTCATCTATTAAGTCAGGGCACTGATGTGTCGATATGTGTAGATTTCAGGAATCTCATTTTGGTGCAACCATAGTACTTAATCGAGAATTTGCTCCAGGACGGGAGGGTCATAGGACACTACCCAAGCTGCTAAAGGCGGCAGTCCGAGCTTTAAGAGAAGGTGGAGACTGATTAGGGGTCGGTTATGGAAGATGGTATTGTGCTCGAATTTGTATCCTCAAAACGGATCCTGTGGTAGATGCGCTGGACCAACATTGTAGTTAGATCAGGGCACGGTAAACGTTCTTCGGGATGCGCCCCATATCAAAGGCCGCACCTGTGGGGGGGGGGGGGTGGCACGCGTAGGTTGACGCTCAAGCCGCGCCAGCCACCTTCGCCTATCCCGCCTCTAGTCTTCTTGACTCTATCTTGACACAGCGCATTAGTGGATGAGGGAAGAGAGAGTGCGTTAGATGCAGCGGGGTTGACTGATTAGTGGTTATGCATCGTGCTCGAATTGCTAATGCGAGCGTTCGACCTTGGCCGAAATGTCAGTTACCGAGCCCCCGTTAATGCCGCTAAACGGATAACTCAGGGCAGCTGAGCTGGCAGAGTTTTCAGGTGTTACCGCCGCTCGAACCATGTTCCACTGAGGCCACCTGGGGTCCAGTAGTTATTGCAGTCTTCAGCTGAAATCGTTGAAAACAATCAGGATTGCGAACTTTTGGGTTCTCCCCCTGATCCAGTAATTTTTGCGTCCCGATATGGTACCAATACTTCTTTCTGTTTATTGAGTTGGCCTCACGCAAGTAATGCCTCATTCGGCTGCTCCGACAAGATCATCACTGCGCCATGGCTGACAAAGGAGTCGTAGGAGCCAAGCTGTTGTGTCTTGGAGAAGATTTTAACTCGTTGGCATTGACTCCTTAGGTGTCTGCGTCTGGAATTCGGACTTCGGACAGGCAGCAGCCGTACTTGCAATGTTTGCCAAATTTTGACTGATAGCGGCGAGGGCAGTTTTAACGTCTAACAGAAAGCTTTGCTGGCGGTTGAATAGGATGGCCCGCATCTGATTTTTCCGCACACCTCGACTGGAGTTGCGCAACACGAACTTTGTAGCATGAATGGGCATACTGTGTTCGCATCGCGTCATTAGGTTACTGGGAGAGTTATTGCATCTGGGTTGTGCATAAGAGGCCTGTCTCGTCTAGCGCTCCTGCTCGGTAAAACCTACCCGTCCGCTGTGCCGTGGTGGCAAGCAGATTTTTTTAAATTGTCACCAGGACACCTTACCCCCCACCCCCCTTGGGGCTTTGGGGCAGTTTATAACACATTGTCTGCGCCAGACTTCAGCCCTCCGCACCCCTAGTTGCATTGCCGCTCCCTGTCCGCCACTGTTTATTCACAAGAACCAAAAATTTTCCAAACCCCCACACCCTCACTGAAGTCTACTCCACTATCCATCAAGCGTGGAAGTGAGGTTGGACTAGCCAACAGGTCTCGTTTTTGGCCGTTTACGTCCTGAACAAAATTGGGCTTCAGCCCTAGTGTGCAGCAGCTGATGGTTGACCCCATTAAAGCAAGCCGTTTTCGTCTCTAGCCTTGAAGCAAGCTGCGGTTTAAATTCTGTCAGATGCTTACTGCAGCTGTTCTAAATTTCGAGGAAAACGCCCTTGTGCCCGGAGAGTTACTAGCTATTGCGTAAATGAGATGTTCCTGAGTCCATGAGAGCTGAGAAAATGCGCTCTCAGATGGGATCTAACTGTTTGGCTCCTGAGCTCTATTGACTGTTCTTGCCAACTTTGCGAGGAATCAATACTCAATTTTCTCTGATTGACAAGGCGAAACGAGTTGCTGAAAGATGGTTTTGCCTTAGTGATTACCACATTTTACTGTTTACCGTTTTTTATACATGTTTTTATCCAAATTCTTTAGAAATCGACTATACTTTAGTAGTAACAGAGTGCTATTCGGTTTATTTACGACATACATCATGCTAGTCCCGTGCATTCAATCAAGCTAGGTGGACTTCCTCTCGCTGAGATCACTTCAGTCTCTCCAGTTTCTGCGGTTCTAGGCTCAGCCAACATTTATTCTGCTCCAGAGAGCTGCCGTTTGGTTAAGTTGTGTTTTCCTATTCAGAAATTTTCGAAATTCGAGCTATAGATAAAACGCACCGCCGCTTACAACGGCACAACACATTTTATGATTCCCCAAGTTACAAAGTAACAGGATTTTTAAATTTTAGTATCCATTTCATTTGTAATCGTCTTCCAATGATTCTTTATCCGTATATTTGCTGTACCTTTTATAACTCGTCGTCAGTCAGCGGTACAAAATCGGTCTGGGCTTCTAACTGACACCGTTCAGCATACTCTATTGTCCTATTTTATGACATGTGCTTGACCGTCCGGCATCTGTTAGCCTTATGTCTGCTATAGGCAGTGCTTGAGGACTTCAGTCATTGACTATTGCTGCCTGCATCAATCTGTCCGTACTTTCAGCCTTGCGTGATGACTGAGACCACTTTTGCTGCGGCCAAGGCCTTCTTCTGAGGACTGTTTCACTGGCCTTTCCCTTGTCTCGTTTTTTTTGCATTAAATCAACTTTGTGTCCGCCTAGGCTCCAAATATCCACAAAGTCGATGGTGAGTCCTTTCGTCTCTGCGAAGAAA
The DNA here is from genome assembly GCA_017591395.1 of Schistocephalus solidus. Classification (NCBI taxonomy): domain Eukaryota; kingdom Metazoa; phylum Platyhelminthes; class Cestoda; order Diphyllobothriidea; family Diphyllobothriidae; genus Schistocephalus; species Schistocephalus solidus. Next base: position 77,682 of record WEDG01001411.1, on the reverse strand, counting down.
TCTCCTCGGCAGCGGATATTCTCACTGGTCGGTGCAGCGAATGGCTTCACAAGACGAACCCGCAAGCTCGCATTTCCTCCGGTTCGTCGGGCTACTTCTGTCCGAGAATACAGCAGGTTGGACGTCGTTTTCTGAGCGCAAGCTATATTACTTGCCTCCTTCCCTCGAATTTTCCGCTCATTCTCGGTGACCTCTGGTTATCACCCAATGCGTTTTTTATTATACCTTTAGCAGTCTGACCTCAAAGTTTTGTCTTCCTGATTAATTTACAGTCGAGGCTTCCATACGTAGTCCCAGTTGGAAAATATAGCCCAGAGTTTCCCGCAATATGGGATGATGGACATGGTAATTAATGCAATCTGTGGCAGGCGTTGAGAAAAGTCGTATTTCTGCCATGCGTTTGTTTTAATAATCCAGCGAGGGACCGGAATGGATCATGCAGTTTGGAAGACGCAATTTACGAGCGCGTATAATAGCAGAAAACATATTTTTCAGGGATGTTAGTTAAACAAGACCGGACTGGTTAAAGCAGAATGCGGCAAGCCATAGCTTCAAGCCTTTCCCTAACCCAAATGTTTAACCTAATCCTAACTGTAACTATTTAGTAAGCTTATCTACAACCGTGACCGTAATATAACTAGGTAGGTATGTTATACTAATAAAACAGTCTACATATTCAGTAGTCGGTAATTTGCAAATAAGTCCATATTAAATACTTTCTCGGCATGGCTCTATTGTAGGTGAAGATGCTGTAGAAACAATGTTTCTTGCCAACCTAAATGAGTTACTCGTCTGTTATGTCGCCATGGTCGGCTTGACGCCAAAAAATATTTTGTTCTCCTGTACGGTAATTTCTTTGGTTACGAACGTCTAGGGCTACCACTGTCTGTATCAGTGGGGACTACTAGATTTGACTGTTTTTTCACCGGAGAGCATGTCAAAGCCACACTCACTAAAAGTGTATAGTCAAGCAATAAAGCTTTTACCTATGGATTTTCAACGGCCTTATAAATTAAAATGTATTTGGTAGAAACCACGCACAAAAATAAACTTATTGTACTCATTTTGCGGCGGATTACGTCTTCTTCAAATGTTATGCTCGAAAAAGTGTAGCTTTTGCATTTTGTATTTATTATACTTTAGTCTGAACTTCGAATAAAGTATGTGAATAAGTCAGTCAGTCAGTCGCATTTCTAGGCGCCCTAGTAAACCGCTGTGGAAATTTGAAATTGCGAACAGTGGTACCAACAATAGCCATAAACGCGCTGTAGCTTGAATTTGAAATGCACTCGTGCTCGCCCAAGGTCTCAACGGTTAGAAAAACGCTGCAGTGTACTCCCGAGAGAGGAAATCAAGAAAACCAGCCTCTGATAATTCCTCCAAGGAAACTGATGTCTCATCTCAATTGTCAAGAGAAGGAGGCTTAACAATATCTTCTGTAGCCGCGTGAGTTGAACCTCGTCGCCTGGCGGACCATTTGCCCTCCCCCTCCCTTCATCAACCGGGTCTCTGAGACGGTGTATCGTCTTCAGGAGGAGTGCGTGGTCATAAACCGCGCAGGCCACCGTCCAGTACTACCACCACATCACCTTAGGTCCCACCGACCTACGAACTTAATGACGTCATGGTCTACTATACCAACCAGCGCGCCTAAATAACGGCAGCATTCGTGATAAAGGACCCACGCTGCAAACTCGTGCATAGAAGAACGCGCCAATTCAAATTCCCAGGTCCCTAGTAGTCAGAGGGAAAGTTCCCTGCCCTTAATTTTGGCAGCATAAGGATTTTCGCCCGAGACACTGATCTCGAAGCAAGTAGCGTCATATCGAACCAGAAAGTAAATTTATCAAAGTTTAAACTCGTCCCCTTTTAGGAAAGACTATCTGTCACTTCACCACACTTCCAATTTTGAGCAGTTTTTCATACACACAAACACACGACCGTTCGACCGTCGATTACGACGAGGTTCACCGTATGCTTTACGGAAGGGTGGTGCAGGGACGGTGACTTGCGCTGCATCTACCGCACTCTCATATCCTCCCCCACCTGAGCCCGGTGTTATGACAGAGTCAAGAAGACCGGAGATGGGAGAGGGCGCAGGTGGCTGGCGCGGCCGGAGCCGCCCCTGGGTGTACAACCACACCTGGCTCGGATCCCACGGAGTGGGAGTGCCATAAAGGCCACATTAAGAATGAGCCATTGCAGCCTCACTCTCAGTCCACCAGTCAGCCACTCCACACAAAACACACATTGAGCTGACCACGCGGTCCCATCGGTTGGCAACATTGCAGGCCACTGCTTTTAGCGCACCGTGATAGTTTCAAGCGCGTCAGCTTGTTTATAGGGAGGAAAATGCGCTGGGCTGTCGACCGCACTCTCTCCCCTACCCCCACAATCAGACCACCGTCCGAGTCGGTCAGTTGTCTGATGTGGGAGTGGGCGCATTGGCTGACGGGTCGGCGTATCCGTCTTCGCGCGCCACAGCACGACCTGGCCACCATAACGCGCACACCAGGACTGCCTAAATCAGAGGATATGGAGGAACCGTCGCCGTATGACTCCCAGTCCACTGGTCAGCCACTCGACACACACAGAAAAATACACTGGGCCGACGGCGTGGTTTGGTGTAAGCGTCAGATTGGTAGCCTTCCAAGCCACGGTTTCTTATGATGATTGTGAGGGTGTTGTCTATGTATTAGTGTAGATAGTGTTATCTGATGTGGCTTAGCCTCTGGTGGTTTATCGCAGGTTGTCATGGCGACGCATGTGTCCTAATAGGGCCATGTGGTGTGTAAATGGGCGGGAGCAGTGAGCGCAGTGGAGGTAGGCGCGTCGACTGTATGTCGGAGCCACAGGCACTGGTTCACTAGCCTCCGCACGATGGATTCGCAGGTGACCGATCTGGCCGATGCGTGATTTGAAGTAGCGGGCGGAGTGTGCGCAGGAGAAATCGGTAGAGGCTGGGGGAGGTCATTCATGGTAGTGGGGGTGGCAGTGGCGGTAGGAATGGCAGGACCGGAGGGTGTGCATGGTGTATCGGTGTTGTCGGCATTTCGGGGAATTCCACTGTCATGGATGCGCATGTGACCGAATAGGCCCATGCAATGAGTGAATGCGTTAAAACAGTGAGGGCAGTGGAGGCGGCGATCTCTGATGTGTGCTGGTGCTCCAGGCATTGGTTCACCAGTCTCTGTACGATGGATTCGCAAGTGACCGACCAGGCCAATGCGTGTGGTTAATATGCGGTTGCATTGAGGATAGTTTAGGATAGAGTCCCCATCGCTGATTGTGGTGGTGGTGGTGGTAGTGAAGGCGAAGACGGTGGTGGGGGTAACAGGCGATGAGTATTGGGATGTGGTCCCTATAATGGTGGGAGTAATGGAATTGATGCCAGAAGTGAGGGTGGGGAGTCTGAAGGAGGGTCGTCAGAATTTGACGAAGAAGTTGGAATTGTTGGTGCATTGCGTCCGAAGATGTCTGGCCAGGCCGATTAGCGCGCGGAAGATGCGTTGACAGCGCGGGCATGTTGGAAGGGCCTGAGCATCAATGATGTTCGTCCGGGGCGCTGGTGACTTTCGTGCCGCTCTTTTGGCCTTGGCGGCGGCGATCCGGTTGGCCTCATAGATTGCTGAACCAGTCTTCACGGATCTTCTCCATGCCGGTCTATCCTGGGTTAGGTCCTCCCAGGTCGCCGTGTTTATTTGCAGTTGCTTCAGCGATTTCTTCAAAGTATTCTTGTAGCGTCGTTTTAAACCTCCCTGTCGGCGGGCACACGTAGCGACATCTCCGTAGAAAAGTCGTTTGGGTAGCCACTCGTTGTCCATTCTCACCAGGTGGCTACTCCATCACAGTTGCACTTGCCTCAGTATGGCTTGGATGTTGAGGATTCCGGTTCGATCCAGGACTTCCGTGTCCGAGATCCTGTCTTGCCATCTCAGCTTCAGTATTCTGCGGAGGCAGCTGTGATGGAAGTGATTTAGCTTCATGGCTTGGTTCGAGTAGACGGTCCAGGTCTCCGCTCCGTAAAGGAGTGTCGTCAAGACGACGGCCTTGTACATCTTCAGTTTGGTGTTCAGGTGAATACCGTGGCGATTCCACACGGAGGCCAGCAGCCGCCCGAAAGCCTGCCTGGCTTTGGAGATCCGTTGAACAACCTCGTCGTCGATTCTGGTGTTGTGTGACAGCGTGCTTCTTAGATAAGCAAAGGTTTCCATAATTTTTGACTTAAGCACCGTTGACATTGATTCGGAGAACATTGCATTCCGCGCTGCCTGGCAGCTAATGCATGACAACCGTTTTGGCTGCATTGGTTATTAATCCAAAATTTGCGCAGCCTGTGGCAAAGAGGTCCATACTCCTTTGCATGTCCTCCTCCGTCACGGTGTTAAGGGCGCAGTCGTCCGCGAAGAGCAAGTCATGGACTGCAGTTGTAAACTCGCCAGTTGGGGCCTGCATACGCCGACTGGTGTAGGCGATGCGGATCCCAGGGCGCTCATCACAGTAGGCGATTATCAGCGTAGCAGAGAATGTGAGACTGAAGAGGGTGGGGGCCAGTACGCAGACCTGATTCACTCCATTGGTCACAACGAATGCTTCGGATACCGTCCCGTTGTCAGTGACGCGAGCCGTCATCTCGTCATGAAACTGACGCACCATGTGCGTGAACCACTCAGGGCAGCCGAATTTCTTCATGACTTTCCACATTCCGTCGCGCTTCACCGTGTCAAAGGCTTTCCCCAGATCCACGAAGGTAGTATAGAGATGGGCTCGCATCTCCTGGCACTTTTTTTGTAACTGGCGGGTGGCGAAGATCAAGTCGGTTGTTCCGCGGTGTCGTCGGAAGCCACATTGGCTTTCCGGGAGCAGTTCTTGCTCTACGTGACCGTTCAGACGATTGAGAAGGATACGGGCAAAGAGTTGCCGGTTCCCCTTCCGTTTGTAAAGATGGACGATGTTCGCGTCTTTGAAATCCTGACGAACTTGTCCTTGGCGCCAAATCTCCTGGAAGAGTGTTGTGAGTTCTGCCATCAGCCGGGGCCCGCCGTGCTTGTAGACTTCCGCGGTGGATGACGTTCCGCAGTTGACACCATTGGTTCTCCTCGGTGGGGTTATTATCGGTGGCATGCAGTTCCTTTAGTTTCTGGGTTTATTTGGTTGCTGAAATCAAAACAGTGAGCTGGCCAATTTAACTTACCTGTCGTTCGCTTGCCCTGGGGTCTTCGGTGGGGTTGAAGTTGGAGCCTCATATTGGAGATGACAAGGCGGTGATCCGTCCTACCCCACACTGGCATACATCGGCGCTACACTTTATGTGCAGAACGGGATAATCGTGTGCTGTAAAATTTTGAGGGCGCTTGAATGTGTCTCCTATTTAAAAAACCATAAACAGCTACAATTTTAGTCTTGTGGAGCCTGCTCAGCTTTTGACCTGGAAGCCGTGAGATTGACTCTAACGGAAAGAGGAGTTGAAACAGCTGGAATATTTGCGGTCTTTTTGGTAGCCAAACAACACACACCTCAAGCTCAAACCTAGACTTCATTTCCTGCAAAGTAAGAATCAAAAAAGGAACTATACTTGAATTTATGAAAGCATGAAGTATCGGTAAGAAAAACATTCACTTTAATGATCTATTTTAGCTTTTTGCAGGTGAGCAGAATGATGCCCAACCAAAAGTCTGTGTTTTCGGGATTTTTCTGCATTGCCACTCACTTTTATAGCCCTATTTGCCAAAAAAACATTATTCATCGTAATGTGCCTTCGAATAGAAGTCATTATTTAGGTGGTAGTGTGATATTGTGCAGCGTTATCCGAGGATATTTTATTCACGCCGGGGTGTCGGCTTTTGAATATGTCTCCCTCCGGCCGTCTACGAAAACCACATTCGATTAAACATGTGTTTGCGTAATGTAACTTTTATTCATGGCTTTTCGATGACCTTATAGATTTCAAAATATGCTGTAGAAATCACACACAAAAATGTCCTTCATTTTACTCATTTGGTAGCAAATCACGTTTTCAGATGTTGTCCTCGAAAAAGGTGTATCTTTTGAATTCAAAAGCTTTTTATTTATCATACTTTTGCAGACCGTGAAATGCGAATTCAAATAATATTATACTTATCTGTTTAATTCTTCAGTTTGTGAAGTATATAACGTGGTCCATATCCATTGTAACATTGTATTAGTCCTATGGGGTATTTTCGTTACTGCATAGAGGAATGTAGGATTCTTCTTAAATGTTAAGTGTACATATTGTGGTTTAGAAACCCTATAGGCAGGTGCAACGGCAGGTGGAGCTTTGAACTTATTACGCAATTGAAACCCTTTTTGAAACCAAAAAGACAATTTCTTATCAACTGGGTACAAGGGAGTATATCATTTGTGAATTTTTTTCTATAAAATACGTTCAGATTTATCGAAAACCCAGAAAAAAACGTATTTAAAACCTGACATCGTGATGTGACCGACATATTGTGTGATTATGTTAAACCTTTATAAAAATTACAACCACACTTAATGGAAAACACATTTTAGTTTCAGTTGATAACTCGTGAGGCGCGCCACCTGCTGTAAATTTCCTCGGTTTGTTCTATCGCAGTGGCGAATTTAGCACTATCTTACTCCCTAACTAAGCATCTGCAAGAAACCTTTGCGGTATTACTAAGCAGTTTTAGTTGTAAACATTCCCGTCCTTTTCTGACGAACCACAGCAAAAAGCTATTCGCTTTTTTGTAGTTTTCTTGATTTTTTGTAACTTATTGGCTGCGTTTATTTTATTCGATTTGACACTTCCAGTCGGCCCTTTCGGTGTGGCGTGAGCCGGCCGTCTTGCTGCATCGTGTCTCGAGGGCCACGGAGTCGACTGGTGAGTCTTGTGCCCTTTTGCTCTTTTTCCCCTGCTGCCCACTTACTTATAATCAAGAGGATTTTATTGCAGTGGTACTTTGGTGTCTCTGTGGTGTCATGCACTCTCCTTGCCCTTCTGCAAGGCTGACTTAGTCTCAGTATTCTTGGAGGTTCAGGCAAGTGTGCCGATCTGCACTCGTTCACGGTCTTACGGACCCAAGATCCTGTTATAGCTGCGTCAGGGCTGTTTTTGCTTACCGTCATCAACTGTTAATTGTATGGCCTTCCTTTTTTAGCCGGAGTTTTAGAAACTCAGATACCTACTCTTGTATGATAAGATAAAAGCCAGATGTAATTGCGAGGTCGTCATCGGCCGGGTGTGGTCTACTTAGCAATCAGTCTCATCGTTCCGTCAACCAGTCTATTTGGCCCTCGAAAATTGCACAGGTCTGCTTGAAAGACAGTTCATTCACAAATACTTTACAGGTGATTTTAGTATGTGAAGGGCATAAGCCTGGCAGGGAAACAAGAATAGTAAAAAGGGTAGAGAATTTGCAAAATTTCGGCTGAACAACACATTCGCTTCATCTGCACTCGGAATGTTCAGCAGATTGTCAAAATTTTTGTAAACAAATTGATCTATTGAAATCAAGTTATTAGTATATTTATAGCTCTAACAGTGTTCCGTCGTCGTATACCTCAATAGACAGATGCCTCTTCTTAAAGGAGTCGCTTATTACGCACCAGTTTCGTGCTGTAGTAAGGGATGTTCGTATTTCTATGACAATTTACCTCATATAAACATTACAGAAGTCACCATCGGTTAATGCACAGTTTCGATCATTCATCCGGAGGGCTTTACAGCAATTAAATACTTCTGCTTTACCGTACCTTATAGCACTGTACAGGCCAGGGGATACATAGTCGAAGGCGTACGTTCGCCGAAGGTGATTTCTTCAACCCCTCTCACTTTTGTTGCTACCAGGGCATCCACTGGACAAAGGGCTACGGTTTGTTTCTAGCATTGTATGAATAGTAAATTCGGTTTCTGAAGCCTCCGAGGCGCTCTCGCCTGTTGATGTTTAAAACTCATTACACTGATCAGTTGAATTGATTCATCTAGCCACGAAGAGTTACGTTGACCCATACTTCCCAGGTATTATTATACGATCTCCGCTCCATGGCTCATCTGAATGGTCCTTGTCAGTTACTACGTGATATTAATGTCGGGTTGCCTGTGCCACAGATATTTGCCTCCATGCCTTATCCAATGCCGAAACGGACCAAGCAGCTAGCTGTCAAACATCATGTTAACGACCAATACCCGCCAGTAGGGATTAAATTACTGCCCTACAAAAGACACGATCATTCCTATATATACACAGAGAAACCGTAAAAAAATTCCGTCTGGCCGGAATCTAGGTCATTCCTACATCGCCTTTTTTCTGTGTTTTGCTCATCTCGCTCGTCCCGTTGGCCTGTTCGTTAGCAGTCAAGATCACCCTCCGTTAAGTTTACGAATACCAACTCCATACACAAGGCTGACTTTAGGGAAAGCACGATGGTCGAAAGTTGATACTTACTACTTGAGCTTGATACGCCTGTGATCAACCTGATCAAGCCGAGGTCTGTGAAGTCACAGACTGTGCATCCCATGTGCGACGATCCGCGGTAAGAGATTTAAACAATACTTCACCAGTGACGGAAACTGAATACCGAAGGTCCAAGAATCCTTTCAATGTCTTGATGAGCTCTGTCGATGGTAGATGGACGCTCACCGATTTGTTACGGAACTAGCTACTCCCGTAGTGCCTTGGGACTCACTCTCGAGCCTCACCAGCAGCCGCTCAGTGGCTAATGATATACAGTGAAAGGCATTAGTGAAAAAGACAAGGGAACCTGGAATTGTCCTTTCTGGCTCATTAGACGTCATCAGTCATTCGTGCCCAGTTGTTGCGGAAACTGAGGCTAAAACCTGTGGCCTGTTGGTTAGAAGTCCAACACTCTTACCCTCTGTGCCACGGACTCGTTGACGTGTCGGTTTCGGTCGGGAATATTAACAATGGTAGGTGGCCCCTCACCGATCGGTGACAGAACTCAGTCGTCCTGTAGTGCCTTGGGGATCACTCTCAAGCCCCGCCAGCAGTCACTCGGTGGATAGTGAAATAGGCAGAAAAACATCTTCAACAATGGAGATGGGAATGACAATTTCTGGCTTATTAGTCATTATCAGCCAGCGATACCCAAACCCGGTTATTGCGGCAACTATGGCCCGAGCTTGATTTTGAGAATCACGCCTCTTTGACGCCTCCAAGTAGGTAACGGTGCCTGATCGTGGACAGCGACAGAGCTCTTTAGCTGGATGATGAGGCGTCGCCCGAACTACCTCAGTTGTCTTTCTTGGATTGCCTGCGCTATCCTTGTGAACGCAAACGGTCTAATTTAAGAAGATGTAGCTGTCCTTTACTCGCAAGATTGTTCTGAGGCAGCGGCGATCACATACCCCCCGTTTTTTTCATGTTCCACGCACACAGCCCAGCACTTACAACCGTGGAGAAAGACTAACCAGCGGATGCATCGGATAGCTTCTCCTGTCTTATCTTCTTAGACGGAAGCGGGCCTGAAGGTCGTAGCGGCTAGGGCCCTCAATAGAGACTTAAGCTTCTGCGAAAAGCTCATACAGCTGCAGCTTTGCAGTTCAAAGGCGTGACTTGATGCGCACACTCGGGCTGTTATGACCTTCTTTCAGACCCCATGACAGTTCGACCGTAGTTTCCAAGGGCTGTCCCACATTGGGGTTGGCGTAGGGATAGTGACTTGTAGGTGAATCAGTTTATAGTGATGGTTGACTTGCGTAGCTTCTGCTGCACTCTAGCCTCCCTCTCCCTGCTGAACCCAGTAGCAGGACTGAGGTAGGTCGACTGGAGGTGAGGTCGAGCGCACCAGCCGACAGAGCTAACCAGCACGATTACTCGTGTCGCACACGTCTCATCCGTGCCTAATCCAACAGCATTTCACGCAAACAACAAGGGGGTTGGCGGGGCGAGGGCAGCTCAGATCTGACCTGAGTGGGAGGGCCAAGAGTTATTGCAGCCTGACTCTCCGTCTTGCGAGTAGACTCCAGTCATCCTGTCATTTGGTAGCCTCCCAAGTCACTGTTTTTAGCGCAGCGGGATACATTCAAACGCGTTAGATTGTTTTAGCACTTAGAGCCGACCTCACTCTCTCATCCTCCTCGGGGCCACACCAGTTGATTGTCCAAGCCTAGCAACCTCTAATCCCTAGTCAGCTTGACAGTTTATACAGATTCTGTTTCAAACACTGTACGCAGTTATATTGGGCTCAGTTAATGTTTCTTGGATTGAGGTTCCAGCACTGCTTAACGCTCTTAGGATTGCGAACGTCGGAACTTACGGAAGCATGACTGATGAGTGCGGACCAGGTCTTATTAAACGAAACTGCCTAAACACGAATTGGATCCTCTGCACTTATACTAGGCACCTAAACTCGCCTTCTCAACGAGCCGCTCACCGCCTGCCGATGATCACAGTTAACTTCCAGATCTCGAACTCTGATCACTCCCCAACTGAGTTTCGTGTCCTCATTCAGTTGTTGTGCGGGTCATGCCCTGATGCACGTTTCGTGGGTTGTCTGGTTTCCATGGTCAAGAGTTATGGCCCGCAAAGATGTCTTGCGTTGTGCCTGGGTTCATGTTATTGGATTTTAAGATCGAAGTTTCCTTGATCGTTCGGCATGGTAGTGTTTGTCAGATCTGCTATCCTGTTCTTGTGCTCTGCGTTCGATTCCATTTAGGACTGCGTTCCGTCGTTCTTTTGAACTTCTGCTGCAGTGGGATTTTAATTGTCGTTGGGTATTTCTGATCTTGACCTCAGGTTTCCAGCGTTTTTTCGCACAACCGTTGTGGTATGGTTTGGCCTTCGGATACCTTTTGTTTTGTCCCACATCCCAGAAATGTATTATTCCAGAAGACTGTTTGCTTGTGCCTACTATGATATTGTTTTTTGATTATTCAGGGTCCTCGAGTGGTATTCCAGTGGCACCCTCCGAAAGGTTGACTCAGTCGCCTTCGCGCGCTTCCTCGGAGACGCCAACGTATGTGCACTCAAATACCCTTACTCATGCGTTTTCAACTCTGCATGCATCTTCACCCATTTGCACCTGTATTTTCTTCCACAGCCTCACATCTGATGCCCTAGTACCTGGTGAAGCGCAATCCATCTCTTCACTTGTTCCAATCTTACCACTAACTTCGAAGCCCGAGTCATCATCGTCGGAACTCAGACGACCTATTCTCTCAGCAGGTAAGTTGACGTCACTGTCTAAATCATCCACTTCTCCAGTTTGGGTTTCTTTACTTCAGAAACGTCCTTCCGCGACCCTTCACATGACTCTCTACCTCTCTGAACAGCTCTTGCTTTCACCCATGACGCATGGGATGAAGAGACTTTGCAGAAATTAATTCAGATTGAAGGGGATGAACGTCATCAATCAGATTTTGATCAAAAATTGCTTGGCCGTTGTGAAGTGTCGTTGTACTATTATATAAATTAAAAGGATATAAAAAATAGCAGCAGAAGAGTGCATTCGGAGGATACGTTTTAAAATGAGCATATCTTCTTTTTTTAGGCAAAGCGGTAAAGAATAACTGGGTAACAATAAAAAATGAGAGGGACAACGCAGGCATCTATTAATCCCCAATCCTCAATGCACAGCCCTCGCCGGTAGTCACATATCGACTAGTCACCTATCTTATCCGTTTACGGTAAGGATTGGTTATGTAAGCTTCTTAGCCGCCACTAACTCTGAAATCATTCAAAATGGAAATGGTGGAAATAGATTTTTCACGGGAAGAGCACAAGCAGCAAAATGTGTGCAAGAAAACAATAAATAAATCCGTTTCGGTCATTTTTTTCTCCTGGGACTATACACACCAACGAAATGGGACCTCATAATATCAAAATAAAAAAACCATACTCAATAACTGAGAGGTATTTTAATGGGAAACATCAAAATTAAAACAGTTTTGTACATCTTTTATGAATGTAATAGGATTAAAGTGGGTTACTTCCTGTAGCTACGAAGTAATCAACCAAACCAGAGCTTCTCAATCACATATAATAGTTAGCTATATTTACTAAACTCAAGGGGTTACATAATATAACCTTACCCCATATACTTTTGTTTTGGCAGGAGTCCTGTGTAATATCAGCTTTGTATTTTTGCTCTTGTAAGTTGCATCTGCAACTTATCATTGGCTAGTTAAGTGAACTCAAGTCCGGTGAGCAAATTTTGGGCGTCTCTTACTTGCGGGAAGATACCCAATTCTTTCTTTAAGAAACAAATCTCGTGTCAGACACGGAAACCAGTCTCCGGATCAAATCGCGCAGAATGGCCAGGGCACTTAAAGCCGTCGTCGCATGACAACTGAAAAAGTTTTACCATCCGGCGGTTCGACCGTCGTTTTTCGACAATGTCCAACGTATGCACCACAGCAGGGTCGGTAGCTTGCGATTGGTTATAGTGATAGTAGATTTGCCCTGCATTTACCTCACTCTTTTCTACTTCCCCGTCCTGGGCCCGGTGTCAAGACAGAGTCACGAAGACCGGAGATGGGAAAGGGCGCAGGCCCACGCACAACGACACAAGAGAGGGGCGGCTCGTCTCCGAATTGAGCGGGAGTGCCACTAAGGCCATTGCAGCATGAATCTCAGTCCACCAACCGTTCATTGCGCACAAACACAAACTGGGCATTCAGTCCCGGCCGTATCAGCCGTCTTGCCAGCACCGATGCGCAGTACGAAGCATTAGGAGTTTGCTTACTGGTCGTTTGCGCTCTCCCTAAACAACAATTGAAACAATGTCTGACTCAGTACTTCTTTTCGCACAGTGGGCTGCGATCGCACTTGATCTCCCCATCCCCCCCCCCCCCCCTCCCCCATACAGCTCACCTGTACACCCAGACGGGTTCACCGGGTTTAATTGCGTGCCTAGCCCTCTTCCTGTGGTGCGAACATCCAACTTCACCAGCTCATTTCTTCCGTCAAGCGGCTGTGGTCCTAACCATGAATATCGTCAGGCGTGCAGAAGGTGGCGGCTGACACGCGTAAAGAGCCGTCTGATCTTGACTGAAGGACGAGCTCCGAGACAGGGGTGAGAAAGTAGCTACTGCGATTCTAACGGATTACCGCTGCCGTGGCGGCGCCTGAGAGGCTAGCCTTGGCCCCCAACTTAGAAGTGTACTGACGTGGTGTCAATCCCACTTTAGATGATGTAAGCTTGTCTGCCCTTGAAGCCTGGAGCAATGGACAAATAGATTCATCATCAGCCCTTCTGAGATGTACAGCTGGGTGGGATGGTGTGTTTTTGCTCACGTGTTTTGTTCGGGTTTCCAGTTACCCCACCAATTCTCTATATGCTCGTTCTGTCATACCAAACCTCCTGCATAATACAGTTCTTCTAATATGGCCATCCTGAGACCATTGTAATGTAAGTATTTTCCCATTTATGCAACTCTCCCATACTTGAAGGGCTGTGCTTGACGTTGTGTTTTTTTGAACCCGCACCTTACCAGCATTCCTTCTATGCGTTCCATCCCTAAAGGTGACCGGATTTACGGCAAGTGGAGAACTGACAACTACTTCTACGCCGGCCATATAGTAAAAGTTTTCAGCAAAAACAGGCAAGTTGACTACCGGCATCTTTTTGGACATGTCTTTAGCAATCTACTTTATTCTCCTTCATTGGGCTATAGGAAGGTTTTTTAGCTTTCACATCTAGACCTTCCATCCCTACCGCCTCGAAACAAGTGGCGCCTTAACGTCTGGTTCAAAGGAGAACAAATCATGCATGCTATGAGTGGGGAGTACGCGTAGACGGAGATCTAACGTCACGTTGGTGTTTGCGCACCATTGTGTTTCTAGTGGAGGTGGTGACAGTGTTGCCTGTATTGACAACGATCGAAAATATGAAGGGTTTAAGTACACTTTTCCGTTTATGAACCCGCATCGCACAACTTAAAAAGCGGTGCGTCGTAGCAATTATGTCGCAAGAGGTCTGCGAAGCGCTAGTGACTGAAAAGCAACCTATTTTCCGAAATTGTATCAAATTGACAATATTGTTCGCACGAGTCGGCGCTTATCCAAAAGAATAAAAGAACACATCCCAGCATGGCTGAGCAAAGGGGAAGTCAAGAGCATAAAAAGCGCCATCCTTGCACATCTTGTTGACACCGGGCATAGTGTGGACCCCAGCGAAGCTTTCCGTGTAATTTATAAGGTCCCACCAAACTACCCCAAGCCACTGGGTCAACGTCTACTAGCAGCAGCAGAAGCGACTGCCATTAGGTTGAAGAAGCCGGTCTTGTGCGCACAAAAGAACCTCGTACAAGCTCCGCGCTTAAGCAGCCAACGGCCGCTTAACTGCATGTATGCCCCGCGCCATCTCTGTCCTCCCCTTCTCCTAGAACGGCTCTACCAAACACTTACTGCCGCCTATCAAATTGTCTCTTATCACCCTTCCCCTATGCACGTTTCTCAGATAACCCACACAAATTGACGAACATTATCGATTTCATGTTTTAAATTTCTACTGCGTTCCAACGTTTCTCTATAACTGTACTGGCCTGAAGAGAAGTTATCGAAAGCAGCGCGTATGCTCGCCAAGTTGTCTTTTGAACTTGACAATAATTGTTATTATTGTTGCTTAATTTAGGATTAAATTAATTAACAATTAAATAATTGAATTTTTATTATTTTACTGCTAATATTTGGAATTATGGATTTTTTGAATATCTTCCAAAGGGTTTGTGAATTTCAAGAACCAATTCCACCTGATAATCCTAAGCAATAGTTACTATAAATAGGTATAATAATTCGGCCAATGGCGTGTAGTCCATAAATGACTTAACTTCTCCTTAAAACAAATAGATCAACCGCCCTCCTTCATGGTCCGAAAGAGACTGCTGACATATAACGACACGAATCCTTTGTAACGTAAATCGAAAATATTCACAAGCAATAACATGCCTATCAAATACGATTTCAGTAGCAATGCAGTAAACTAACGTCAAAGCGAGACAGCGTTTCCGATCCCTGCTTCCGTTTTCCCTGACTGATGCATGCCTTCCCATCCTTCTTCATAACAATTCTCACGCGATTGAAACGCTTCTGTCGTGTTTCGATTTTTGTCTCGTCTTATGAGTCCTTCCTTTGGGCTTATAACTAGACTGCACTGGACAATGCTGAGTGTCACCGTTTAGAAGATCGCAAGGGCGTATTATTTTAGTGAGGTCTTTGATTTATGCTGGTTAAGGAACACACATTTGGCACTTAGCAGCAAGTGCCGGTGTCTGGCCAGACGCTCCATCCTTCTCCATCTGCAGTTGGGCAAGTGCGCATGCCTATGCACTATCATCCGAATATAGCGCAAGTCATCGCTGCATCCACAAAGTGATGCTGCTTCGCGTAGCTTCCCCCATCATTGTCCCATATTCGCGGTAATCGTTAATAGATTTTCCACTTAATCGGGTGCTCCACTATTTTCAGCATGATTTAAAAATCTGAAATTTAAGGGTCTGCGTGGAGTTATGTCTGGAAACCCGTCCATTATACCTTGTTTCCTTCCTTATACGTCTTTTTAAAATGTTTCTCGTTTTCTCAAAACTGACAGACTAACTAGTACTTAAGCGTCTTGATCGTTTTGTTTCTACGGTATGCTTGCAGAATCCGTGTCCATTTTGATGACAATTCCTCTGGTTTGCTGTCAGCTGATGAAATCATCGGCCAGCCTCTCTTGCCAGTTGGAGCAAATGTATGTACAGTTCTTTTGCGCATTTTCATCTTTCCTGCCTGTGTATGTTTCCCCCTCCCCAGGTTTTTTAACTATTCGCTTCCTTCTTATTGTTCGTGCTCGTTGTGTTATTAAGACAGTTGTTTTCAGTAGTAATTACGATGACAGTTTTAGTAGTTTAAGTAGTATTTCCGCTTATTTTGATATCAAGTTGGACGATCTTCCGCCGATCAATCTTTTTTTATGAAAGAGTAACAAGTTGCGACTTTTATTGCGAACGGGATTTTATTAAAAAGTGTTTTTATGTAATATCAGGTAATCGGAATTGCCAGAGGATGGCTGTTCCATATCCAGAAGACCACCTTATGTGTCGACGTCTCTCTGCTTTTGAACTGGGAATCCGACGCAACAGAAATTCATAGTTGTGTTTAGGTTTAAGTGGCTGTCAACACCGACAAACAGGGCGACGGAATCCCGCTTAGTAGCGCGCGACAATCTGCCGAGGCTTTAATATATAGCCCCACTGGAAAAAAAACAGAGCAAAGAAGCTCCTGGAGGACTGCAACTGACGGGCCTTGAGCAGGGTGAGGTGTCGATTATGCGTGCAGTCAAGACTGTGAGATCGTAGTTAACCGTACGCATTAAATGCGTTCCGTCTGTCAGGAGAAGGCAGTGGGCTACGAGGAGCCATTTATTCGATTCATGGGGCAGGTTTCCGTAGACGGCTGTTTGCTTGTAAGAGAGAACAAAGCATCCGTGCAGAAGCGTGTAAGCAGCGGTATGTTGTTTACGCGCCCGTGCACGTTCGTGTCAGCATGAGGGAGTGACTGAGTGTTGAACATGTGATTGGTTGGTTCAAGGACTTAATCGACGCGCATGATCACAAGGGCCCATGGGTGACAAACCAGGCTCTTACGATAGCCCCCAGGTGTAAGCGCTGTCGTGACTCCGCTCAGGTCAAGTGGTGGCTGTGCGTTAGCGGAGCGCCTGCAGATGAGCCTGGTTGTCGCAGCTATCACCTCAGAGGGATGCACTGGAGCGGTTGCTACAGCTCTTAGAACAATTAGGACGCTGCTTGTAGACCTTGAAAACTGTGGTCTCCCTACATTGCCGTTCTCAAAAAGTACTGTAGGAAGTGCCTAATCGTACCAAGGATGGTCTTTACACATTGATTGAAAAGAACAACACTATATCCGGTATCTGTGAGAAGCGCTTGTCGACAAACTACAAAACCAGCCTTGATGCTGGAGTTTTCAAAAACTAAAACTTGCAGGGTCATAACTAGTTAATCTCTATTCGCCTATTAAATTTTTTTATGAGCACTACCGTTGTCGAAGTATCGTAGTAAGCATCGAATGTGATGGGTTAAAGATTGTGCCACATTAAGAAGGACTCTTTGCAGTCTGGCTAGCCATTTTGAGTGTAGGGCCGAGCTATCCCATCGGTTGGCAGTCTTCCAAGCCACGGCTTTTTGCGCGCCTTGGTAGGTTCAAGCTCTTCCAATCGTTTATAGGGGACAATATGCGCTGACAGTCGACCCCTCCCCCAGTTTCTCATCCCTCGTGCACCATGCGATTGTCCCAACTGGTCCGCCTAACTACGGCATCCCACAACGGCGCATTTCCGGTAACGGGCTTGCTTATTGCTACAAACTGAAGAGGCCGGGGATAGTCATTCGCGAAGATTTATTTACCCACAATGGAGCACTCTTACATGCATTTATTTTCCTCGCCACAAAAATATATATTTTCTTGCAAATCGACTTAGTTCTTTTTCGTTTGATACAGGTTGCAGCTGATCTCCTTGGTGAGGGTGAATACGAGGCGGGTTACGTGATCGCGGATAGTAAGACGGGTGACTCTCCTGATGTCGCCCTTTCTTATGCTGTGCGAAACGTTGAGAGCGGGAAGCTTTTTACGTAAGTCTTCTGACCTTTGCCTGCAGTAGTTTGCGCTGCGCAGACACCACTGAGGTCGTACTGTGCGAATGTATATATACAGCCAACGACCGATCTCAGTGAAAATTTAGCCGAAATTCTGAGACGTGCTTTTTATAAGGAAGCATCGTCAAGTTATTTCAGACACGCCGGATGTTGGCTTTTAAATGCACTTCTTTCCTGCAAATACTGTACTCTGTAAAAAAAGTACTTGTTAAGTAGTATAAATATTTTCCCATTGCTTAAAAAACGTGCTGAAAATATCCTTTCCTGTACGCATTTGGCCGCAACTTACAGTGTGTGACCCATCAGATGCAAAATCCGAAATTTACGAAAGGTTACTAATCACTCTCAAACTGGCATCAAAGCATGTATTGCCTAACTCATTACATGTTTATATCAGAATTTGAGGTAGTAGCAGGCAGGTGTTAGTTATGTTTTTTATATTAAGTTGATGCACAAAAAGCTGTTTAAAAATAAAGAGTTTACTTCACACCGGTTTATTGATGGGAAAACGGGGCTACATTGGGCAAAATCTGACGTATCTTGTTATCCAGGAATTTTCCTACGCTATTAAAAGATTCGGATCAAAGAATTTTGCTTTTGGGCGCAATACTATGAAGGAACATTAATATAAGATGGAACAATTTGGAATATATCCCTTCGGAGAACGGAGATATTTTTTCTTTTCACGAAAATCAGGTGAATGCACGTTTGAGAGATCACGTTGTTTTCGGTAAATCGAGGCCAGATTCAGTCTAAAAAATTAAGTTTCGCAAATTTATGAGGTTTTTTTACCAAAACAATGCTATAGTAAACTTTTGTGAATGTATTTCGTATTACAACACCGATAATTATGTCCTTAAATGCGCATATGTACCATACACGATGACACACCGCCACGTTTAGCTGTCATGGCATACTTAAAGCCTGTCAAGACAATTTCGGTCTGCAGTTGACTATAAATGAGTTCTTAATTTTCAGCAGAAATCGAATCCCTACTTTTTAACGATGTCGAAAAAACCGGTCAAACGTTCCCAGTTTTTTCCTTGACTTTACCATGGAAAAAGCGTTAAGTACGCTGACATTTGAAATCGAAACATCTAATTGAAGCACTTTTTAAAAAAGTAACTTATTATAGGAAGTTTTTTTAACTAATTGTAGGCATATAATTTCCGGGCTTTTTTGTGGACGTTCATTTTTCGCGGCAGCAAGTTTTCGACTTTGAGTGAGTACAAATATAACTCAGACTGCCATCTGCATTAGAAAGAATGTCCAAGAAGTCACTACTTTGGTAAATGCTTTTAAGAAATATCTTATTTTGAAGATTTTACTAAACACATCTAACAGAATCTGCATTTATGGACAGTCGACTAAAGACACTGACAATCGTCAAGAATTCATCCCATTTTCAAAGACTATCTGACACTCATCGTAATAGAAACCCCGAAATAAGTATAAAGAAATTTAACAATAGAAAGTCATCTTTATATAAACAAAATGGTAAATTTACGATTGCACCTTACGACTTTTTAAATTTATTAGTCAGTGACCGGCCTGAGAACATGTGAGCTTATGATATATTGTATTCCTGTGACATCCCTATCGGCGCAATCAAGTGAAAATCTGTTTGCTTTGGCCAAACACATCTAAGACAATGTACAAAGGAAAGAAAAACTGTCAATTCTCGTGAAACGGTGTTGGAATATTTACTCGCATGTTTGACTGCTTGATGATGGCCATACTTTACGTTGCGCTTAATCTAGATGAATATGTATGTGCGAACTCTGAAAAAGACTATTTTCAAAAGTAATTCTTCTTTTTCTGCTTTATTCACTCGTTTAATTGCATAGATAGGCTTCGTTTACATTTAAAACTTCAGTTTACTCAAGTAGGTCGATTTTTAACGTTGTCGTAATCTTAACCTTTCAAAAAAATTAGTATTTATCGACAATGTAATATTAATTTCTAAACCACAATAAGCCTTTTTTTTCCTAACGATCGATTCTTTATTTACTGAAAACTTTGGTGGACGCTGCGTGCGCTGATTTCGCGTAACGGGCCGTAGCTTATGAAATTCATAAGATTTCATGAGTTAGGACAGCTACTGTATTAAGAAAGAACCATAAGCGAATTGAAAACTTTAAAGAAGTGAGAAAAGTAATATTTTTTTGGTAATAAATACTTAATTGTCGTAAAAAGTGGCAAATTCTGTAAACGTATAAAATCTCTGTAAATGCGGTGAATAAATGTATACGGAACTGTCAGATGATAGCTTAAGCATACCATTTTTGCATATTAAGATACCTATTCTTTCGTCCAATTTCTTTATTGATATTCAGGGTATTGAATTACAATTATTTTCAACTCGTCTTTGAAATACCGCTGAATGTTTCAGGATTTTCACTGTTTTCAATCATCGGGCAATAAATCTAGATCCTGTTCTATTTGTTTATCAAAAGCTTCAAAATTAGGTATTTCCTAGAAGCATTTACCGAAGTCATGAGCTTTTGGATATTCCTTCTAATGGAGATGGCCGTTTGCGTCACATTTGTTGATTCACCCAAACATGAAAACTCGTTGCCGAGAAAAATGAGCGTCCAAAACAACAGTCAGCAATTACTATGCCTGAGATCAGTTAAAAGCGTTTTATAATAAATTACCCGTTTAAAAAGCACATTTATTAGATACGTCTGTGACGAATATATGCGTGCTTTACCCTTTTCCAAGATGAAAATTAGGAATTTTTATCGGTTTTGTGACTTCCCTGAAAATGAAAGAACTACCTTCTCGCTTTATATTGGAGCGTTTTTCACATTTGTTTATTTTAATGACCCGTTCTAAGATTGAAAATCCACAAGGAAGTACCCGAATATATACTACGATTTGGCAAAAACTGATAATCTTCTGTCCATTGCTTTTCTAAATTCCACACTAGCGTAAACGGTCTTAATTTTCACCGCCGTAAAAAAATACTGGTAAATAAATTTATTCCTGCGTTTTATGGCAAAAAACATCAGCCATTTGCGCAAAATAATTTCTTAAGCTGAATTCATTTCTTGTTTATGGAAAAGACTGCAATTTCTTACGCTTGCCTGCATCTGATTTTCATTGACCTCAGATCACATTTTTTAATTCCAGAAGAGGTTTATTTGAAACCTTTCATGTTAGCACAAGGCGCAAAAAGGATGGACTTTGCGCTGCGATATTAAATAGCATAGAAAATTTGTTGAATGTCCGGCAACCTCAAATTCACTTAGCAAACTACAATAACACGACCAAATGTAAGCTAAATTACCCACTTGACTTTTGTTCACACATTGCGTAAGTTAGGTTGCCTACTGTACATAATTTTCAAATTGTATACTTGGGAAAGAGTATCTTTGGTCTTAAAATTGTGTTTTAGTTCGAGAATAATTTTGAACCCAACCTGAGGGTTTCCAAACTACAGACTGTCTTTCACCGTACCTGCATCACCATACTGTTGAGCATACGATGGACCTCGTACAAATCGACGGTCGAACCATCGTAGTATCGCTGTAGATGCGCTGTACAAACACGCGAATCGGATCAGGGTGCAACAATCATTGTTGTGTCTGTGCACCACCTAACAAATGTCACATACGTGAGTGTAGTTGCAGGCCTCGGTGCAGGCTCACGTCGCGTCAGCCACTTGCGTCCGATCCGGTCTCCGGTCTTCTTGGCTATCATGACACTGGACTCAGGTGGGTAATGAAGGAGAGAGTGCGGTAGATGTCTCGAAAGTCACCGTCCCTGTGCTCTACACACACACACCACAGTTCGACCTTCGTAGTCCGACGATGTCCACCGTATGCTCCACAGAAGGGTGGTCCAGGAACGGTGACTTGCGCGTAGATAAAGTTCAAGTGATAACAGCCTTGAGCTGCAACTGCCGCACTCTCTCCTCCTCCCCCACCTGAGCCCGGTGTCATAACAGAGTCAAGAAGACCGGAGATGGGAGATGACGCAGGTGGCTGGCGCGGCCGCAGCCGGCCCTGGGCATACCACCACACCTGGCTCAGATCCCACGGAGTGGGAGTGCCATAAAGGCCATTGCAGCCTGACTCTCTGTCCGCCAGTCAGCCACTCCACACAAAACACACATTGGGCTGACCACGCGATTCGAGTTATCCCGTCAGTTGGCAACCTTCGAAGCCACGGCTTTTAGCGCACCGTGATAGTTTAAAGTGCGTAAGATTGTTTATAGTGAGGAAAATGCGCTGAGCTGCCGACCTTACTCTCTCTTCTACCCCTACAATCAGACCACCGTCCGAGCCTGTCAGTTGTCTGGTGCGGAAGTGGGCGCAGCTCCTGGTGACCTCGTCTACGTGTATTACCTACATGACCTAGCCTCCCAAATACAAGCACCAGGATTTCACACAGCAGGGGGTTGAACTGCTCACAGCTCACATGTGTGAGATAGCCAGAGGCCACATTAAGAAGGACGCATTGTAACCTGACTCTCAGTCCGCCAGTTAGCCACTCCACACAAAACACACACTGGGATGACCACGTCGTCGAACTCACTCCCTCGCCCACCCCCACAATTAGACCATCGTCCGAGCCGGTCAGTTGTCTGATGTGGAAGTGGCCGCAGCTGCTGGTGCCCTCGTCTACGCGTTCTACGTACACGACCTGGCCCCCCAAACAAAAGTACCAGGATTTCACACAACAGGGGTGTAAAATCTCACAGCTTACATGTGCGAGATAGCCAGAGGTCACGTTAAGAAGGAGCCATCGCAGCCCGACTCTCAGAACACCAGTCAGCCACTCCAAAAAACACATTGGACTGTTTGCGAGGTCTGAGTGCAATTTTCAGTTGGAAACCTTCCAACCCATGGCGCTTATTTCCCCGTGCTATTCTCAAGCTCAGATCACACATGCAACAGAGGAGCCACGTGGAGGTGGAATCGAGGATCATACTTGCCTCTCCATCAGTTATGCAGACTGAGAGCGTGTTTTTGTGGTGTTGCGTGTGATCATGTGAGGTGGGGAGGCTGATGAGGAGAGATGAAGTGCTGTGGTATAGCTGGTGGTGTTCTACCGCAAGTTTACATGGAGATGCATGTTACCTTATACGCCCATGCGATGAGTGAATGCGCGTTAGCAGTCAAGGCATTGGAGATGGTGGTCTCTGCTGTGAGTTGGTTCTCCAGGCAAAAACAAGGAAGACTGGAATGGCCATTTCTGGCTTTTCGCCGTCATCACGTTATCCTATCTATATCATTAGCTGCCCTGCGGCTGCCGGCAGGGCTCGAGAATGAGTCCCATGGCACATCGGGACGAGTGGTCCTGTAACCGATCGGTGAGTGCCTACTTACCATTATCTATGCATATATATACAATTGCTCCAAATACAACAATAGAAGGTTCAAGTCAAAATCGAACGACAATTGATTCAAAGTTTAGTGTCGTAGGACTCGTGATCTGGGTTGTCACACAGGGAGGCCTTCGTAGCGGGGCTATGTCAGGTGGACTCGTGGGTTGCAAATGGGCCACTATACATGTTGCCAACTGTTCGTAGTTTATATATGGTTATAGCTGAGTATCGGTTAATGAATCCAGTCGACGGAAAACTCCAGTCTGCAGACTTCTCAATGGGGGTCTTGAATCAGCTAATAGTTGGCTTTACCAATTACTCTAGACAACGGTATAGCATGTGGGCCCATTGATGAAACGGTTGCTGGGACTCCTGTAGGCCTTAGACTAAAACTAACCTTAACATTCCACCCTAACCACTTGTATTAGTGTTAGCGTTAGCGTAGTATTAACGTTAACCTAAAACTAACCTTACTATTTCACCCTAACCACTAGTATTAATGTTAGCGTAGTATTAGCGTTGACTTTCTAAGTAGGCTTTGTGTGAGATTTAGGGAATGGGTCAGTTTTAGCGTTCATATTACTGTCAGAGTTATGTTCCTCTTGTCATCTAGCGCCTTCCGCAATCTATTATCGGGTCAACTGTAACGATACATAACTAAATATAATAAATAGGCAGGTTTGGGGTATAACGACCAGGATAACCTGGATACCCTCACCCTAATCTGAACACGGAAGAGCGACACGTCGAGCACAAAAGTCTGGATACCCTCACCCTAATCTGAACACGGAATAGCGAAACGTCGAGCACAAAAGTCGAAAGAAGGCGATAGGTGAGCTTGAGTGCAAAAGACTGCCCCGAGTTCAAAAGTCCTCCAAAGCGTCGGTGTAAAACTTTCAGGATGACCTGTTGGTTTATGCTACTGCCTTTGCTGGACATTGTGTCTTTACGCGCTGTTCTTCTCTGTTCACCGCAGACTACAAAGGGCGCGTGTTGCAATCACTGAGGAAGAGGTGGTGCGGTTGAACGCTGCAGGGCTCCTTGGTCAATCTCCACTCCTACCTGTTCATGACAGCATTGCTAGCTCACCTCCTTCTTCAGTTCCGGATCCCTCCGTGCAAAACACCTCGTGCTTGCGTTCTCCCTCGAACGCGCCGACGGCTAACCTGAGCACTCCTGAGGTTCGTCATCTGCACCTCCCTCTTCCCTATTGTCCGCGCTCTATATTGCGACCGTTTTAAACATATATACTGCTTTCACCTGTATTGTTTTTTCTTGGTTTAGAAAAAGAGGTCTTAGCAGCCACTCACTTTGACGGCAGTATTCACCGGTATTGTGTTCGGGTCCCGTGATTTTTTGCCTTTGCTTCTTCTTTGGTGAATTTCGACAGCAGTAAGACTAGCCATTCTGTCATGAAGCTGCAGCGAATGCAATATTCGGAGGGATGCATTTTTTCGTTTTTCTCACAAAAGCTGTTTAATACGTCACCGACATTCAGTGTGCTCCGAACCCTCTACCCGCCAGTGTGGCTTGAGAATGTAATGCAAGCGACTCTCCGTGGTGTTACACAGGCGAGGCAAGGCAAATTGTCTTCTTCCCGAGCTTGGTGTCTGCCAGTCAGCTTACTCTTCTAAGAATCGCACTCACGGGAACCCAATCTTCTCATCACCCAGTAGTTTAACAGTCACTGGAATGATACCTGAAAGTATACATTTCGAAAACCAACTTCTTCCGACGATGTTTGTCGTCTCGACCCTCAAAATCAGCAAAAGACAGAGGTCACGGTACACTCAACTATAAAGGAATACTATTCTGTTCTGTAGCTATCCTACCTGGCCTACATATTTGGCTAACCTATGTTTAGCAACCAATACTCCTGTGGCTTCGCTTAACGGGCGACGTTTGACCACGTTGCTGGGTGACCTACTGTTTATACTGGTTTAACCAAGCGTTCTCTTACACCGACTATGAATTTTTCGATGGCTTCATTCGTCTCCTCTGAAATCACTATAGCGCTCGGCAACTACAAAATAAGAAAACTAATTTGCAGTCATGTTGGGGTAAGGCTCCCTTTGCGTTTCGGCGAATCTGACCCTTATTAGTATTTGATGTTTTTGATCCATAAGTCAATTGGATGTTAGTTTTTCGTACTGATGTTCGCCCTTTGACGAGCTAATCTATTACTGTGAACAAGAGCAAGATGGTCAGTCATACAGAGTGTAATAATCTCGTAACTTTTGTTGTCTCGTTTGAATTTCAAAGGCATTTGTCGATGGGACTGCCGTTCCAATAAAAAGATAGTCTTAAACAGCTATGCTAAATGCGCACGTATATCTCATTCGAGAGGGGGCAATAGGTGAATGACTGAGAAGCAGATGCGATCACTGGAACAAGAGCTTTATTCGCCTGACCCGTAGATGAATGACTTTTGAATAAAGTGAACATTCGCCAAGCGTACTTGTAGCCGTACAGTCCCATCGCCTTGACACTGTCTTTCACCCGGAACCTAATGGGTGAGGATGAAAGTTTGTGGTAGATGTTGCGCGGTGTGGACCTTGTGATTTCCGACTCTCGAACTGTCCTGTTCACTTGTGCACATGAGCAGTGGCTTCAAAGGACTGACGTCAATTTCGTCACTAATCCCCTAACACGTATGTTCTACGTAGATCATGTGCCCTGCATGCTTACTCAGTTCTGATATTCTACGTATCGTCGCATAGCGTAGGAGGCGCCTACCCTGCACGTTGCCGATGTCCGCCGTCTGTCTCTTGATCGAATCATTCTGTACCTCTAAAACCTGAAAGTCTGAACCGCCCACCCCGCCCCCTCAGTGTGAATTCCTGTTGTGTGCATGTAGATCATGTATGTTGCACGCGTAAACGGGCTCTCTAGTTCCGTCAACCATTCTGCTCGATCCCCGCATCAGACATTTCACCGGCTTGGACAATAGACCAGTTTCTCAAAGATGAAAGAGAGAGGGTTTGACTGTCTCGGCGCATTGGAGACAATCAGACGTGAGTAAAGCTATCACGTTGCGCTAAAGCCGTGGCTTGGAAGGTTGCAACCGATGGACTAACTCGGTCCTCGTCTGGGTACGGAGAGTCAGACTGCAGTAGCATCTTTATGTTTCTTCTGTAGCATTCTCACAACTTTGTGATCCGAACCACCCCCGTCTTTATTTTCGTGAAATTCGGGTCCTGTCTGCGTAGACCACGAGGTGAAATGGGCGCCTAGGTGTGGGTTACCTTCGCACTGACCACTTGCACTCCCCTCCTGTCGCCGGCGTTCATGGCTCTGTCATGATACCGGGTCCAGGTAGGAGAGGAGAGAGTACAGTAAATACTGTGCAGGCCGCCGCTTCTGTGTTCACCCCGCTGTTGAGCGCAAAGTGTACATCTTCGGCGATTACGGTCGAGCTACCACCACCATCATCATCTTGTTTTCTCATATCAGCCTTCACTTTGGTCTATGTTTAGCAGCCCTAATTGCCGGTGGTATTTATGTACTCCCGATATATTTTCTTCCGCAGACCTGCAGTTTTCCTGTGGTGTCTTTAGGTTGGTCCATCTGTCTTGGGGATTTCAAGCTAGATCCGATATATCTGTCTGTTCATTTGCTGCGTGCGTAGACGGGCTGTTTGACTTTATCCGCAACTGCTTCCAAGCCCATTCCCGACCGTCTAGGCATTGTTTTTTCACCGGAGTAAGGTCAGTGGGGTAAGGTACAGATTGCTGTAGAGGCTGCAGGCGGTGGATTTCGTCGCATGCGACCGTCGAACTGTCCTTCTCACTTGTGTACCTGAGCTGTCGCTTAAACACGTTTGACCTATTTTCACTCTGAAAAGGAAGTAGACCTTCATGACCTTTTTCGGGTATATTTTCCAATGAACGCTTCAGTGTGCCTGTTGCTAAGTTAGGTTTTTTTTTAAGGAAAGCTTTGGGCCTCGAATAAACTTTGTCTTCTTCAAGTTGTTGTTTGGTTATCTGATCTCTCAGCAGAGCCATCTCACAAGCATACAGAAATATTCAGGACAGTTTAGAAGACGAAGAGGTGATTGCTGGAACATGGTGTTTATTGGCCCGACGTTTCGGATTCTCTCTCGAACCCATCATCGGAGCCAGTTGTAGAAAATGATATTTGAGACACAAGATGCGCAGTATTTATAGGGCGTGGTTGCCAGGCTACCAGAGTCTTACTGTCGTTGCCTGTCCTCTTGTTCACCTCTGGGGTCGTAGTTGATGCGACTATTGCTGTTTGGTCCGCACCCGAGTCGTTAACGACTCGTTTCTTGTGGCCTTTTCCACTCGATCCTTGGCATTAGAATGGTCGCTGCGGCGTTTCCACTGAAACTATCTGTAACGACGCAGTGTCCATTGAATGAGCACCGTACGCTCATGGTGACAGTTCGACCATCGATTTCGACGAGTTCCACCGTATGCTCCACACCAGGTGGTGTAGGGACGGTGACTTGCGCGTGAATTAGTTTTAAGTGGTAGTAGCCTTGCGCTGCAGCTACCGCACTCTCTCCTCCTCCCCCACCTGAGTCCGGTGTCAAGACAGAGTCAAGAAGACTGGAAATGGGAGAGGGCGCAGGTGGTTGGCGCGGCCGGAGCCGCCCCTAGACGTACAACCACACCTGGCTCGGATCCCACGGAGTGGGAGAGCCATAAAGGCCACATTAAGAAGAAGCCATTGCAGTCTGACTCTCAGTCCGCCAGTCAGCCACTCCACACAGAACACACATTGGGCTGACCACGCGGTCCGAATTATCCCGTCAGTTGGCTACATTCCAGGCCACGGCTTTTAGCGCTTCAGATTGTTTACAGTGAGGAAAATGCGCTGAGCTGTTGACCTCACCCTCTCTCCCATCCCCACAATCAGACCACCATCCGAGCCATTCAGTTGTCTGATGTGGAAGTGGGCGCATTGGCTGACGGGTCGGCGTACCCGTCTTCGCGCGCCACAGCACGACCTGGCCCCCATAACGCACACACTAGGACTGACTACATCAGGGGATATGGAGGAACCATCGCCGTATGACTCCCAGTCCACTGGTCAGCCACTTGACACCCACAGCACATACACTGGACCGACGGCGTGGTCTGGTGTAAGCGTCAGATTGACAGCCTTCCCAAGCCACGGTTTCTAGGAAACCGTGATTTTATCAGGTACATTATGATGATTGTGAGGGTGTTGTCTATGTATTAGTGTAGATGGTGTGCGCTGATGTGGCTTAGCCTCCGGTGGTTTACCGCAGGTTGTCATGGAGGCGCATGTGTCCTAATAGGCATACGTGGTGTGTAAATGTGCGGGAGCAGTGAGGGCAGTGGAGGCGGGCGCGGCGACTGTATGTTGGAGCCCAGGCACTGGTTCACCAGCCTCCGTGCGATGGATTCGCGGGTGACCGATCAGGCCGATGCGTGAGTTGAAGTTGCGGGCGCAGTGTGGGCAGGAGAAATCGGTAGATGCTGGGCGGGGTGTTATTCATGGTAGTGGGGGTGGCAGTGACGGTAAGAATGGCAGGAGCGGAGGGTATGCATTGTGTATCGGTGTTGTCGGCATTGCGGTGAATACTGCTGTCATGGATTCGCATGTGACCGAATAGGCCCATGCAATGAGTAAATACGCGAGGACAGTGACGGCAGTTGACGCGACGATCTCTGCTCTGTGTTGGTGTTCCAGGCACATCCGGTTGGCCTCATAGATTGCTGAACCAGTCTACACCGATCGTCTCCATGCCGGTCTATCCTGCGCGAGGTCCTCCCAGGTAGCCGGGTTGATTTGCTGTTGCTTCAGCAATTTTTCAAAGTGTCCTTGTAGCGTCGTTTTTGACCTCCCTGTCGGCGAGCACCCATAGCGACATCTCCATAGAAAAGTCGTTTGGGTAGTCGCTCGTCGACCATTCTTACTAGATGGCCGCTCCATCGCAGTTGCACTTGCCTCAGCATGGCGTGGATGCTGGAGATTCCGTTCCGCTTCAGGACTTCCGTGTCCGGGATCTTGTCTTGCCATCTCAGCTTCAGTATTCTGCGGAGGCAGCTGAGATGGAAGTGATTCAGCTTCCTGGCTTGGCTCGAGTAGACTGTCCAGGTATCCCCTATATAAAAAGTGTCGTCAAGACGACGGCCTTATACATCTTCAGTTTGGTGTTCAGGTGAATACCGTGGCGATTTCACACGGAGGCCAGCAGCTGCTCAAAGGTCTGACTGGCTTTGGAGATCCGTTGAACAACCTCGTCATCGATTCTCGTGTTGCGTGACAGCGTGCTTCCTAGATAAGTGAAGGGTTTCCACGTTTTGAGTTGAGCACCGTTGCCATTGATTCGGGGAGCGTTGTATTCAGCGCTGGGTGGCGGCTGATGCATGATAACCGTTTTGGCTGTACTGCTTGTTAATCCAAAATTGGCGCAGCCTGCGGCGAAGAGATCCATACTCCTTTGAATGTCCTCCTCCGTCACAGTGTAAAGGGCGCAGTCATCTGCGAAGAGCAAGTCATGGACTGGAGTCGTAGACACGCGCGTTGAAGCCTGCATACGCCGACTGTTGAGAAGGTGTCAGTCAGTTCTGTAGGCGATGCGGATCCCAGGTTGATCATCACGGTAGGCGTCCATCAGCATAGCCAAGAACATGAGACTAAACAGTGTGGGAGCCAATACGCAGCCTTGCTTCACTCGGTTGGTCACTGCGAATGCTTCGGTTGCTGAAATCAAAACAGTGAGCAGGCAAATTTAGCAAAAGAGTATATTACTTACCTGGCGGCCTCTTATCTTGGGGCCTTCGTCGGGGTTGCAGTCGGATCATCATCTGGGAGATGACGAGGTGGTGATCTGTCCAACCAGCGTTGAAGTCACCAAGGACAGTTAACTCTTCCTCTTTTGGCACAGTCGCCAGCAGGGCGTGTAGGTCCTCGTAGAATTTTTCCTTCACCGCATTAGAGCTCATCATTGTGGGAGCGCAGGCGCTGCTGATGACGGCGAACTGGTCTCCCCGAAGAGGCAGGTGGTGGCTCATCAGGCGATTATTGATACCCTGCGGCCGACAAGGCAGACGTCCCACGATGTCGTTCCGGGTGGCAAAGGCGACACCAGCGTCGTGGCGCTCTGCCTTTGGACGGACGCTCCAGAAGAAGGTGTATCCGGCACCCACCTCCTCCAGCTGACCCTGTTCAGAGAATCGGGCCTCGCTCAGGGCAGCAATGTCCGCCTTGTAGCGCGCCAGTTCCCGAGCAACTAGCGCCGTCCTCCATTCCGGCCGAGTGCTCCTAGGATTGTCTTAAAGGGGACGAAAATTCCAGGCAGCTGTTGTTAGTGGACTCACCCGAGCAGCCCGGAGGGTATGGCGAGAGGGATGGGGACGGGGGGTATTGTTGTTTGTTTGAGTTTTACGACCGCATATTTTGCGAGCCGCGGCCGGCTGCAGAAGACGTGATAACCAGCATTTGTTTAGGGCATCTTTTCTAGCCCCTTTCTACGCGAGGAGGCAAGCAGTGCTGTCCTTAAATAGGACTGTTTTGACATCCCAGACGGCTGCTGAACTTCACTATGGGTCGTGGTTTTTTTAGTGGGAGAATGACCCGAGTTAGCCTAGGTTGCCCACTGGGTTGCTGTCGCCCCCACCGTAAAATTTTTTGAGAGGGGGAGGTGGGACGTACCGGGTGTGGAGGCACACACAACACCGGAGACCCTCACCTGGTTTAGCCCGCCGGTCGTGACGGTTGCCCGGGGTGTGGCCGTTGGGAAGAACCCAACTTCGAGGAGCCACAGGTGAGAGTTGGGTACCAGTTAGAGGCGGCCACAGGAGCATTCACCACCTGTACGAGACGAATGGAGCGACCAAATGCAATTTGTGTGGTGCTACCCCTAACTAGTACCCCTACGCTCATAGTACACAACCGCAGTGACCGCCGCGACTTTCATGGCTTCAAACCTCTTTCAGATGGGCGCTCACGATTGTCTTAATGGCGTCATCCATCGGCACGTCAATAAACCTGTTCAGTAAATACTTTGGAACGCCTCTGGCAGCATCGAATTAGTCATATGCTTTTTAATTAACCAATATGCCCGTTTCTTATGATTAATTCAGCATTCATCGCCAGGGCATCCTCTGGGAATATACGAGCCTGCGCATCTAAGCCGTGTAGTCTTGTTCTCAACCTGATTTACCCGCAGTGACCTTGCCTTTTTGAGAAGAGCTATACGTCGTATTCACAATCCATCGCTGTTGTTAGCTCACATTGGCCATTTATTGATGCTGGCTGGTGAAGACGAACTGCTTGCAGCCCTTCAAAACGATGTCGTGTTCGAGTTCTTCCGTGGCATTCGTGTTGCCAGCTAATAAATAGCGTAACTGCAGCTGATTTTCCGTGTTTTACATACCTGGACTTCTATGTCATTACGTAAGTCTATCCATGCACGCGTTTAAAAACAAAACTATAAGATTCTACACGGTCTTTGCTCTTTCAAATTACGTAAAACTACCTTGCGCCTCCCGGGAACCGCTTATATTGTTATGGCGAAAGTTAAGGGCACCGCCTAACCATCGCAATCCCATCGCACAGTCCCATTTAGGAGGAGGGGGATAAGACAGAAGCCTGGTTTCGGTCCGTATCCTCGATGAGTGGCTGATTCTGGGCCTGCGCACGCGTCTAACCAAGTGCGAGGCCGTCATGAGAGCTTAGGGGTCTCGCGGGAGAGTCATTCGGCTTCACCAGTTGCTTGGATGTGTTAAGCGTTTGCGAACGCCCGTCAGGCCGGATGCCTGTATGTTTATTACACCCAGAATTGATCACGGGCCTTCTAGTGTGACGCGTGTGCCCCCTCAACGGGCCGCGTGGTAGATGCGCTGGACCAACACGGAGGCCACATCAGGGCGCAGCAGGGGTTATTCGGGTTGAGCTCCCATAACACGTGTGTGGTGGCACGTGTAGGTGCAGGCTCACTCTGCACCAGCCACTCTTACCATATGCAGCAATCACACTCCGGGGGATCTGATTCAGGCGTGGCGGCACTGTCAGGGGAGGCTCTGGCTGCGCCAGCCACATGCGCCTGACTCCGTCTCTGGTCTTCTTAACTATGTCTTGACACCGGGCGCAGACGGATGAGGGAAGAGGAAGTGTGGTAGCTGCAGTGCATGTCTACTATCACTCGAAACTAATCCATGTTCAAGTCACCCTACCTGCACCACCATGCTGTGAAGCATTCGATGGATATCGTCGAAATCGACGGTCGAACTGCCGTGTGTGCTGGTAGGCAGGCATTGTATGAGCGCTTGCATTGTCTGCAACGTTTTGCAATCCATTTCTCCGAAATGCGATTACTGATTTACTGTCTTTTTCCTCCCAGGTTTCGCTGGATAACCTCGTCTATGGCAAGCGATCGACAGCCCGGAGGATAACGAAGCAGGCCACTGCGTCTGTTTCGGGCACACAAAGTTCTCGTCGCCTGCATACAGCCCCGAACGCAAGTGATTCCACTGAACCCCCTTTCGAAGATGATGGTACCACCAGTGGTGGTCGAACCTCGTCCAATAACGGACCGAACTCTGTGGATACTGTCCCTGTGAAACGCAAGAAGAAGGCTCTTAGCAGTCAACGTCGTATGAACAGACGAGACAGCCAGGTACGTGGTCCTGTACAGTCGGAGCCTATTTAATCTATCTTCGTCTCCTTTCTGCACAAACGCGTCTTCATTAAAAAAAATGAAGTGGGTAATGTGTGCTTTCACACTGTCCTAACGTGCCTTTCCTCGGGCTCCTGATTCCGCTTGACTTACTTATGGGGTTTGGTCAATATGACTAGTTGAAGCACTGTTTTCCCGGATTGAAATTTGAACAAGAAAAATACGACGAAAAATGCAGAATTTACGGAAGTCATCGAAACCTCGTATTCAACTGCATACGGTTATTACGGCCCATTATCAAGCCAAGATAAACTGTCAATTTATTTATAGACCTAAAGGGATGAGGCGTGAAAAACAAATGAAGCATGAACTGTTGGTTTGATATGTGGGTGTATTTATGGTGAGTGGGAATAGGGGGAAACTTACCTTAAGCTGGTTGAGATTTCGGTCAAAAACCTGTCAACCGTGAGGATTAAGACTGCAACTTGCGGGACAGCAGCCAGCCATGCGAGGGCGGGAGAGAGAGCAGGCGTGAGGGCATTGGGTTACGTCCATTATCGGTCCTTACCATGGCAGTGCGAGGTTAATCACGTGATCCGGCTGGTTACATAGCTCTGGTTTTCTTCTTCGTTTTTAGCGGCCTCCGCAAAGCGCACGAGACGCACAGTCGTCGCCCGAAATACGACCTTGCATGCAGCCATTGGGTCTACCTTATTGTGCCCCCTAAACGGGCCACGTGGTAGATGCGTTGGACCAACACGGGGGCCACATCAGGGCTCGGCATGCATTATTCGGGTTGCGCTCCGCTAGCAAATGCCGAACATAGGAGGTGTGGTGGCACGCCTAGGGGCGGCTAGGACTTAGGGGACTCGGCCGCGCCAGCCACCTGCGTCCTCTCCCGCTCCGGTCTTCTTGACTCTGTCTTGACATCGGGTTCAGGTGGGGGAGGATGAGAGATTGCGGTAGCTGCAGCGCAAGGCTAATATCACTTAAAACTATTTCATCCACAAGTCACCGTCCCTGCACCACCTGGTATGGAGTATACGGTGGACCTCGTCGAAATCGACGGTCGAACTATCGTTTTTTGGGTCTGCCTTATGGCCAGTGTCCACCAAGTGCTGTTTAATTGAATTCTTTGTTGTCTTTATTTCCGCCCTTAGCAGCCATTTCAGCATATCTTCAGCTGACTGAGTTGCCAACTGCCTTTTCGTGTGCCTAATGTATTTGCTCAAATTGGCAAAGTTGTGAGCTCCAGGTTGCTACTTTGAAAAATAAGGTGGACTCACCAGAACAATTTTATTTGTATGCTGACGTTTCGGAGAGCTTGGCCGGCTCACCATTGTCAAAACAACTGCAGCTAACCAAACGGAACCGGAAGTGGCCTGTCAGGGCTTACGTTTCGGTCTCGGGCTGATCGATTATTTTGTTGTTCACTACCTCGCTCCCTTTGTTGGACGTTTGACGGGCGGTCTAGTTGCCTGCCTTATGAGTCCTTCCCTTGCGTCATTACGTACGCGAATCTCAGGTCAAGGCATTACTCAAAGCCGCACAGACGGAACCCGAGAGCGAACGCACCCGACAAAGAAAAAGAGCCAACGAACCGAACAACACCGACAGAGGGCACAATCGCCCCCTCCTCCATCGAGGGAATGTCCGGGGCACGCGGTGTGACTGCCCGCCAAACATCCACCAAAGGGCCGAGGTAGCGATCAACCAAAATCGATCAGTCGGAGACCAACAAATAGGCCATGGTATGCCATTTCCGGTTCCGTTCGGTTATCTGCGGTTGGTTTGACAATGGTGAGCCGACCAAACTCCGAAACGTCAGCATACGCATTAAATTGTTCCGTTAAGCCCTTAATGTGTTTGCATTCGCAACTACCTATGAATTCACAAATGCAATTCGATATGGCGTGCATAGGCAGAATGTGTTTGGTTGATCTAACTGTAATATCCATTTTGGTGCTTATAAACGACAATTTACAGGCGGCGTACGACTGTTCAATCGTGCATCGAAGCCGTCTATTGACTACATTTGACACATTATCCCCCTTGAAGGCGAGATAGATGCTAACCGGCTTTCTTGGCACGGATATTTCGGCAGGCCTTTCTTACTGGGATGGCGATATTTATCGATGAATTTCTTCGGATACCTGTTTCCAAGAGACACGCTCCTCAGGAAAACGATCTCGTCATCGATCGTCTCGAAGGCACAGATTCTGGTGGCATCAAACCAAATTTCGTATTCTTTGAGTTGAAACGAAACTGGAGTGGTTTTTCTACAGATGGACCTCTGAATGGAACCATCCAGGGCTCGATCGTAAATGTGATCTTTAACGTTCATGACCTCCAGTAGTAATTTTCCATCACTGAGGCTGTTGACTATGGCGAAATTTCATCCCCATATCGTCTCTAGAATACGATTTGCGAAATTCTCTGACTTCGTTAAATTCTGCCTATTTCGTCGTTTTTGCCTTGATCAAATAGAACCAGTGTTCCTGCTGTTTTCATTGTTGCTGGTGGTGGTGATGATGATGGTGCCGACGCTGTTAATCTGCTTGACAAATACATCCCTCTCGACGTCACCGGCCCTCGGGAATTCCAACCAGCGATAACGATCCGTAGCCACTCGGTTTTCAAAAAACCACTCCAAATCATGACTCTCATCGATCGATGGTTGCCCACGCAAAGGCCTGTGGGTGGCATGGTTGGCTGTAGTAATAAAATTCTCCCCTCCCTTTCGTGATGTCATTTTCAGGTTGAAATGTTGTGCCGTGTGCCGGATGAGACCTTACTGGATGACGGGTAACACATTCACCGTGACGTGATGCCGCTACGCCTTGCGACGTTTTCATCGCTGATGGAATTGTCATTTAGCGCGCCCAACCACGTCTTGAGATACTAATGCTATATGGTCCGGTATTCGTTTTTTCCAGATCTGAGATCCGGCTTATTTCGCAGCGGACAGCTATTTATCACCTGTGTCGCGCTCACAGTGGGATCCCGTATTGTTTGGGTCGCCTGTCATCCTGGCGTGACGCGTCTGTGCTTGTCTGATAGGACCAGTATAGCTGATGACCCGCTCATATTCACTTCATGGTCTGCGATTGGCAGCTACAGACCTAACTCGTGTTATTGATTCTGCTCTAGCGGAATGGTAGTTATAACGGGGGTCCTGCGCCCTGTGTTCTCATCAGACACGGTAATTATTCCTTCAACCGCACCACTGGCCTCATTGGGCGAATGCTGTTGGCTGTAGTCTAGTTACCCTGACCATCTCTTTTGGTGTAATGTTCGTTTTTCTTTGATACACAGCCTAGCACTCGCAGCCGTAGTGTCTAAGTTCTCCTACATTTTCTACAAAACTCGCGTTGTTTCTGATTGACATATCAAGACGGGCCTATGGACGCATAACTGCAATAAAGGCCAGCCACCAATCGTTCGGTTTATGAACATATCCAGTCCCATCGTATTAGTAGTGGAAAATGATCTTGTCGTTGGCAGGGGGGACTTACACAATATTACTTTCGTGACACCCCTTACACGAAGTTTCTGTTTCGCTAGCTACTCTGGCACAACCTTGACCTCTGAGAATTGAGTGTACTGCATCTCTAGCTCTCGTGCCTAGCTTGATGGTTGTTTAATATTGCTGGCAAAGACTAGGGAGACTGGAATGGCCATTTATAGCCGTCATCAGCCATTCGTACCCAACACCACCCGAGGATCGAGGATCCCGATCTAAACCGGCAAGACAACGATCCCGTGGCGCAGAGGGTTAGAGCGTTGGACTTCTGATCAAGGGGTCGCGGGTTCGATCCTCAGGTGGTGCACCACCTGGGGTTAAGTATGGCCGACGACGGCTAATAAGCCAGAAATGGCCATAGCAGTCAGACATATTCATCTGCCTATTCTACTACGATTCGCTTTGCGGCTGCTGGTGGGGTTCGGGAGTGAGCCTCAGGGCAGAACAGGACGAGTGAGTTCCGTTTGCGTTCATCAATGAATGCATGATGGTTGTGTTAGTTTCATCAGAGGCGTGTCGCCTGCCTTAAATGTCCACATCCACTTTTTGTGATCCCTTCACACCCGCTCTTTTCCTTTTCCGGGCATAGCTACTGGCCTTTCGTAGGCGGGCCGTCGCCTCTGCCTCGATGCCACACAGGGTCCGCGCTTCACAGAGAGTTGGTCGGGCTGCTCGACGTCAGCTGGTTGCCGCCAGCGTCACCCGCCAACCCCTTTCGGCCCCAGCAGCCGAAAGGGAGACCGTGGGCTCGCTACCCTCCGAGCCCAAGCGACAGAGGCTTCTCGACTTATCTGACCGTTTTGAGACGCCCAGGCATCCGCTGGGTCCAGTGTCAGGTTCTGACGTTGCCGCAGCTCATCAGACAACCCTTCTCGTACCTGATAGTGAAGACACAGAATTTACGCAACCCATGACTGACGGCTCCTGTCTGACAGACCTGCCGTCGATCCAGAACAAGCGAAGTAACTTTGTAGATGTGGAATTTTTTGCTTATTTCATTTTTTTAACCTGTCGTGATTGACCCTAAAATGTGTTGTTTTTAGCCTACCATTATCCGTTTACTGCATCACCTACGCTTATGAGTAAACTGATTTAAATAGTATTGTTTTTTTTCAATATTCACATGCACAGGTCGTCTCACCCGGACTACCCCTCGAAGAACAGCAGTGCCCTCCATTAGCGAGTTGACGCGCCTTTGCCGGAAGTACAACATCCCACCTCCTGCATCCGACCTCTTTTCCTCCTGGGCAGTCGTCCTCACCTCGGGTGTTTCACAGTCTGGTCCCACTGATCGTAGCAGTCTGCAGCTCTCCTCTACGGCCATATCCACACAACATCCTGGTAGGAGGGGGGCACTGACTTTGTTTTACTACCCAGCAGTGATACTGATCCAGTCAATCTCCCCTGGCGTCCACTCTGAATCGTTGCTCTCTTAACCAGCATGTTTTTTTATTGGGGGGGGGTATAACAGTTTTTTTGGACCTACGACTACTTCTCTCCTCTCCTTTCCCTCGCACTTTCTTTCACATTATTAAGAGAAAGTCATGGCGATTGGAAGTAGGCTCGGGCGTGTGGGGTGGCTGAGTTAAACAGCCCATCTACGCCAGCCACGCATGACCTGATCCCCTCTTCATGTGCCAGGTTACACTCCGGGTGGTCTGGAATCTCGTGTGAGCCATTTCATGCAATCTTGACTTCGGCCGTTCTACTTGGTCAGGCTGTTTGTACATGGAAGGGGTGGATAGCGTGAGGTAGCTGCAGTTCAGATTAGATTGTCATTTCCCTCGCTATCATGGCTCGTTTACCACTCGAGCCTAGAGGGTTACCGACCAGTCGTCTACATGCGTACCTCGAGGCTGCAATGGTTCATTCTCGATCACAGTAACAGTGTTGTCTCATGAAATGTTAATGGAAATTCCAAAATCTGCTTACGATTAGATGAGATTTCTTAGGTTGGGTTGTAATATTAACCATCGTGCAGCGTAATCCGAAGATATTTTAGTCGCGTCATGGTGCCGGCTTTTGAACGAGCTTCTTTACGGCGTAGCAGACTAGTACTAATATTACTACTATTATTATTACTACTTCTACTACCACTACTATTAGTATTACTACTTCTACTACTACTGTTATTATTATTACTAATACTACTTCTATTACTACTCCTACTACTACTATTTAAGTAGGAATGTATTGTCCATTTATTTGAGATTCCCCGTATACATTTAACTGCATTTTACGGAAAACACTCAAAATCTTCTGTTGTACTTATTTGATAGAAAATTCCGTCTTTTTCAAATCTGACTATTATGAAAGGCTTTCCTTTTGTTTTAAAAGTTTCTAATTATGAGATTTTTGGGACCGTAACGTGTTCATTCATAACCCATCGTAGATGTCTCTATTATTTCCCCTTGTAAGGTCCAATATCTATCGCAAAATTTTATGAGCGCTTTAGAAAGGTATGGTATTTCTTACACGGAAAATATAAGGATTGAAGTTTTGAAACATCAAACAGAAGTGTAACATCAGGAGGGGTTCAAAGTTATTCAGGAATTCGAAAGATTTTTAAACCGAAATTTGCTCCATCTTCCAGTAAACTTTGCAAAAGTCTTGGTTCAATGGTAGAGCATTAAGAGTTGTTACGTAGACAGGAACCACAATGGAGTCGCGGCTCCAAGGTGAAAAGAGCACGTGATGACGCACGCCGAAACAGTCCAAGAACGACGTGGGACACCGGGCAGCTACTCCGTGTGCGCTGTTGCACGCAGTACGCGTGAAGCTTTCGTGTACGCCTGCGGCCCAAACTTTCGAGATATTTCCGCGAGGAGATTCCAGCGTGGGAAGTAAGCAATCATCGTTAGGTACGTCGTTGGCCAAAAGTTTCCAGAACGCTATCTGTGATTAGAACGCCATTGGGTGGAACGTTCGAGAACGCCGAGAACTCAAATAAATAAGCGAGAGTTTATGAGCTAGAGATCCGCTGTTTCGTGCCGTTTTAGAATAAAGCAGTTTCTCCAGAAACTCGCTTTGCCTTCTCCTCTATCACACCTGTCGGGATAGAACAGGTGTCAATACTTAAAGATCTCTGGTTGGAATCTCAGGTGTTCCACACCTGCGATTGTTTATGACCGGCTGATGACAACTAACAAGCCAGAAATTGTCATTCTGGTCTCTCGCCTTTGTCGGTACCAACTGATTGGTCTATAAACGTACTGCCTCGTGCGCTCACGCTTACTATGTAGGACTTGCCGTGTCTTTGTTTTTTTTAGAGGCTGCTTTCGCCGACAGAACCTTCCTCAGCCTCCTTATCACAACTAGCGGTGGTAGACTCATCGACAGTATTGAAGCCGGCCGGCTGTCCTGTAGTGGTTGCCTTCTTGAGGAGGATGCCGCCGACACTGGATTTGCTGGTTGCGCAACTGACGCAGAAGTGTCTACTAGACGTGTGGCGCTCGTGGCACCCACCCATATGCGCACCCTGAAATATCTACAGGCACTAAGCACCCTGGGTCGCGTTCCCCTCCTCGAGCCCACTTGGATTTTAGACGCCTGTCGCTTGGCGGCCGGCCGGCGACCGCTTACCGCTGCGGCTGCCCTACTTGCAAAGGATGTGCCGGCTAAGGTCTGCGACTTGCCGATGCATCTTTTGAGGCTCAACCGTCAGGCCTATGAGCTCAGCCGCGGGTTGGATCGTCTTTCGAATCAAGTTATTCCTGCGTATGTTATGTTGGTCCGATATTTGGTAGTTCATTCTTCGTAGTGAATAATGTTCGTCTTCTGCTGATTCTCTTTTCCAATCTGAGTGATGGGCGATGTGTTTTAGCAATTAGTGAGTGGTCTATTAGGATTTGAACAGTAAACCCCATCTTAGCCGTAATTGTATACTACGGTTATGGACATTTTGGAATGTTGTTGAGGCTATTGAACGAAAAACGACTGCTACATTAGGGTTGGTGCCCAAGTACATGTGGAGCAGGTAAAACTTATCCAAACGTATGGTAGATCTTGAAGCAAGATAGGTTTAAGTTGGATTTATGGTGCGTGGAGCCGGGTTTTATAGCAACTAAACCTAGCGCACCATCTAATCTACGCCACGTGTGATTGACAGCCATCGCAGGTTTTTGCACTGCCTTGTGCTGAAACTATGGGGTGTTAGGAACTGTGTTAGTACAATTGTTCCAGCCCTAAAAATACGTTTGCAATGCTAGAATGGCTGATTTTCGTTTTCAGCAGGGATTCGCAGTCTGTAGTCAACTTTTTTAGGCGAGTGCTGTGTCTCGCCTTACTGTGTATGCTACTATGACGGTGCTTTTAAGGACAACCAACGTCGTTGGCAATCGAAGGCGTCAGTAAGTTCTGGATATCAGGAAACCCCGTCTTGCCATCACCCGAGTGAAAGGGGAACGTTGTACTTGTCCTGTATAGAGAGGGTCTGTCTTGGAAGCAGTATAATTTCGTCGAAAATTTTTTCTTCTTTTGGGTTTAAGTCTTCGCAACCATAATTGTCAGATCCACCTCTAAAATTTACGTCTTTTACGTTATAGTAGGTATTATTTAGGAGTATAAATTATTTTGTTGGCCTATGGGAGAAATACGAACTCACCTTTGTCACTTTTTCGTCTCGAGACAGAGTTGAAACGCGGACCTCTTGAATTCGCGTCAAGTACTCTGTCACCTTAACTAGCAGTAACTATCATCGGCTGAGGTCCACTGCAGGGTCAGGAGTAGCCTTTTCAGTTGGCATCTTTCAAAAGAAATTACTACGGACTGACTGGTTCAATCATTTACCCGATTTCCATTAACAATTCAATTACGTATTGGTGTTATTTTAGTACACCAAATGCGCTTTCACAATACAAATTTGAGTATTATTTTTGAAGTATAGATGCGTACTCACTGATTAGAATAGACTTGTAACACGAGGTATATTTTTGGGAATTTATTTGAACCACGCCTCGATTAAGAACGGTGTAATAGTGAAACGGAATCATCTTCCGTATCCTACAGAGTGGTAAAGCTAATTTCTTTTTCCCATGCCAGGCAATAAATTTTCTACGACAAATGTTGATTTTGAACTACACGTACATGCTCCTTCATGCTGGATTCGGTCACCATTTGAATTTGCTGTTTTAAAAAGTAGCTACCCGACTGTTAGAGGCAGTAAGTTATTTCAATCTTATTCCCCGTATATCCTTGCTAACGTTACTACGGAAAACTGGTTAGGAGATTGAAAATTTGCAATACTTTAGACGTAATTAAATGAGTAGTCTAGCGGATGACAAAAAACGCGTACTTGCCAGTTTAAAAGCGAACGACTATACTAAAACCGAGAATACGATGAAATAAAGTTTGCTACTACCAATACGTTAGTAGCAATTAGAAAGGAATTATTACATTTGTGTACTGAATGTCACCAAAATTTCCATAACGTTTTCATTCACTTTTCGTAGTTTCTCAATCCTTTTAACATCATCATTATTACGCTGCTGAAGAAGTCTGTTTTCCATATTGTTACTCTTTAGGAGCGTCGTGCCCGCCCTTTACCTGGGGACACCTGATGGTCCGCGCCTGGAGAGCCTTTTCACAAGGTCCGGTCTGGTGGGCAGCGTGGTGGCCATTGTCACTGACGACGCCCGTAACTTCGGCCAGGGTTGGGCCTCTATCCTGAGCCTGACCAACACCTACGAGAACGGTGAGGGTCGCCGGGTTATGTCGCCACCGCCGCCTGTCCTCTCGTCTACTCACGCTCTCGACTGGCTAACCGTGTGGAAACGCACCTCCAAATCCAATTTCGAGGACTGCTCCTCCTCAGTTGACATCAAACAGATTGTCTTCCTCGATGTGGACAGGGTAAGAGGATATTTTTTGCTGCTGCCGCTGCATCTACTGACCCAGCATTAATACCCTCATTTTGCACTGTTATTGCCTCATTCAGCTCTGGCTAAAGACGCTCTCTAATGGTAGATTAGTCAGAAATCTGTATTATTCTCACGCCGTTTCCGTAAGTTGTTGTGACTGCCTAGTTTTTTTTTATTTAGTGTGTCTATATATGGTTTATTGGAGGAAAATTGTCTAAAGTTGCTCTTACTGTCGTACGTTGAGCAGTGCTCTTCCTTTTGACTTTTTCGACTGAACTTCAAAAAAGTATATTTAAGGAGCCTATCGAATTACCGATCGACTGTCCGAATTTTAGGTGAGAGAGGAATCCGTTTCTTTCTGATACTAGTCACTTAACAGAATGCTCTTTATCTAAATTGTCAGATTTCTTCTGCGCCCGAATGTCATGTGCCTCGGGTTGTTTACTCTTGTTTTTCAGTTGTCCGCGGCCTTGGTGTCAGAAATCGGCAGCCTCGATTCACACTCGTAAACAAAGAGTTCCTCATCCATTCTCTCATCCATGGACGGCTGTTAGAACTCACCAGCGGTCTCGCGTTGTCTTAAGTACCGAATGTGTGCCTACTCTTCCTAAAAGCAATTTTTTACACGTTTCCCTTAGCTAATCTGTTTATATTTATTGTGTTTGTATTCTGGCGTCTCGGTGTATTGACCTTTTCGGTCTTGTTTGTTGAATATTGCGAGTTAATTTGAAATTATTTTTACCACCTGGACTCCTGGTCCTATAAACTTCAGTGTTTCGAATGCTCGGTGAAAAACAAAATTAAGGCAAGACTGCAATACCTGACCCAATTCAGGTAACAAAGGTTCCGTCAGCGTGTATAACGTGACCGTATAACATGGATACCTAGCCATTACTCTATTGACTGTGCTCTTTAGGGTTAGCATTCGTTGCCTGGGTTAGTAGGGTCAGACACTATATTTCGTTGGCCGTCGGAGGACCGAATTATAGGGTCGACTGGCAACTTTCGAGACGTCGACTATTAAGGTGCAACATAAGTTTTAAAACGCATCAGTTTTACTGAGACTGCGCAAGGCCGGCCTCACTCTTGCTTATGTCGAGTGTCCGCGAAAAATGGGTCAGGTCAGTTAGGAATGTGGTCGCATTTACTGATCGGCGTGACATAAAGCTATCGGATCTCGCAAGCCGCACGTATTGGTGCAAGAAGCTAATGTACAATCCTACTAACCCACCAACTTTAACCCTAGCGAAAAAATGGGTAGGATTAGGTCGGCGCTCTCATTTTCTTCATTTAGCCCCATCCGTAAAACCCTTAATATCAACGATCCCGTATTACCCGCTGACGTATACTCTGTTCCCTGAATTGGATCGCATATAGCGATCTTTCAAAACTTAACATAAACAGAAACCAACTCTTATACCCTAGGGAACACACGCAGTCCGAAAACGTCAGGCTACTAAATATTCTACTTTCTTAGCCGTCCTAATTTTGTAAAGTTATTTAAATATGTGTTATTTATGCTATTCTGATAGTCTTCTTCAGATAGAATTTTCATAATCTTTTAAGCTAGATAACTGGGACCTACAGTGATCAGTGTTCCAGTACCGCTCTTATCTGCGATCCTCGACGACACTTTACTCTGTTTTGTTCCCTTCCGTTCATGCTATTTCGTCAAGTGAGGGTCGGTGATTTGGAGCAATGTGTCAAAGATTATCCACCAAAGTATGTTTATCAGAATTAAGAGTCATCTTACTGCAAAGCAATTCTTTCCGTTTGGTAATTTGGGGGTTGCGCTTTTGCCAAAATGGATATTTTTGCAAATAGTGGGGTCTCGAATGATCCTAAGAAACTTCAGACTGAATTCTCCAGAGCCCATGGCAAAACAGGGGACTTGTTTTCGGTGGGCGGATTCACAGACGTCGGCGTTTCCGTCGTACAATTGATTTGAGGAGAATTTCACCCTGCTTACTTCTAAAGCCTTAATAAAAGGTGTTAGCACCGCTTGG
The DNA here is from genome assembly GCA_017591395.1 of Schistocephalus solidus. Classification (NCBI taxonomy): domain Eukaryota; kingdom Metazoa; phylum Platyhelminthes; class Cestoda; order Diphyllobothriidea; family Diphyllobothriidae; genus Schistocephalus; species Schistocephalus solidus. The sequence continues at coordinate 33,748 of WEDG01001411.1, read as the reverse complement.
CCATCAACGAAAAATCCCTGTAATTTAAAAGACAGAAAATGTTCAGTCCATTTCAGTAGTCTGCCTTACATCCCTATTTCCATAGTTTTTTAAAGAAGTTGGTGATATAAACTGCTCGTCTGCGGTATTTGTCTATTTCACTCACGAGGCAAAAACGTTCATTGAGTTAGCTAGGCTGAGTTTCGCAAAATATGCTTTCTTCCAGATACTCCATGAGCATCTTTGTTAAATCTAACTGGACAGTAATTTCCGGAATGTATCCACGATCAACCTTTATAGAGTGGAGGTATGGGTGCACTTTTTCATTCTTCCGTAAGTTCGCCTTTTTCGGCAGCCTTCTGAAATAGAGTATATGATGCCTCGTCCAGTTCACTTAAAACTTCTCGAAGTGCACATGCAGTCATTTGGTCCTGGCCAGATGATTTGACAGGATTTGGTCCGAGCATTTCCAAGTAAAATTTCATTTCATCTGCAGAGGGAGGCGAAGGGGAGACTTTAAGAAACGCATTGAAGAGAGGAAGAAATTGTAGACTCTCAGGTGAAGACTGACCGAATTAAATAAGACAGTATTGATACTTTATCTCAATCATTAGTTCCTAGTGCTTCGTCTGGAGACCCAAATGTGAGAATGGCATACCAAACAGCATCGGTTTTGCTGTTTCTTACCCACACCACCCCCTCATTAACTAGTGGCTTGTCCATGTCAAGCTGACGTCGACGTAGATTGACCGCCGTGGCTGACAAATTTAAACGGCCTGTCTGCCGGTGTTGCACGGAGCATCTGTGGACACGGGTCTTGTCGCTTGTGCATCACATAGGTTTTTTTGCAAAGGTCATGACCTTTCTTCTGTAGTGTCACGAACTGTACGTATTGTTCGGGTTCTGTCTGCGTATCTGTGAAACTAATCGGGCTATTTCCGATTTTTCCAATGGGACACCTCTAGAGTTGAGGTTGTTCCATTCTGAGATTAGTTCGTTTGCTATAATCATATCGGTATTTAATCGGTCCAATAATGCACTTCGCAAATTACTTAAGCTCCTCTAGATTGTGAGTGTTGGTGCTATTGCCGTCGCAGCCTCATTGTCCCGATGAACAGTCCGTGGTAGACCTACAGGTTGCATTAACCACTTAGACATCACGCCAGACACGCGTTGGGGTGAGACCGTTACTCCACAGAAACAGTTCTATATTCGTACCATTCATTTCCAAACTTTAAGACGGAGGAATATGTTCATAGGGAGGGTGTTTTCTGTGCAGGACTCTAAAGAAGGCGCTTTTTGCTGCAGCTGCTGTCCAAGTCATCAAGACACACTGACTTTTATTTAGAGTGATTTCCTTCCTATACGAACGTTGGAGTCAACAGGGACAAACTTATTATCAGCCATCAACAGAGCTCATAGGCGTGTGTGCACTTCGTCGTCTTATGTGTCATTTATGACGCTAGTATTTGTCTCTGCGAGACGTAAACCCTCAAGCGGGCGGCAAGTTTGTCATGTAACATAAAACTTTTATGATACGAAACGGCCGATGATTCTCTGTGTTAAGCCGACAAGACGTCTAATGATCTCATTCCCGATAATTTGGACGGCTTCGAGGCATCTTCACCCTGCCTTTGACCGTTTATCGGAATGTGTATCTGGCGCCCACCTCTTCTAATTGTCCTTTTGCAGGGGAACGAATCTCATTGAGACCAAATGTCCCCACTATATAGCCTGCCAGTCCCCGGGGAACTGGTGCTCTCCTCCACTCTTTTAGTTTGCCGCTAGAGTTTTGTAAAGCAAATTCAGTTGGATTAAGAACCGACGGAAAGATAAAATGAGGAAGCTGCGAACCGAACTGAAGGGGATGTCCGATCAGGGAGAAAAATAACTCCAAACAAAGGACGGGCAAGAGTTATTTCTTGTGGCAGACACCTTATATCATCAAAGCTGTTCCTCATCGAGATGACGGACGTAAATACGAAGTACCTAAGTATGCAGAGCTCGTATAACAAAAGGAACGCCTCCAGAACTCGGTTGAGTACCACACTCAGACATCAACCTTGGCGTGATGGAAAACATTTCGTCTCGGTCAGCACTGGCATTGAATTCCACGAAATGACCAGTCGTATATGTAAAGCAGATACCCAGTCTAAAATGAGATGTTTGTATACTAATACTAAGTCTCCTTTCAAAAATAGACGAACTTATGACGCTAGTCTCAGACCGAAACCTCGATGCGGTTGCCATCACGCAAAGGTGGCTCAAAACTGAAATCGCGGATACCGAGGTCTCGATAGAGGGATACCAGTTCTTTTGCAGAGACCGTGAAAATAGACAGGGAGGTGGAGTGACTGTATACGTAAGGACAGAAATCTCCGCAGCCGAACGAGCGCACACTCTTCCTTGAAATAGAATTTCTCTGGATAAAGGTAAAAAAAGAGTTGTTCACAAAACCTACAATTATTTGACGGTCTGCAGACCAATCATTACGAGTGCAGCTGCTGAGTACCTCCTTCAATTGGTCAAGGAAGTAGCAAGTCACCTGGAGGTTCTTGTTGCTGCAAATTTCAACACACCTGCAATAGACTGGGTAAATCTGACAGATGACGGTGCGTCAACGTTCTTCGGCCGCAAACTAATGGGTCTAACTCTCAACCAACCTCTGGCACAGACTGTTAACTGACCAGTGAGAGAGCCAGTGTCTGGACCTAGTATTTACGCAGTGTATTCCAATGCACCTCTCGGTAAGAATCGCCATACTTAAATGATGCGGGATACTTCAATTTTTTTTCAGCGCTAGTAGAGCACGGAATGAAAACGAAACATATGGAAGTCTGATTTTAAGTCGACGAAAACCAAACCTATGCCCGTGAATTGGGACTGTTCGCTCAAAAGGAATCCAGAGGATGACTGCAGATCGTTTATAAGACGATTTCATTAGATCTGATTGAGCGCTGTTGTCTAGTGAAGGTGCTAATATGACTAGTCGCCCTATCTGATTAACAAGAGTACTTAACATGCAGTTCAAGAAAAAAAATTTGAGGTTCTCAGGGAAAATGGGTCACCAGAATGCCTTGAGTAATTTTGTCGCAAATAAAATGCGGTGAAAAAATTGATCCGTCAGATATGGAAGAACTATGAATCTACAACTATCCAGCAGGTTGAAAATAAACTCAAAATTTTATTCCACTATATTAATAGTTATCTAAAAAAACGAGGACCCAATTAAAGTACTTATGGATGGGAATGGTTTAGGTGTCGTTGAACTTGAATCGGTTATTTGCTTCGGTATTCACTAGAAAAACTGAGCTTCAGCTGGACCCTATTAACGATGTTGTTTTAAACGGCAGTCCAGTGTTTGAATATATACTCATCCAGCATCTGTCGGTGAACGAGAGCTGCAAAACCCAATGAAGCAAAGCTATCTGTTTCGGACATTATATTGGCAAAGTTCTTGCGAGACTAGGGGAGATAACTCTCCAAATCACTAGTGCATATCTTCGATTCGTCATATCGAAGCCGGGAGACTGCCATCGAAATGGAAGGCAGTTAATCCATACCCAATATGCGTGAACTGTATCTCTCATGCAAATGGATATCTAGTTTATACTTGAATGCGGCTGTCCTATCCGCCATGATAATGTCCTCGGGAACTCCGTTCCAGGAACAGAGGACTTGCTGCTAAAATGAGTATTTTCGACATTTTGGTTAAATAACATAGTTATAAACTTTCACTGTTGCCATATTTTGTGCATTTAACAAGGTACACATGTTTCAGTTTACTAAATTTCAGTGTAATAAATAGAAATAGGCTTGCACCTTTGAACTCCCTATTTGTTACATCAAAATCGCAAGACTTAGTAGCAATGAAAAGCAGTTAGTGTCAAGTGAAGGTAGGCAGATTAATGTAGTACCCTGGTATTTTAAACGATAAGTAGTCACACAGTCTTTGAGGTACTGCAACATGTATATGTCAAGCCGTTAGGTTGGGATATTACAGTCGCCTCAGGTAGGTTATTCTATGGGTCCAAGACACGGTTGGAGAAAAAAACATTCCTCGCATGCAATCTGCCTTCGGGCACACGTAGCTTGAATGGATGATCTCGGAGATAAGTCGTAATTGCAAGTTGGAAAATGCATCACACGACAGTTCGATCGTTGATTTCGACGAGGTCCACCGTATGCTCCACACCAGGTGGTGTAGGGATGGTGAATTGCGCTGCAGCTACCGCACTCTCTCCTCCCCCACCTGAGACCGGTGTCAAGGCAGAGTCAAGAAGACCGGAGATGGGAGAGGGCGCAGGTGGCTGGCGCGGCCGGAACCGCCCCTGGGTGTACCACCACACCTGGCTCGGATCCCACGGGATGGGAGTGCCATAAAGGCCACATTAAGAAGGAGCCATTGCAGCTGACTCTCAGCTACTCCACACAAAACACATTTGGCTGAACATGCGGTCCGAGTTATCCCGTCAGTTGGCAACCTTCCAAGCCACGGCTTTTAGCGCACCGTGATAGTTTGAAGCGCGTCAGATTGTTTATAGTGAGGAAAATGCGCTGAGCTGTCCACCTCACTCTCTCCCCAAACCCCACAAACAGACCACCGTCCGAGCCAGTCAAATGTCTGATGTGGGAGTGGGCACATTGGCTGATGGGTCGGCGTACCCGTCTTCGCGCGTCACAGCACGACCTGGCCCCATACCGCACACACTAGGATTTACATACTCAGGGGATATTGAAGAGCCATCGCGGTCCGACTCCCAGTCCACTGGTCAGCCACTCGACACACATCACATACACTGGACCGGCGGCGTCGTCTGGTGTCAGTGTCAGATTGGCAGTCTTTCAAGCCCCGGTGTCTTGGACACCGTGATTTTATCAGGTACATTATGATGATTGTGAGGGTGTTGTATATGTATTAGTGTAAATAGTGTTCGCTGATGTTGCTAAGCCTCTGGTGGTTTACCGCAGGTTGTCGTGGAGACGCATGTGTTCTAATAAGCCCATGCGGTGTGTAAATGTGCGGGAGCAGTGAGGGCAGTGGAGGCGGGCGTGGCGACTGTATGTCGGAGTCCCAAGCACTGGTTTACCAGCCTCCGTGCGATAGATTCGCAGGTGACCGACCAGGCCGATGCGTGAGTTGAAGTTGCGGGCGCAGTGTGGGCATGAGAAATCGGTAGAGGCTGGGGGGATGTCATTCATGGTAGTGGGGTCGGCAGTGGCGGTAAGAAGGGCAGGAGCGGAGGGTATACATTGTGTATCGGTGTTGTCGGCATTGCGGTGAATTCCACTGTCTTGGATGCGCATGTGACCGAATACGCCCATGCGGTGTGTGAATGTGCGAAGACGGTGGAGGTGGCGATCTCTGCTGTGTGTTGTTTCTCCAGCCACTGGTTCACTTGTCTCTGTATGATGGATTCGCAAGTGACCGACCAGTTCGATGCGTGAGGTGAATGTGCGGTCGCATTGAGGACAGTTTAGGAGAGAGTCCCCATCGCTGATGGTGGTGGTGGTATTGAAGGTGAAGGCGGTGGTGGAAGTTACAGGTGATGAGATGTGATGTGATGCCAGGAGTGAGGGTGGGGGGATTCAGCTTCCTGGCTTGGTTCGAGTAGACGGTCCAGGTCTCCGCTCTGTAAAGAAGTTTCGTCAGGACGTCGGCCTTGTCCATCTTCAGTTTGGTGTTATGGTAAATACTATGGCGATTCCACACAGAGGCCTGCAGCCGGCCGAAGGTCTGACTAGCTTTTGAAATCCATTGGGCAACCTCGTCGTCGCTTCTCGTGTTGCGTGACAGCGTGCTTCACAGATAAGCAAAGGTTTCCGCATTTTTTAGTTGAGCGCCGTTGACATTGATTCGGGGAGCATTGTATTCCGTGCTGGGTGTTGGCTGTTGTATGACAACCGTTTTGGCTGTACTGATTGATAATCAAAAATCGGCGCAGCCTGTGGCAAAGAGGTCCATACTCCTTTGCATGTCCTCCTCCATCGCGGTGTTATGTGCGCAGTCGTCCGCGAAGTGCAAGTCATGGACTGTGGTCGTAGACATATGCGTTGAAGCTTGCATACACCAACTGTTGAGAAGGTCTCTGTCAGTTACTTTAGGCGATGCAGATCCCAGGCTGTTCATCATGTTAGGCGTCGATCAGCATACTCGAGAACAGGAGACTGAATAGGGTGGGAGCCAATACGCAGCCATACTTCACTCCGTTGCTCACTGCGAATGCTTCGGATACGTGCGCCATCATCCCTTCATGACGGATCCCGTTGCTTTACTGCTTAAAATCTGCTGCATGGCCGGATGTTTTCTGGTAGGGAAGGTGGCAGATCCATGTCCACTTGAGGGAGCCGGTCAATGGAAGCATGGTAGATGGCTGATAAGCAATTAAGGACACTTCTAAAGTGCTTGGCCCAGCGCTTTAGAATTTGCGATTTCTCTGTCAGCAGTGTAGCGCCGTCAGACCTTTGCAGCGGTGCAATCCCCTTGATACACGGGCCGAAGACTGCCTTAATGGCTTTCAAAAAGTTTTTCCTTTCATGGCGGTCCGCATTCCCCTGGATTTCCTCAGCCTTTAGGATCATCCAGGCATCCTGCATCTCCCGCAGCCATTGCCGTACAAGGTGCCGGCATCTGAAGAAGGCTGCTTTGGTGGCGTCAGTCCGAAGGCCCATGTAGGCTTTGTGTAGTCCATTCTCTTCGCGAGTAAGTTGCTGATGTCGGCATCATTGTCGATAACCATTCCTGGTTTTGACGGCGTGTGGTTCCGAGGACTTCGAGAGCGGTGGACTGGATGACATTTCGCAGTTGGGACCATTATGTTTCCACGGTGCCGTTATTATCCGGAGCATGTAGGTTCTCAATGTTCTCGGTTGTTTGGTTGCTGAACTCAAAACAGTGATCAGGCAAATTCAACAAAAGAGTATTTAACTTAACTTGCGGCCGCTTACATCGGGACCTTCGTCGGGGTTGCATTCAGAGCCTCATCTGGGAGATGACAAGGTGGTGATTTGTCAACCCATCGGCATCGCAGATCGCCTTGGTTACCAGCACGTCCTGGTGATCTCGCCTCTGGACGAGAACATAGTCCAACAGATGCCAGCATCGAAACCGAGGGTGCATCCACGTGGCCTTCTCCCGCGTCGGAAGGCGGTAGAAGGTGTTGGTCAGCAGAAGACGGTGTTCCGCACACGTTTTTCAGAAGAAGGAGGCCGTTGTCGTTACAGCTACCAAGACCATGGGGACGCAGCACTCCCTGCCAGGCAGCGTGATCCATCCCGACGCGGGCGTTGAAGTCACCAATGACAATTAACTTGTCCACCTTCAGCACAGTCACTAGCAGGGCGTGCCTTTCCTTGTGATATTTTTCCTTCGCCGCATCAGAGCTCGTCATAGGGGAAGCTAAGGCACTGATGATGGTGGCGAAATGGTCTCCCCGAAGAGGCAGGTGGAGGTTCAAAAGGTGATCAGTGATATCCTGCGGCAGACAGGGCAGACATCCCGTGATGTCGTTCCGGATGGCAAAGGCAACACCAGCATCGCGTCGCTCTGCCTTTGGCCAGCCGCTCCAGAAGAAGGTGCAGCCGGCATTCACCTCCTCCAGATGACCCTGCTAAGAGAATCGGGTCTCGCTGAGAGCAGCAATGTCCACCTTTTATCGCGCCAGTTCCCGAGCGACAAGTGACGTCCTCCGTTCCGGCCGGTTGCTCCTAGGATTGTCTAAACGAGAACCAACATTCCAGGCGTCTAGTGTGAGTGGACTCACCCGAGCAGCCTGGAGGGTATGGCGAGGGGAATGGGGACAAGTAGTGTTGTTGTTTGTTTGAGTTGTACGACCGCGTATTTTGCGATGTGCAAGCCGCGGCCCGGCTGCAGAAAATGTGATAACCAACATTCGTTGAGGACACCTTTTCTAGCCCCTTCATCCGCGAGGAGGTAAGCAGTACTGTCCCTAAATAGGGCTGCTCGGACATCATAGGTGGCTGCCGAATTCCACTATGTGTCACGGTTTTGTTTTAGTGGGAGAATGACCCGAGTTAGCCTGGGCAGCCTACGGGGTTACTGTCACCCCCTTCGTAGGACTTTTTGAGAGGCAGGGCGTGGCAAGTTCGGGAGTCAGACATACCGGATGTGGAGGCCCACACAACACCGGAGACCCTCACCTGGTTTAGCACACCGTTCTTGACGGTTGCCCGGGGTTTGGCCGCTTGGAAGAACCCAACTTCGAGGAGCCACAGTGGAGAGTTTGGTACCAGTTAGAGGCGGCCACAGGAGCATTCACCACCTGTACGAGACAAATGGAGCGACCAAATGCTATCTTTGGTGCTACCCATAACTAGTACCCCAACACCCCAATTCATTACACAGGAGGGTGCAGTCCAAGCCACGCACGATAAGAAGGTTTGTAGCAATTATCCATGTAACTGCCTATAATTCAGAGGATAGTGCTTTAGATTATTTAGGCGGAGCTCGTATGGCAGTTCACCTTGAACTCTTAGTAATTTTGTGGCTCACCGGTACACAGTTTCGAGCAGGGTGTAATCCTGCTGGGATAACAGTTGTCAGACTTGGATCGCATATTCAAGCATTTAGAAAAGCATTGATCATCGAAAACTTTAAATGCTCGCTTGATAGCGAACAGCACTGAATGGGCGGATTTAACCGCCGTGCAACATTACGTAGAAGGTTTCAGGTTGTCTGTCAGCCAAACGCCGAGATCCTACTGTATTTCGGGTTCTTGGAGTGGCATACCGTTCCAATAGTATGGACGAATATCAGTGACCTGATTTCGATTTCTCAGACGTAACAACGTGCATTCTTTTGAGTTGAAGGACAAGAACAATCTGCGGGACCACTCCACCAATAAACGAAGATTTCTTGGAAATCTTCTCCATCGGCAGCATTGGGGATGACTTCCCACGCAATCCTTTATGAACTAGAGGAATAGGATCAGTCCAATTACTAAACCTTGTAAGACTCCACTCTCGATGACTCTGCGCTTTGATTGCGCTTGGCCTACACCGGCCACTTTGGAACGACCAAAGAGAAAATGCTCTACCCACGTAAGAATTTTGCCTCGAATAAACAATATTCTCAACATTCAAAGAAGAAGCTGGTGCTGAAAAATATCTAAGGCCTTTTGGAAATCAATGTTAGCAACATGCCCATTTTCTTTTACATCAAGCGTTTTTGTCCAGCGTTGCATCGTTTAACGTAAGTTCAATAAACAAGATGTTCCATACGATGCCAAATTGTGCACTGCACAAGTGGTTATGCGATTCAAAATTCGTTTTGACAACCTCCTCCGTTACCTTGCAACAGCTTGAGGTCAGGCTAATGGTCCTGTATTTGTAGCAATGGCACGACTGCCACTTTTTGAAGTGGCGTAATGTGGGCTGTTTTCCGGTCGGTAAGAATAATTTCCGTATCGAACTATTTCTGGTACAGAAATGAAATCTGTTTCACCAACTCTTTAGCAAGGTACACGATCTGCTTTGCTGGAATCTCGTTGGGGTCTGGGGATTTAAATGCCTTTCGACTTTTCAAATTCAAAAAAAGCCACCTCGTCTCTGAAGAACATGTCCTGAATAATATACTATACTATAGTATCGTAACTAGATGGAATGAAAACAGATTCTCGGGTTAAAACAGTGTGAAAGAACTGAGAATAATGTTCAGCTTTGTTTTTAATTTCTGATATCTCGAAACCGTCTCGAAACCGAGCGTACTGCTCGCTGGAGCAAATCCCTCTCGTAATCCAATCGCCTTTTGAAGATCAAGCTTTAAATCTCGTTCCTTTGAACTTTGTATGCTTACAAGGCTTAATTTTCATTGGATCGGTAATATTTCTTCCAAAGCCTTCCTTTCCTGTTAATCTCTATTTTTAGAACTCTTGATAGCCACTGCGGTTTTTTGGTTATCCTTAGTTTTGATGAGGGACAGTGGCATTCAACAAGATTCAACAAACACCCCTTAAAAAATTTTTGTCCTCAGTGGCGTTCCTGGAGAGGATTCCAGTCTATTCGTGATGCCTAAGCTCTCATTTGCAAAAGACTCATCGACATAGATTGGGCCTGGTTTCATTTATTGCAGATGGTAGACAATATAAACCGTACTCCTATGAAAGTACTACATGATCACTTCGACCAAGGCGAGGTAGGCAGCTAACTTCGTCTATACAGTCAGAATATTTAGTTAAGGTGTGATCTAAAAAACTAGCTTGTCGTTCATCATGCGCTCTCTGTCGATCAAATACATGTTGTGTGAGAAGAGATTCGAATTTTGTCTTTAGCAGACGGGGATCGAAGGCATAATATGAGCACTACGCAAGCAGATCGTTACATGGAATGCTGGGTGCTTTGCAATCACCCATGAAAAACAGCATCAGGTTGATTGCCAATCCCCTTTATGTTCTCCGGGTTAATTACTACTTTAGTGCAAACAGCAATTAAAAAGTCAAAGAACTAATTTGTACAAGCAAAACTAACTCTGAGCGGAAAAACTGTATATCAAAAACTGCAAATTGACAAAATGAAGGTAAAATTGACCGAGGATAGTTAGAATACATACTCAGGAGAACATAGCTCTCTAAGGTAGCATATTTTGTTCAGAATTTTAATGAGGTCTGCACTAGATCTAAAAGGTAATGTACCAATTACAATGAGCAGGGTCAGCAGCTCAATCAAGTTCACGTCAGCTGGAATGTGACCTTACGATTACCTACAAATTATTGAGGCAGATTAGCGCAATTAAGAAAAGGCCGACAACATGCAGCAGCGAAAACAGAAGATGTGTCGTTGCGGGTCAAAGTGCGCTTTAATTAATTTTTATATAATTTATACAGGAGTACAGAAAGGTTCAGGTGATAAAGAAAAATTTGAAAAAGTAAATTTTGCAAATACCTTCATTACTGAATTACTTGGATTCGTTAACCGTCTGTTCCGTTGAGCCTTGACCTAAAACCGCGTTTGTTGAATTGGTGTATGCCTTATGCCGAAGGCTCACCATCCTTTGGTGACCTTCTATTCATTTTATTTATCATTCCGAAATGCGCTCGCGGAGTTATTCTATGCGCAACGTCTTTGCTGTCATATATAATGGCTCGGAGAGGTTCTTAATGCGTAAAAAGAAAATATATATTGGTCGGCAAACGGATGGAAATGCCTCTGAGCTTCAAGTGGCATCTTCTTCGGTGATATCTCGACGGCATCTCGAGGTGCAGTGGGTGAAAGGGAAGCTGTATATGAGGTGCTTGGGTAAAAATGGCATATTTATCGACGGCAAATTTAAATCGAATGGTACTGTCCTATATGGATTGCCAAAACGGTAAGTAAAACGGCCCCAGTAAAAGTTTAATGAAACGCAGTGCTCGTCTGTATTTTTGTCCTTTATTTTAATTTCTGGTGTCCTCTTTCGGCCTGATGTATCCCTAACATAGCTACTGAAAGACAACTTTGGGCTACAGGAAAATTTCCTTTCTTACGCTCGTAAGCTCGAACATGTCAAGGGTACATCATATTTGCGTAGTTTGAACCTTATACAAAACGACCAGAGATTAAGTTGTCTCGTTTTTGCCTTTGTCGAAAGTTTGAGAATTGCTATTCAGTGTGCAGGTAACTATGGGTGCATCGACTGATGTTATCATTACCATGTAAACTATGACCGGGGGTCTGTTTGCTATGCAGTACATCCAAAACCCTATAAGGACGTGCCCCACCTGTTACCTTTAGTCTTCTGCTGCGTCCACAGGTTTTATATATCTAACCACGCTTCAGTGACTTCTATTTTCAGAATAGTCGAGCTTATAAGTTGCGTAAATGATCATTGCAGACTGCGACGTTTCAGTACTCAGACTTGCATTTGTCCACCTGTTTCTCGCACTCAGCTGACGTTTCACCCAACCTTTTCGCTTTAAGAGTTATTAACTTAGCTTAGACGGTGCCTCCCCTTTTGCAGTAAACACAGTCCCCTCGATGCGACTCATCCATCTAAATCGGAACATCGAGTTTTAGCCGGTTTACAAACTAGCGTTATCTATGCTAGGAGAAAATTCTTGCTGGTTCGCAGCCCTTCTTAAGGAAAGGCATGCAATTACTCCTAATGCTCACCGTCTGAAGGGTTGAAATTGACATTATCTATCTGTTGGCAGTTCTGCTATCTCAGTCCGGCACAACGTAGCAAACGTGTTACAATTTGACATTATCTACCATCTTTACTATAACGTTATGCTTGCTAACTCCACTGGACAGGATGTCGCCTTCGCTTATGACCTCAAAATCTCTCCACATATCACAATTTGCCCCACAAATGTGGTTGTTGCCAGTCGTCACCCCAATGCGGATGATGATTTAAATTATCGCTTTCAAGAAGTACTGACCTCTTCTTCAATATCTATCCCAAGATCACAGGTAAAGGTTGAGAGGCGAGTAGTAACAAACGAAGTCCATCGAATCGCCACACCTTCAGTAAGTTTGTCACAAGCGTGCTCTTCTGAATCCTTCTCGATGTGTTTTTAACGTGGCTGGAGCCGATGGGGAGCGGGTAGTTGAGTGCCTTTTGAAGCCGTCTTCCCACCAATCCTAATCTACGTAAGCTAGGGTAAAACCTTTCCGTTCCTAATCTTCAGTATTTGGATTACACTGCCGTGCCATTCTTCCTATCGAGTGACCAGGTAAGGTTGCATCTTTTTTTGCCCTCAAAATTTCTTGATTTTGCCGCCAGAGGCAGTGGGCAGCGTTTTGATGACTTGGCTGCTGCTAACATTTCTGCACCAAACGCCAACACGCAACTGCGGTAGAAACAACATTGCGCGTCCAGAGATTGCTAATTGAGTAACTCAGTAAAGTTTCTCAGTCACTGTGGTAATCGCCTATTCCGCGGCGTTCAAGAGAAGCCCATCCTCGTTTTACCGAGGTCTAAGAATCTCCTGTAGCTTTATCATGTCATTAGATTCGAGACTCGTTGTTACCAAATGCTAATTTTGGCTGATGTCGACTCTCCTTGACGGTGTCACTTAGCGACGTGGCGTTCTGAAATCCGCGTCTCTAATACTTCTGACGCACTGGGCAGAATCGGTCAGTTAAAGTACGTTGGCCGACTACTGGTTCAACGTCTCAACGATACCACCCCTGATTGAGTCCAGTTCACTATTCATTTTCCACGAAGCAAAGGCTATTGGCGCCACCATGCAAGGTGTGTTCATCGACGGTGGGACGGCTTCTGGCAACACTTTGAGACACAATCGAAGTTGTGCTCCCTTGATCCTGTAGCGTCCAACTTAATCATCGCGCGCTGTACTTGCAGTTGTTCTTCATCCAAACCCATACGTCATTCACCGTTGTCAGCTTGATCACCGATGACAGGCATGTCGATCGTATGGTGGCTGCTTGAAATAACCTTGCCGGTGCACTTAATCTAACCCTCTGGCAGTAATTTCGACTTTGCCGTTGATAATACGGGATTTAACTTCATGGTTATCTTGGATCGTTTTCTTTTCAGAGCCTGAAGACTTAAATTTTGTTTTATGCACTCCAGTTTTTAATGTTGCCCTTTTGACTTTTCTCGGACATTCAAAATTGAAGTAAATTAGGAAATGGTCAACACCTATTTATTTAGCAACTGCTTGTATTATCAGTAAGACGAATCATTCAATATTATGTAGCTAGTATCCGCTACGCCTATGTAGTGAACCATTTTGTTTGTAGCCAATAACTGTGTTGTAAGTATGGTGAATCATTCGGTATTTTTTATACTACCGACTGCAGATTTTTTCATATTAAGAGGTTATTCCACAATCGCTGACGAATTTCAGCTGAACTATTCTTCTCAACTTTCGTACGGAACTTAAATAAGTTTGTTCCGAAGTTCTCGCATTAATTACCAGGAAATCAAAATGCACCAAGCAACCCTATATTTTTAATGGTGTCCTCACGCTGAATTTCAGCGATGCGGGAGAAACAACTTCTTATGCCGCAACCGTTTTTTGTCTGTCGAATTTATGTCAGTGTAAAGCCCTTTTTTTGTCACGTGCGCAACTGTAGTAGACGATTAGTTGATTTTCGATACGAGCTCTCTAATTGCTCTTGTTTCGGAATCAGACATCGGCCAGACTAACGCTTTCCATGCCTTACGGAAAGCTGTGAATACTGGTAGCTTGGGCCGGAACTTTTAAGACTACGCAGGTTTCAGCAGGCTACAGATTTGTTTATCTCTTTAATAACGACGCCTACCATGCTTGGTATCTACTCATGAAGGTCTGGAGGCCGCAGTTCCTCTAAATGCATTGCTTTGAGTTTATGAACAGATAGCATTGAAAATTCTTGGGGACCCGCAGAGGCATGATACTAGTGAGGTTCCAATGCGTTTTGTTTGCGGTCAGTATTGTCCACGTAGTCTGGCTTCGGCCTATAAATCTTCTGATAGCTAACTCATTTGCCCGCTTCTGATATCGCAATTAAATCTGTGTTCATTGAGATGTCTCTTGATGACTGCATATATATTTATTCAAGTAGGCGTTCGTTGGCTAGCTGCCATTGACTCGAAATACCGGGGTATGACTGACCGTGTAGCTTTGAGATTTTGAATGTGGCAGCTCTTAGTTCAGACCTGAAATCCACCTCTTCTTACATGTGATAATGCAAGCACGCACTGACACGGTACTTTTGCGTTCGACTTAACTTCGCACAGATTTTATTTTGTATCTGGCACATTAGAGTTCTCTTTACTTATCCGAAGCATTGTGTTTTTGCCGTTTAGTTGTCATCTGCGCTTTCCGAGCACTACAACGGAGCTCACTATGCACTGCTTGCGGACGCCAAAGTCAGTATTCTCGCCCTCTAATCTTCCCTGCATAAAACAGTTGGACGTGTCTGGCAAGCGCGAATATTCCGATCCCGACTCTGTAGGCGATCGCACTGCCCTCTTGGATTCCGCTCAGCCTGTGTTGGTTTCGGCGACAGCGGGTACTAACAGACGCAAACAGCAGCTGGGTGCGTCGGCTGTTCGCAGACTCTCTTCCCCAACTGATACTAATTCAGCTGTCCTTCATGATGGACGCATGCCGCCCCTGACGTGTGACCTTAACACTTCAAGCCCTCAGCAGGTGCATGCGTAAGTTCCGCGCGCAATGAAATCCTTTTTTTCGAAGGTGGTTTTATCTGACCGACACACTCTTTCAGATCGAACGAAATCCGAAGTTTCACTTTTGCCTGTTATTTGTGGTTCGACTTGCCGTTGCCCTTGGCAGAATATGAGTCGTCGCCTAGGCAATTGACACATTTTCTCCACACATAATTCTACCCAAGTTCTAAAATTTGCAACCAATTTCTCATCAAAATTTCACCGATTAATTCGTCCTTTGGTCTTCATTTGCTGCATGTTTCCACAGCCGGTCAATTCTCGTGATGCTTATAATTGTTGGACTTTAGTCTTATCCCAAAGTTAGTATTATTTGTGATCTTGCTGTCCATGGTCATGTGGGATTCCTTGACTTTTTAGTTATCTATTAGTGCTATAAAAACTAAAGTCTTAGCGATCTGCACCTCTGACATGATAAGAGCACTCAGGTGATCAATAGCTGGCAGTTTGAAGAATTGGAACCTTTCCACTAAGAGGATTACAAAGATCTGAGGTCATCTTTCAAGGTGATATTGTTTACAGAATTTCACTTGCCACTGAGGACGCTTTTGAATCTGGTGTGATACAGTAATCACCACCACCGAAAGCACTATATACCCTTCATTCACTAAGCCTCGTCTCCAACTGTCAATACTGCGCCGTGCATTTTAAGGAGTAGTAGAAGGAGTAGCGGCCAGTAGTAGAATAGGCAGATGAATATTGCCGGCTAAGACAAAGGAAACTGGAATTGCCATTTCTGGTTTAGTAGCCGTCGTCACCAGTCTTACCTAACCCCAGGTAGTGCACCACTCGAGGATAGAACACACGATCTTGTGATCAGAAGTTCAACGTTCTAACCGTTGAACAACCGATGTAAACCGGCAAGACAACGAGCCCGTGGTTCAATGGGTAGAGCGTTGGGCTTCTGATCAACGGGTCGCGTGTTCTATCCTTAGGTGGTACACCACCTGGGGTTGGGTATAACTAGCTGACGAAGGCTAATAAACATGGTGATATCACAGTCTAACCCAGTTACGCAGTCATCAATATAGGTAGGAACGCGGATAGAGCCAAGAACAGAGTCCTGTAGAACGCCACTCTCAACCGCCATCTGCGCCGATTGTTGATCGCCAAGACGGACAATCTGAGATCGCACAATCAAGAAGTTTTCGATCCACTTCAAAGGTTTGCCCCTTACACCTGTACGGTTGAGTTTGTATAGGAGACGTTGGTGAGGCACGCTATCAAAGGCCGTCTTGAAGTCTGTGTAGACTGCGTGCACCACATTTCCGCTCGTGTCCATCGTTCCAGACAATAGAGCAAATTAGTTAAGCAGGATGTTCCTCTGCGGAATCCGTGCTACGCGTCAGAGAGAAGATGATGCCGTTCCAAAAACTGAATTAGTTCTCGTTTGCTGATGCGCACCATAATCTTGCAACATATGGAGGTGAGACTTACCGGCCGGTAGTTATTTGTGGAAGCCCGGCTGCCACTTTCATGTATCGGGGAAATCCACACAGTCTTCCAATCGGGTGGCAATCTGCCTGCAGCGAGGGAGGCTCGGAAGAGTAGCCACAGGGGTTCTGCCAACTCTACGGCCAACTCCTTCAACAAATTTGCCCGTATAACATCAGGACCTGGCGATTTGGCTTCTTCCAGCTTCAGTAGCTCCTGCAGAACAATAGTTTCTGTTATGACCACTGAGTCAATTGTTGGGATCTCTTCCACACTATAGTTATCAGCGGTTATATTGGCTTCTCTCGTAAAAACCGACTGAAAGAACTTAGATAGCTGCTCAGCCTTTTCCTCGTCCTTGCAAAGTTCGACATCGTCATCCGTTTTTAACAATGGGATGGGGTCTTTATTTCGAGTGCACTGCCTAATTACAAGTCCTTTCTCTCCTTGTTCTTTCAAGTTTTCCACCTTCATTTCATTTTCTTGTACAGAGTAGTCGGGTTGATCGGGGACTACCCCTGCTGTTCGCTCGAGTAGAAAGTCTCTCTGAAGTTTGCTTTTCAACATGACCTTGAGAGTTTGCGTTGTCTTTACTGTTTATTCGGAAGTTTCAAAACCCTACTTGTTTCATCCTCTTATTATTTCACTCAAACACTCCTGCAAGACAATGATATCATCATCTGGGGTTTTCGTTGGTTGATTCACGAAGCCCATGGACAATTATGCATTGTGATTTGTCCACAGGGGTTTCTGTGGAATAATTTGTCTGGCCGAGGTTGGGGTTTCTCCAATACTGGCTTCAACGCTATTGCCATGGGGAGTCGTAATGGTAGGTACTTCCACGGTGAATCCACTTTTAGGCATCCTTTCGGTGGTCGACGGCTCCTCTATATTTGCCTCTGACGATACGACTGCCGCCTGGAGACTATTTTCCTCACTCGTTATCTGCCGTGTTTCGTTTAGCTCGTGCGTTGGTACATCTTGACCTATTTCATTTTGTACCTTCGATTGCTTTTCCGGTGAGTTTGTCATCTTTAGCTTTAGATTTTTAAACCCATCCCTGTGTTCTTGCCTGTCGCCTTTTTCTTATTCTTGAATGTTTCTGGACGCTCTGTGTCACTACTCGGGACTGGTATCTTGGAAACAATATTCTCACTTTTGTGGGTTGCCTCGTGCTCTACTCCGTGTTATCCTCTGCTTCGATGCTGGCTATCAATCCTCTGAAAGAAGGGTCTGATGTATAAAATCCTTAATCATCTTGCTTTCTTGCTCTAGTTGATTTAACTCGAGGCTAGCGTTTGACAACCGCCACAATCATTTTCCTCGTACGGCGGCTTTTAGAGCGCCCCGCTGGACATGCGCGTCTGTCTTGTGAGGGTGAGGTCCCCGGTTCGATCCTGCCCCGCGCTAGATTTTATACTTCGATTTCACTATTCAACATTTTGTGCAAATATATAGTATATCCACAAGAAGAAACTTCAGCTATGAATGTTTGTCCTATGTACGAGGTGGAAAGCTTTTTACGTCCTTCTGTTATTAGATACTGACTTTATAAGAAGGATCTCTTCGTCCTTAGACGGTGATAGAGGAATTCCGAAGATATCTTTATCGAGTATGTTCGAAAAATGGTGCTGTCACGCCCTCATGTGCGGCATTGATCTTGGGTGTGCACCCTTAGTAACGCCTGTCCTTCCCTAATCTAGCCCCGAGTGCACATCTACTGTGTGGCCCATTTTAAGGGCACGCCGCGCCAACCATTTCCGTCAAATCCCCACATCGGATGACTATACCGCTTTGACAGTTAACTGGTGCATAGGAGAGGGAAGGGAGAGTGGGGTTGGCACTGCTGAATGCATTCCCATAGTACCTAAACGCATTCCTCGCTCTAAAAATCTGACGCGCATGAATGTGTCACAGTGCGATAAACATCGTGGCCTGGAAGGCTTCCAACTGACGAGATAACTCGATCCTCTTCTCTGGACTGAGAGTCGGGCTGCAATGTTCCCTTCTGTTTGTGGCCTTTATGACACTCACACACATGTGGAATACGAACCGCTCCTTTTTATGTGAAAACCGTGTCCGCCGTGCTCGGACCGGGGCGTGTATGGCACGCGTAGACTGATTGGTAGACACTGCACACGATCCCACTCCCGGTCTTCTTGACTCTGGCTCAATTTTGTGAAGGAAAGAGTGCGGTGAATGCGGTTAACGCGTTCTATCATCATAAACTAATTCATGTGCAACTGACCCTCTCTGTGCTTGCCATGCTCCAGGGTACATGGTGGACATAGTCGTTCTCAACGATCAAACGGACAGGTGTTAGAAGAAATTCTGAAATTTGATTTCTGTTAAAAGGATTACTTGCGTGAGGCCATAATATTTATTTTCATGCGGCATAACTCCAAGAATATTGCAGTTACGCTAAGTTGCCGGGTTGTGAATGCGCATCCTTCTGGCGGCGTGCAAAATCACACTCACTGCCTATATTGCGTGACTTATTCCACTGATATCCGGTGCCCTTATAAATCCAAACATATTTTTTGTAAGATATGTGCTCAAAAAGTATCATTTCTTGCACTCATTTTGTAGTAAATAACGTTTCCTTCAACTTTTTTCGTTTTCAAAAACTCTCCAATTCGGAAATTGTCAGACCATAACATGTTTTTTCAAGTCGCATCGTATTTTTTCGTTGAATAATGTTCGTTCTGATGCATATACCGTAGATTCCCTATCTCATGAAATGTCAATCGAAATTCTAATTTTTTCGATTCAAACGAGTCACTTGTCGTATCCTGCGACCTAATTCCAAGATATTTTTGTCTCAGTAAGATGTCAGCTTTTTTAAAGAGCCTTTTTCTGACCGTCCGCAAAACTTAGTCTCTGTAAAAATGCTTATTAAGTAGCATGCAATTTTCTCACTGATTTCCAATGCTCTTATTAATTCAAATATATTTTACAGAAAACACACACAAAAATATTATTTCTTGTACTCGTTTGATAGCAAATTACGTCTTCTTCAAATGTTATTCTTGAAAAAAGGGTATCTTTCGATTTTTAAAAAAGGTTTCTCAATCACTAAATAATTTTTAACCCTATCCACCGTTACACTCACATTCACGGTTTCCAAACTACCTGCTGTATACATTCAGCGTAAGGAATAACCACACATTTCTCTACGGTATGAATAAAAGGTCATACAGTTCTCACAAAATTTTGTTATGAATTTGGATCATATTGTTTACATTGTAGGCAACATTCATAAATTGACGAATACGATATATTATGGATGAACATTTCAGGGGCTGTAAAAATCTCCCAATTAGAAACTTTTTTAAAACTGAAATAAAATTCGAAGACATAATCTGCTGTGAAAAAAGTACAAGAAAAAATATTTTTTGTGTTTTTCTGTAAAATATATTTAAATTAATACAGGCATTGAAAATCAATGCAAAAAATCATACTACTTAAGTAGACATTTTTACAGTGTACACTTTTGCGGACGGTTAGAAAAAGGTTATTTCAAAATCTGACATCCTACTGTGGATAAAATATCTGGGAATTAGGCCGCACGATAATTTATATGACAACTTTAATCAAGTGATTTGTTTTAATCGAAAACACATTTCAGAATTTCGGTTGAAATTTCATGAGATAGGGAATCTACTGTAACGTGGTTCGTATCCATTGCAATGTTTTATTTGCGCTAGATGGCACCTCAAATGAACAGCTCATTGAATACAAACCCCATCCGAAAGCGCGAAGGGATATCGAGTTAAAATTTATTCCCGAATTTCAAAATCCTTTTTAAACTTGAACAATCCTACAATGTATGTCTAAGAGTGCTATTTTATGCATACTTTCTGTGAGCGATGTTTAAATTTATGGCGGCATCGAAAGTATCTGAAGGAAATTACCACTGTTGAAGTAGTCCTTTTTTCACAAACGTGTTTTTTTCAGGAGGCTTAAAAGATGTTCATTTAAAAGCCGGCTTCCTGGTTTGATGAAAGTGCCCTCGGATGATACTGCGTTCACTCGATATTGCAGCCCTATCCGAGTCATCCTTTCCGAGCGAGATACTGTTTTAGAATTTCAACTTTTCGTGAGATACTTCGTCTGCTGCACATTTACCCGAGACGAACCCTTAGAGCAGAGTATACAGAATTTGTTTCCAGAAAGGTGCTTCACGCTCACTTAAACAACTTCGCGGAAATATCCAAAGCACTCATATTAATGTCGTTCGATGCTCGTTGCCAGAATTCTACGCCGACCCCAGGTAGTTTTTAGGACCCGAGTCTTTGTCGTTGGAGGTGAGTTTTTTAAATTCATCTGATTCGTCCTGGAAGGTCGCCACTGTGCAGGTTGTCATCAAGGTCGGATTAATCAAACCTAGCCTCTCTTTTCCTAATTCTATTGTCGTGTTTAAAATTTTCGAACTGTCAAGCGGAGCGGACTCGTGAATTCGAATCGTTCCTCCACTTTAACTGCAGGAGGTCCTATAACACGTCTACAGACCCTTCATCGCATGCAGAAGTTACTCCTTAGGTTGTTATCCAATCAGTTTATGCGCTGAATCTCCTTTCGTGGAGTCTACCCTGTCTTCGAGCGTAGTCAACGTGTTTAGAAGAATGTAAATGGCAGCCTCTTCACTGTTTGTACGTCTTTATTTTTCACCTTCAGCCCACAATCTTTCATCCAATGCCTCTCCACCAATGTCAGTCGGCCGTGCAACATTTTCCCCAGCGGTGTGCTAAACCAGGACGGTGGGGCATACATTTGCGAGCTGCCCACCGGTGAGGCCTACATGCTGAACGCTGCGTCGATTGGTTTGGTGGAGGCACTGCCTGCCCCCTCAGTCGCCAAACCACCCTTCTCCTTCGCTCAGTTGATTGCTCAAGCTCTAATGAGCCAACCCTCGCGTCGTCTGACTCTGGCTGGCATTTACAACTTCATCAGCCAAACCTACCCCTACTACCGGTTGTATGATAAGGGTTGGCAGAACTCTGTTCGTCACAATCTCTCCCTCAGCAAGTATTTTCTCAAGGTATCCCTCCTCCTCCTCTCCCCCTCCCATCTTCACCAGTCTTCTTTTCGACCCTCACGGTGTCGAACGATGCTCTATTGTCCCAGCGATCGCGTGTACTTCTTCTCAGATGTTCTATTGTTTTTTTGTAGCCAGAAATTACACATTTCCTTACTGTTGGCCACGGATGGAGTTGTGCGTGCTCAACGCATTCCACCGTGTGACGGTTGCTGATTGCTTTGTCCTCGTCAACCAAAGTGACGTGTGGGCGAGTCCCGCCTAGCAGATCATTAAGCTCGATACCTTAGTGCGCCGATACGACCCTCCATCTGGCTGACTACAGCACATGGAGCATGAACTGCCTTCCTTTAATTTCTGAAGAGATTAATGCGCGAACAAGGTTTTTAAACTCGGTCTGAAAGTCGATATGAATATGTCAGCCCAAATCCATCAGCTAGTACCTGTGCTGTCATTATGATGAATAATTACGATTTTGTATATTGCCTGTGAATATTACGCGATTATTCCGCACTAGCTAATAGATTTTAATTCAAAAACTCATAGCAGTTTTCGAACGGAGCCTGAAAGGCTTTTAATTGTGAAAGATTTTTTCCTGAGTTTGCGCATCAAGACAGAGTGGAAACTGGAAACAGAAAACCCACGCAAAATGCCGGTGGGGGGCACTAGCGAGCCGAACCCCTCGCAGCTGCATCCTTCGACACAAGGTCGGAGGAATACGAGTGTTTGGGCACTTATCTGGTATCCGTGCTGTCAGTATGGTAAATAATTACCTATTTATAGACCATAAACGTCTATTCCAGTCCGCCTCCAGTATACTGCTCTCCGACAGGTGACCACCTACGGCTGTGTTCTGCAATCAAATCGGACTATTTGTTGGCAGTTTCGCATACTCCTCAAAATGCACCAAACATGGCAAAATGAGTAGTACCTGAAAGGACAATAGATGGCTATTAGCCATCGTCAGTCAGTCTCTACCCATCTCCATGTTTGGATGACCTGAGATCCTAACCCGGGTTCTTCTGACCACTGGACGTCAACTCCAACGGATCCATTAGTCAATGGTGGGTCGAGGTAAGAGTTTTGATATATCAACATGTTTGGAGGTCCCAACCTTAAGCGAACATGTTCTCTATACCAGAAGACCATTTCCTCCGTAAAACTACTATGTGCTTTCTAGCAGGCCCGCGGTTTTTTTCATCGAGTTTTATTAAGTTAAACGCTCTACCCTTGAGCCACAGGCCCGTTATCCTGTCGGTTGCGATCGTGAATGTAAACTTTGGTTGATGTGCGTTCACCGAGTAGGTTAAGGTAGATGCTCGTCCAGTTGCTCGACATGCGTGTCCCGAGACGTGGTCGGCGAATATACTTCCACCATAACACGAAATTATCCACAAACTTGAAAATACCCCCTCCCTCCGCCTAGGGAGGTTTTACTGTATCTGTTTAATGAAGGAAATTCTACTTGCGTATTTTCAGGCTCCGCGAAATCCCTACGAACCTGGAAAGGGTTGTTTCTGGCGAATCGATCCACAGTTTGAGGATAGACTACTTGCGCAGGCCTATAAAAGGAGGAGACCACAGGCTACAGTCGAAACCATTTCGGAAACATTGACCTGCATCCCACACACCTCGCTACCGGCAAATCAGGTGCCTTTCGCCAATCTGTCCTCACATGCGACTTTCATTCAGGCATCTTGGAGCTCGCCGGTCGTGTCAGAAGGTCCTAGATCGTTCATTGCAAGTCCAATTGTGCTGCCTACCGTTCTGCTTCCCGCCCGAACAAATGCCAGTTCATGTACGTGTCCGCCTAACTCCCCCGTTTTCTCTCTCTGATGCATTACGGGCCTTCCTTTTTCTTCGTTCCTCGGTTTGGCGATTGCAAAATGAATAGCGGCAAAAACCAGGGAGACTGGACTGGCTGTTTTTCGCCTATTAGCCGTCGTCAACCCAACAGTCTCGGTTAAGTCGGGATTCCAGCCCGGTCACATTCCAAGTTAAGTTCAATGTTCTACCGGTATGCCACGTGCCTGCTGTCCTGTCGGTTGCAATGGCGAGTATTGACAAGCGTAGGAAGGCCGTTCACTGATCCGCCTTCAGTGCAGAGCCTGTTTGCCCCGTTGACATTTATCAAACGCGAGGCTTTAGGATATTTTGAACAGCAGACCGTCCATTTGCCCAGCCTGCCACTTGAATCCAAACACGCGACGAAAGAAAATAAACTGTATTTTTACAATCGGCTGCTTTTCAGCATAAGACTAAAGTTACTCTTCGCTGGCGAACGTTTGGAGGCTAGCCTTCCTGCCGTTGTCGTCGGCTGCTCCCATTTTTAAACGTCTCTTAGTCTATGAGCGTTTTAAACAGTGTCGCTGTCTGCATTGTTCTGTCGCTGATTTGGCTAACGGTCGCGATTGTAGCATCCGCCATACTAAGGGGAGATAAGTACTGCTTCCGTATGGTTTAGGTTGGCATTTCAACTCGTGTTCTGACTTAACTGACTGATATGCCATCATTGCGTTGGTGTCGGCCGTCTAGGGCGCACATTTCGATAGCCACGCAGGTCTGTATGAGCTCTGGTACGCGACGCCACTGTCACGCTCACTTGCCGGAAGCGAATACTAATCACGTTCACCCGCGTGGTGCCGGCCCGACCTTGTCAGTGCTAATTGGAACGTTGACTGATTGGGTTTAGCAAGCAGGGTGCTGCGAATATCGAGGTCTGTGCACAATACCCGTCTTATAGCGAGTGCTCTGGACGCTGTAGACCTCACCTTCAGCACGAAAATCACCTCTCTCCTGACAGGAAACAATGAATGCATGGTCCCGATAAATGTCTTGTTCGTGTGGTGTATAGAGTCAGAGGGAGTGTAATTGTGTTTGTCGCCAGGATAAGTGGCAGATTTCAGCTGGAATATTGAACGTGTGCGCATGCGAGAGTGAGTCTGTACGTAAGGTAGCGCGGTGTATAAACGCTTTAAACGATAGGACCAATAAAGTGTTTTGTGTTATTTGCCATCTCTATCACTTTCCGCTTAAGTTGTTGTTTTTTTCTGACTGAGAGAGAGAGAGGAAGAATCGGTTTTAAGAAGCCTTTTGTCCCTCGCTTTAGCAGGGGCAGTGCGTGCTGTACGTGAATTTTGCACGGCTATGGTTATATCTTGCATAGAATAGAGCAATGCTATTCTTGATTTAACACACGAGACACGATTGTCCAATTTTGACCTGTTTCCTTTACACTGCGGACAGCTACGCGGCGACCTACTACAACCGTTTCGCAAGCTGCGGGGTCAGGATTGTTGCCTAGCATCCGACGAATTCTTTGAGCTGGTCACTACCAATAATTTGAGAGGACATTCTTTTAACCTACCCGTGCCTGGGGCAAGACCGGATGCAAGAAGGTTCTTCCAGTCCCCCTGTCTTTGTCGGCAATGTTCATCGACCACATTTTGTACCTTCACGGACTGTGTCCAGCCGGGTTTCCCGCTGACTGCTCTATCACTTCCAACTGGGCGGATCACAAGGATTGTGTAATTTATATTTGTCGGTTATTACTGTGTCCTCCATACTGTCCTGGCTCTTGCGAGTTTCAAGCTATTTGCTCGTATCAGGTCCCGGGTATTGGCCATAGGTTCTTCTGGCAGTAGAAGACCTAACTAAGCCAAAACCCGTTGAGGATCTATTCCCGTTGCTGCCCGCTCATTACTTCCTACTACCAGAGGCAGGACGAATATTCTCCGAGAAGCCCCTACGACCTGTGCGCGCCCATTTGATTGACAAGGTTTTTTTGCCTCTCAATCCTGCGTTGTTTTTAGGTGCGAAGATATAGCAACATTTCCAGTTAGGGTGGATTTTAATTCCATAGAATTTGGGTTTATTACATCGTACCGCGCGCCTTCGTCCAGCTAAATAAAACGAATGTTTTGCTGATCAACAAATAAACACTAAGCCACTGTGTGTGGTCTAGCTGTATAGGACTACCACAGGGCTTTGAAGTGAGTGGTTCTAAAAACTGATATTTTCCGAAGGACTTGCTGTATTAGACAGGTTTTTGAGCTCTTTAATGTGGTTTTTGGCTTGAGCTTTAGCTCCTGCGCCTAGACCGCATAAGCGACTTTCTGAATAAAATTTAAAAATTCACCGTCTCGTACTTTCTCTAGCGGCCGAAGTGTCGTTTTCGGTCTCCTCATCATCTCCTGTGGAAAGGCGCGCCTCCGTCCAGCCCACACCTGTCACCCCGGTGGTGCCTCGCCTCCTACCCGTTAAGCATATTTCCTCCGGAAAGGTTATATACCTCGTTAAGTGTGATGACGCTTAGTCGACGCCACTGGCCTTTTGTCATTTTACGGCACTCTACCCGCATTCCAATCCTGATTTCATTCCACTCGTTTTTGGCTGTGCCTTTGCGTTACCTTGTTTTTCCTTACTTCTCCGTGTCCTCCAGTCGTATTCGTCCACCTTCTCCAGCAGCTGCGTACTAACTAACACCCCATGCTTGCTTTTTCATATTTAAACGTTCCTTTTTCATTCATATCTGGTTTTCTCGACGAGGCATTTTTGCCTGGACTGCCTTTTTATTTGCTTTATCACTCGTCGTATCATAGAGCACTCTTTTGCACCACGGTACGCATTAAAATTGTTTTCAAAAGCGGCACATTGCGCATTAAGGTATACACCAAAGTGTTTGGCTTACTCTAGACTGGGGGCTTTATGAGAGCGGACACATTATGGCGCAGAACATGTTTCCTCCGACGAGTAAGGAGCCAGCTTCATCTATCCTGATCACCGCCGTAGTCTAAATCTGTAAATTAAGCACGTAATATACAAGTACTGGTTGGGGACTCGGTGCCGAATCAGTATTTAGCCTCCCTCGTCAGTCCAAGTGCCTTAGGTAGCTCTCCACTGGGGACGAGTCCACGAAGAACCGACTCGCGGCCCGGAACCTTTTGTCTGATTCAATTGTCTACTCCCTCGTCATCCGCATTCGCGACTGTTCAGGCAAGCATCATACAGTATCGCACCGGTTTCTAACCTCCCCACCCACACTGAATACGCGCGGCTTTAACGCAGGCTGACGGCTGAGGTGCGGGGGTACAACAAAACTAATCCTTGGAATACCCATGTACAGTGACGATGTCGGCGACAATAGTCGCCAGCGCGCGCAGTTGAACGAGATTTCGTCCGCTTATCAGTCGCTCGACACTTTAATTGGGTGCTGGTATGTCCACAGATTAGGGGCGGGTACGCACCAAACGGTCCGGCCAGCTTGTTTGTAATCTCATTTTGCATCACCAATGACTTAGTCTCACAAACGCTCGAGGTGAGGTCAGGCGTCCTGAGACAGTATTTTCTCGATGAAACGTATCGATACGAGCGCGGACGACCGCGGAGGATGGAGAGATAAATGGGGATTAATGGCGCCAATTACACAAAAATCACGACAACTTTCAGTAAAGTTAGGTTCTTTTGAGATCCTCTTCCTACAGTTACAATTGAGAGCTTTTATTTGGTCTTTATTCACAGAACATTTATCGACATGACAGATGAGATACAGTGACGGGAAGTCTTTACCCCAGTCTTGAATATCTTTATAAAAACCTCGCGAGAACCAGAGGAAGCCAAAAGGAAGGAGATAGCGACTTGCGCGAGTCATGCCGAGGCTCCGCCAGCCGCTTTTGATGCCGTCGATCGGAGGGGCGAGACGGGGAGTCCACCTCCTACGGTGGTTTGTGAGTGAAAACGAGGCGGCAGCGCGAGCGCAAGGCACACGGATGAAGCGTCCCTGTGTGTGTCTCCGTTCACCAGTCTATCGTTCATTAACGTGGAGGTCCCGCGTGCGTCAGTGCAACAGTCTGCGAATCCGGCCCACTCGGGGTGTGTACTCTGATCTGATGTTCCAGTTTCCAACGGAGACGGTTTGGGGCCGGGCATCTGGTGTGGCATCATCCCCATATCGCTCTGTATTGGTGGCTGACCACTTGTCGGGCTACATGTATCCATCATGGGCCACTGGGTGCTGGCACTGGTGCCTATCCCGGCCAAATTCAGTGAAACCAAATGGTTATACAATAAGCACGGAGTAGGGAAGACCGACCGTAATATTTATTTTTAGCAGAAGGGCCCACCAGTGTCAATAAAGATTAAAAAGAATGTCAATCATGATACGGGTTCTGTCCATGAGTGAGAACGGAGAGAATGCCAGTCTTCTCTCACGGGTAGAGTGGCTACCTTGCAGAATTTGGCGGGTAGAGGGGGTGGCTACCTCATGGGGAATTTGGCGGCTGTTTAAAAGATACTTAGTTTTCGGGTGATGTTCATAGCCCATTGGGGACATCCGTGCTCCGGATGCAATAGACTTTCGGTACTCGCGAAAACATGCTCAGATTACATTCGGTATGCTAGCACTGAATTTCGGAACACGAAAGTACCGTATGTCATATTCAGACAATCACAGCGGCACCAAAAGTTGAACACCTTTTCGCGATATGGAGAATTTTCGACAGTGGAACGGCCGTCGTATGATCACGTGGAAATGCTTGTGTGTGTCGTCTCGTGATGGACTGGCATGGGTCGGTTACCCGTGCTTTCATCGCAGTTCCTTCCTCAAAAGCGTGCGTTTATGCGCGAAACCCTCACCGCAAGGCTGATGCTGATACAGGAGACTAACGCGCGTTTTTACGCGGCAGGCTTATAAATATCCCTGTTGTCCGAATTTGGATAGAACCGAGAATATTCGGGGTGAACCTCACCACGCTCCTTTAAGCGCACGGATGAAGAAATCGGTTTCCAACAGGGATTAAAGGAGCGTTCAATGAAATAAGTTTCCAGAAGAGGGTCATTTCCTGGGACAGAGGCATCTCACCCTGTGGTGCTGCGGGCGTTACGGTCACGGCGGCTCCCACAGGAACTGGAGTTGCGTTGAGGCGGCATAAGTCCACCTCGAGAAAAGCGGTGGATGAATTGGTCATTGGCGCCGATGATAACGACAGAGCACGGTATAAGGCTGTCAGAGTCGGGATGATTCGTTCCTCGGGCTGCACGAAACCGCACAAACGCAGTGACGATAGTGTCTGCACAATCATGAGGACTTGATGCCAGCTTTCTCGAATCTCAGAGTGCTAAGAAGGCGATGAGATAGGCTCGCGGTGCACAACAGAGGTCACGTTTTGTTATCTTTTGTTTTCAGCATATCCGGTTGCGATTGAGACAGCTCCTACCGAAAAAGAGATGCGTAGACACTTTCTCCAGCAAATATATGAACCTTAGGAAGTTCAGCGCAGAGCCACAAAGGGTTAGCAGGTGACTTAGATGTAGCCCTCACGAACGCCAACCTACGGCTTCGCTTTCCCAAAGTCGGCCTTCTAAGAATTTGGCACCTTACAGCATAGATCGCATTCCGATCTTTTATCAACACAGAATAGTAGGG
This sequence comes from Schistocephalus solidus, assembly GCA_017591395.1. Classification (NCBI taxonomy): domain Eukaryota; kingdom Metazoa; phylum Platyhelminthes; class Cestoda; order Diphyllobothriidea; family Diphyllobothriidae; genus Schistocephalus; species Schistocephalus solidus. Next base: position 4,741 of record WEDG01001411.1, on the reverse strand, counting down.
CTGGATCGTAATGGAAAGACTCGGTCTTCGTTAAACAGAGCCAAACTCCCTCTTCAAGACCACCATGCTATCCTGGTAAATAGTTACTTGCTCGTAAAATTCCTTCCGGTGCTCTTAGCTCGCAGGCCTACCATAAGCCAGGATGTTTTACTGACGGTCTGAATGACGGAGAACGTTTTCTTAGCCAGTCATCGTGAGCTGCGTGGAACTCCCCTTCACAGTACAGAGTTGATTGGGATCCATAGTGGCCCCGAACCTACACACACTGAGTTACTGGTCTCTAAAGAGAGTTATGGAGGTTCGTTTCAGCTCGGTAGAGCAAGGACATGAAGTGCACACTTCATCAACCATTCTTTCCATCGCTGCATCATCGAATTTCTACAGGGCTGTCAGTATAGCAGCCGTATCGTCAACTTGCGGCATCGGGTTCATCACGGCACATCAGTTACGCTTCGTTACTACTGAGTTAGAAGGGCAAAATTCCGCCATTTGTTTGACAATTCAGTCAAAACCGCATTATCCGTCAGCAAAACCCCGTTTGAAAAATTTAAACGACAGCGAGCGTTACGGATTTTCTGAAATAAATTTTGGCCCAAACAGGTATGGTATCAGTAGATTTTAACTGAAGCAGGCACCAGTCTACTGGGCCATCATGATAATGCTGCCACGTCCAAAGATCGCCAGCAGCGAACACTAACGATGCAGCATTAAAGAGCAGAGGCGGTGAATGAAAAGCACTGAAGTGGTGATGATAGTGATCACGTTGTATCACCGGTAGTCTCGCCTCCGCTTCACTCACTCCATCCGGTGTCGCATAGCGGCAGGTATCGGTGAGGGATCGGGCGGTATGATCAATAATATCGTCGCCCGTCGGCTGCGTGTCAATAATATTAACGCCAGCGTTCACGCATATTTTAGAGAAAGATATGGTTCGGACAACTGCGGAAAGTTAGAGGTTGGTATTTGGCGGGAGTGAAAACCACTCAGCCGATTTGCTGGGCGAGGCGCGCGCTGGGTGGAGACAGAGTCGCCAGTTTAAATTCACACTTTGCACCTGTCCACTGGGTCCGGAGCTAATCAGCGTTGTTTCGAGGCGACGGACGCAGAGCAGTTGATGCAGCGCGTTTCATGTCACCGCACTTCGTGATAATTGCAGCCAGGTGAATTGATTGAAAATGCCCTGACCAGCGCCGTCAGTCGAAAGAATTTCACGGATGTTAAAATACGCAAAATTGCCAGTGGTTCATCGGGGTCACGCGATCGGCAAAAGAGGCCTGCGGAAACATGCTAAAGCCGTTTCAGTATCGGGATACACGGAGCGATCCTCTGAACAAACTATCTAGGCTTTGTTCCAGGTTAGCGCATACTTAATTTCTATGGCCTTTGCGAGAATATCCAGCGGACGAACAACAGAAGAATATTTTCTAATACGGCTCTTCGTCGCCAACCGCACCAGAATTAAAAAGCCGTTGTCCTGAACAACGCCACGGAGGTTTTTTAATGGCTTCACCAAACTTCCTTTCGATCAAAAATATTTAGAGATCTACCGTAGGCAAAAATAGGGTGCTATGTCAAAAGCGTTGTAATCTCAATAACGCATATAAGTGAGTTCGATCCATAACACTTTGGCGTTGAATATCCGTTCGATACAATGACGTTGCATTTGCGCCGCCGTCTTGGCGAATTCGAAATCTCGTCTGACTCTTATACGCCAATTTGCGACCCATCGCCTGCAAAAACCGCACGAACATGCTTAACGCTGCATTGATGATTGCCCTTCTGAATGATTACATTGACCAGCCTCTTCGCTTGAACGGTTCAGCTTGATTTTTCAACTGGCGGTAAAATAGCAGGCTTTCAAACGGCATATCGCCTTCAAACGGTGCAAAATTCCTTGGAAATGCGGTTCAGCTGAGGATTTGCAGGTTTAAACATCAGGCAACTTTCAAACAAAACGGAAAGACCGAAGCGATATTATCACTGGATCCATGTTTCGCGTTGGAGTTTTCAAGCCTTAAACGAGTCCACGCCAAAATCTCCGATTGTCAAAAAAGTATTAGTTAAACATCCATTTAAACCAGTCGCCAATATGGTTGTGCGGGATATGCGAACGAAATCATTTGAGTATTCTTGGTTTTGAAGTTTCTCCTTTTCTTTCTGATTACAAAGACTTGTTCTTGAAAATGAAAGTTAACACTTTCTGCGACACCTTTGAGGACTGACATTGGTTATGCATGTTGTCGTGGTTTTGTTCAAGAGACGTATTGCTGTCTAACTGGTAAGAGTCGAAATAGACAACTGAAAATCTGCTCTCTTTAAGGAATCGTATCGGCTATGGAACGTTGTAGAAGGGTTTCTGGTTTACTTAACATTGGCCTCATACGTGTGATTTTACATACCATGGCCCGTGTGGTGGTTGAGGATGATGCAGTTGCTTTTTAATGGAAACTGGATACTGACGCGATCACCTAAAGAAGATATAAACGAATTGGAAGCAGATGATTTCAACCGATACTTGCCCGGATTGGTGGAGACAGTACCTTTGAGTAATATACATGTGGATTGTGGTAGGAAGTCGGTCCGGACGGAGGTAACGGGTACGTGTGAAGGTGGGAGGCTGACTGAAGCCCGGTGTTTGAGGGTGGCAGAAAACTGTTGCTGTTGAGAGGCACGATTTTAGAAGTGGCGGGGTTTGCACTACTATGACTGGTTGGTTGGTGGCACCTGAACAGGTTGCTGTCCAGGTGCACCGTGAATTGGGTATGTGGCCGTTGTCGGGAGTCGGTCAGCAATGGTTGCGAGGTAGGTCAAGTTTTTGGCACAACTGTTGAAGTTCGTGAACTTCCTTTTGTAGCGCTCTGATTTCTTAATTACCGATACTGTGGATGAGTCTGACATCCGAAAATCGGCAGTGAGTTTCGAAAGGTTGCGTTTGCAAACATTGTAATCCTAATCACATGAATGTGTGCATCAAGCCCTTAACAGAATTTAAACATATGATAACACAACTATCTGTTCACAAATGCATGTATAAGCACCCAACAAACAGAAACAACACCTGTAACTGAATTTCATTTTTCATGAAATAGCTTATAGTTAATTAATCTTACATTTTAAATCATTTATTTGTAAAAAAAGCTGAAACCTAAACTGTTCTCATATCATGACATGAGTTCATAAAACGCATCGCTTTCCAAAATAGCTTTACAGCAGGTCAAATGGAGTGCTGACTGTAATTAATAGATATTACGAATTACTTGTAAACCCTCGCAAAAGCTAGGAAGGTTATACGCAAGTTGTAATACTTGTATGAAATTCAAATTTATACTTCAAATATATAAAAGTTTGTCATTCTTTTTGTGGACGTAGGTTGTTGGAGACCTTCGCGTCTAGGATTCATTGAGTGAGGGTAAAACATTGCCTCTTGACGCGGCAGCATTGTACAAAATAATAACTTTAAATATGGGATGGCGTTTCGGAGACTGACAACGCGTCCGGTTAATAACTATCGGGCACTTCAGCCGAGGACGCAGCGGTGGCATACTCATGCAGAAACAACAGTGAAGTTCTATTGCATGAAAACAACTGGTATCGGTAATGATACGTAGGAAAGCTAAAAGCTGCTAATTAGGCTGAGATATTCATTGAAGACGAAGGTAGCTTAAGGCGTAAGCCTATTTTCCTCAAATATACTAAACTGAACTGATATGCTCTTTCTAGTCTACCCTCAGTGTGAGAAGACACGCTGCTGTGAGTGATCAACAACTGCCCTATATTTTCTCCAGAGTAGTCACCGCTTTGCGACTGAGACGCTTCGATCATTGCTTATTTCTGAAAGTCACGTCGGCTGTGTGCTCCCTGCGAATTGCTGTCAATCGCGGAAGGGGATCAAACTAAAGGCTGAGTCCTTACATTTTCAATATTACTATATCTCTGCATATCCATACCGACTGTCTGTTAAATTATTTGTCATTCCAACATCAATTTTCATTTGCTCTGTACCCTCCAAAAGTATGGAAAACTCAAGTTCTTTAAGTCATTGTCACGAAAACATTGGTCCATGACACTTTTGAACCTGCACCACAAAATTGCTCAGGACCGTCTATTGGTGCTCTCTTATCACTCGGTCATATTAACCGGGCATCTTGTAATCAAGTTAATGGACAAGCAGAAAACAATTGATGGCGCTAAAAATATATATATCTTGCCCAACTGCTAAAAGCTCCTGTTCGTAATAAACCTACCACAAAGTATTCGTATTCAAATATAGTCTCTTCAAGCGTACATCTGGTCATTAGGCATATGCGTTGCTGACCCGGTAAACCAGAGGACGTTCGTTCTTCGAAAAGAGCCCATCTAGTCCTTGCTCAATCCACCAGTACTTGGTTCGGTAACATCAGCAGCCAATCTGGCTTTACCGCCCATCGCTACTGCTGTTAGACGTTGCACCAACATGCGTGTTGAAGAGGTTGGCGAGTTTGTAAAGCCAAAGAGTAAAAGGTCTTAGAAGAACAACTCGTGTGTAGGGATTTGGCTCCAGCCTGCCCAACACCCGGCTCATCTAGACCTATCGGGCGGGGAGTGAATTGGTTACCAGTACTCACTCAGCTGAAGATCTGAGTTAGAAACGGGCCCTCTGATTGAGTCAAAACATAATGAAGTCATAAAAGGGGCCTCGGGTCAGCTTCAATTATTCCGCAGAGGCGAGTTAAACATGATGGATCTCCTTCAGTTTATGCAA